>JBBMJY010000020.1:8637197-8658925 GCA_037833715.1 Toxotes lorentzi
TCTTTCTTTCTTTCTTTCTTTCTTTCTTTCTTTCTTTCTTTCTTTCTTTCTTTCTTTCTTTCTTTCTTTCTTTCTGTTCTCCTTCTCCTCTGCTTTGTCTCTCACTTTCTCTTCCTCTTGCCCCTAACTGAAGGCCTGATGCAGCCATTGCTGAAGCAAACCAGCAATCAAACACACAAACTAGAAGCACATGGGTGCTAATTCATGCCTTCCTAATAATGCATTAAGGAAATTTGGGGTTGATGATGGAGGGGAGAAGTGTAAGTGATGCGTGACGTCATTTGCAAAGGAAGAATGAGTGGGGTTTTTTTTGTGTGTGTATCAACTGTAGATGCACAATGCCTGAAATTGCTTGAAAAATGGTGTGTGCGTGTGTGTGTACCTATAGGGCATAGGGCAGGGAGGCAGTGAATTCTGGGAAATGTCACCCCCATACACACTTCTCCTCCCCTCCTCCCCTCTAGAGACTGAGAGACAGATTGGACTGAAATCAACTCAGGTAATTTACCCACATAGAGACAGTGATTACCTCTCCCTCTGTCTGTTTCTACCTTTTTTTTCCTTTTTTTTTTTACTCTTTCTGGTCTCTCAGACTCTCTGAAATCTTTGCTCAGGGAAACACAAGACCTAATTTGCAGTCCCTAGTCTTGCTCAGTCAGAGAGCTTCACATGTTTGATGTGAACTGTAGGGTGACATTGCCTTGTCTGTGCTCAGCCAGATCAGCAGGCAACAAGAGCGAAAGAGAGACCAGGCGAGGTGTGGTGCCTGTAGGTGATCCACTTCATTCTGCTCCTGTCTTGTCGTGACAGGACCGGCATTAAATGGAAAGAGTCAGTGACGGAGCAGTGACAGGCCCAACCCTCCACCCTCCCCCTGGGTGTGTGAATGTGTGTATGTGCGTGCGTGTGTGAACAAGCCAGTTTGCAGGCTTCCATATACCTTTTTTTTTCTTTTTTTGGTCACTCAGTGGGACCTGACAACTGAATGGCACTTGAATGACACTTTTCCCCACTGCTCATCAGTCAGTGGCCATGTTGTGTTAATAACAGTTGTAGCTATGTGCAATAAAATGCAGTTTCATTTAATTTCCATATATAGCACTTATGTGTCAAAGAGCAGGGTGTGTAAAGCTACACACTTGAGATCAGCTTATCAATCGTCGCACCATTTTGAACATTTCACCACATCTGAATGTCATGGACGGTTACATTTCTCACCGATCAATGAAAAGGTGAGATCAATCAAAACTGATGACAATTGATAAAAACATTTCTTTTTCTTTGTGTGGTGTTCAATATGCACTTCACACACAACCCTATTTTCTCATAATGATTGCATGTGTGAGTGTGTGTATGTGTGTGTTTGGGGTTGGCATGCAGTACAGGTTTGAGGAGTCTCGTTATGCTCTCTCCCCTCTTGCTTTCTGTCTCTATATCAAGCCAATTAGATGTGTCTTTTAGCAGAGACTTGGAGTATTAGTTGAACATCAGCACCCTTCAATGTTGAAAGGCACATCTTAAATTAGTGAGCACCACACACTCCCCTCCTCCTGCATAGCCTGTCACCATCTTTCCCTCCTTTGCTCCTGTGAAGACACAGAGGCCCCCGGGGCCCAGAAATGTCTCCACACGCTGGAAATTGAATCAAACGGCATCAATCAGGACACCCTTTTTTCCTCCCTCCCTTTCACTCCTTCTTTTTCTTCTCTTTCTTTTCTTTTTTTTTGTTGTCTGTTTGGTGTCTCTAAGCAATCTGCCAGGGTTTATAAACAGCACCACTAGGAAGCACAATTGGATATGAAGTGAAACAGAAGTACTACCAAGGGTTGTTTTAGGACTGCTGATGCTTTGAATTAGCATTCGTTCATCTAAGTCAGATTGCAGGCGACACTTTTTTATTTTGCACATTACCAAGTATTCTATCGGCCCAACACCATCCTGCTGACACACACACATGCAAGCACACACACACACACACCCACACACCTAGACACACACACCTAGACACACACACACACACACACACACACACACACACACACACACACACACACACACACACACACACACACACACACAGTGATATTATTATCCTCCTCTTCTGTGGCTCTCTGCTGTAAAATGAGTTTGCCCCAACTCCATTAAAACCCGCGCCAGCCTCTCCCCTGACGCTGCCGCCCTATTTGCATGTGCTAGTGAGCCACTCCATGGAACGAAGGATCTCCTCTCTTCCTTCTCTCCTCCTTCACTCCGTCCCACTGGAATGCACGATAAGTGGGCAGATGACATTCACGGAGAAAGACTGCAATAAAGTGACTCTCCCTCCATCGCCTGCTCTCCTCCTTTTCTCCCCCTCTATCACTCCCTCCTCTCTGTGCCACCCCATCAGAAGCAGAATGGGGATATTGCAAATGACACGGGCAAATCAGCTGTAAATGGGCACTAATTTGATTGACATCTGGGCTGCTGTCACCGAGGCGGGCGAGGACAGGCCCCAGCCAGCAGACAGTGAGCGGCGTTTACCCAGTGCACAAAAAGCCAGCTTTCAACTAAATCACTTCTTGTCCGTTGGGCCCTCCCTCCACGTCCCTCTCTGCCTCTCCTTCGCTCTTGCTGTATCTCCCTCCCCACCTCCCGCCACCCACCGCCGACTGACTCGCCAGATTCTAATTGCGTGTGTCCTTCCTCTCAGTGCAATTTTCCCATTACCGCCACAAGAGCAGCCGCACAGCTCATCTGAAGCGAGGTTGTCTCCGAAATATGTACCTCCAGGTTAACCCTTCGCTAGCTTTACAGAGCCTCTTACAAACACACAGGCTGCGATTGTGGAGAGGTTAATGTTTGGGCTTTAGTAACGAGATGGTGTCAGAATTATTTATTCATAAAAAAGACAGATAAATTCATAGACTTTTACTTGTTTTAATGCAGTTTGGGTCACAGTTGTCAATACTGAGCTGCTATATCTTGGTGACAAAATAAATCAGCTGGAAAAATGTGTGAAAAATAAAAAGTTGAACTTGTTTTCTTCTCTTTCCATGTGGTCCTGTTGCTGCTGCTGTCTGTCCACTTCATAGGTAAGTTTCTTTTTCTTTGTTTTTGTTCTCCCTGCAGACATGTAAGTGATAGGGCCTCAGAGCTCACTACTGTTAGCGCACATGCTAGGTTAAGCATGGCTAAACGGCACCAACGTGCATGTTGACTCACAGGCCATACACACATACATCTCCAGTCACAACCAAAGCATGATTAATTTAGAGCACCCCCCTTACTTCTTCACTTATGTCTGCGATGTTCGATTGTGCCAATAGCAATGCCCAGGGCAAACAGCATAGGCACCCATCCATCCATTAGCCATAATGCTTACCCTTTTGTGGATTGCAGGGGGGGCTGGAGCCAGTCCCAGCTGACATTGAGTACAGGACAGGTCGCCAGTCTATCACAAGGCTGACACATAGACACAAAAAACCATTCAAGCTCACATTCACACCTGCGGGAAATTTAGAGCTGCCAGTTAAGCTAACCTGCATGTCTTTGGACTGTGGGAGGGAGCTGGAGTACTCAGAACCTGCTTGCTCTGAGGCGACAGTGCTGACCACTGCATCGCCATGCTGCCTCATTGCCATGGGTGCCTATGCTCACAAGTGCTGTGCCATGTCAACGCACACAATTCACAAATATTTTTTTTGTGTGTCCATATGTGCATGCAAAGGCATGTTTGTGTTTGTATGAGTGTGTGTGCATGGGACTGTGCATAGGCTAAATGTGACCGTATGATATACTGAATATTATTTATTTGGACAAAGCAAACTTAATTGTGCCGCTGGCACAAACACACAGAATCCAGTGTGTTTTGCTTTGTTCTTTAAAAAAAACAGCTCACCCTCAACACCAGGAGGTTTGTGTGGGTGCATTGGGCACTACTTTGCATAGGTGAAATGTCAAAGTGCACAGTGCAACACTGGAGGCACATACAACATTCACAGAAAACCTTTTTCTGTTGGTTAACTCCTTATAAAGCTGTTTGAAGGCAGCAGGTATGTTTTAAATCTTCGGCCTTTGATCTGAATGACCTACTTTGTCAAAGAGCATTTATGCATGCGAGCTCCACTGATTAAATCGAGCATAACCACCACAAGACTGACTCAAAATGACCACATGAAATTTGGTGCTGGTTTTCACTTGATATACTTCACTGGACGGGTTGAGATAGAGACATTCAAATGGATGAACTAAACACACACCATTCATTCACTTCCATTGAAAATTTTAAAAACTTCTCTCTCTCAGTAGTTCTACATCACTGAACTTCCTCAAGACCACCTGCTCCCAATGACTCTATGTCCACAACTACATGCAAAAACACCAGGTTAACAGAGAGAGAAAGATATGAAGCTGCATAGTTCATGGCCTTGTTTTCAGCAAGTCTGGAAAACACACCACTTGAAGCATAATGTTTAAATTGCAACAGAGGTAGACCCGTGGCTGAAATAATTGACATAATATGGTAAGAGGAATGGTTGTTAAAAACATTTCATGGATACATTTTGCTCTGGCGTAACTAGAAATAACAAAGAAAATCCACTTATTTGTGTATCATAAATAGGATCATTAAGGGAATAGGCACTATACAGTCTGCCAGCATGCAGAGGGTTATTGTTAGGTACAGACAAATGCCAGGGACAGTGATTTGAAATAAAGAAGAAACTTGAATGAACAGTTAATTAAACATTTGGCTAAATGTTTACATATGTCAGGTACACATATGGCACAGATACATTTGTGGAGTAAAACAACACTGTTGCCTGATGGACACTGATCAGCTGTGAATGAGCTGGTGTAGACCTAGAGTGTATTTTTTGTTTCCTAGCGTGTGAGTGAATCAGATTCACTAAAGATTCTTTAAATTACTTATTTTTGGAGTTTGGAGTTCCTGAATTTCTTTATTGTGGATTCAAACTGTTTTCCTCTCATTTTGAAATGAGCAATGGGTGTAAGTGGACGTACTTTCTAATTATTAGACAGTGTTGTCTGCTATCACAAAAAACAACAACAACAAAACATACTCCATTACTGAGGAGCACTGTTTGGCCTCTCCCTCATAATGTTATCCTGACAGTGTCCTGTAAGGTCAATATTGCACTTTTTATTTTTTGGCAACTAGTTTACTATCACAACTTATGCAATAAAACAGTACATGTCTTGTGTGTTGGGAGGAAAAGCAGGGGGTGGCATTCAGGGACTCAATGCCCTGGGGCCAAATCTGCACTAGATGGAGAAAATGACTGTATACACACATACAGTGTATGCAGTACACACATGCCATTAAAGACATAAAACCATGTTTTTGCTTTGTAAAATGCTGCTCAGTATATGGAATACTCTGGATTTTTTTTTCAGAGGAACTTGAAGAGATAAATCCAGGTTGTGTGCGAGTGAGGAAACAAGGTTGTCCATTAGTCAGCTGCTGTGATAGTCTAAAGAAGCCACCCCTGGCCCCTAATGGCTTCTCCGCAATAATTGCTACACTACCTCCTCTGTTCCTGTTCATTACTACGTGACATGCTTTTGCTGGAGCCACTGCTGTAGATGTCCACATCCTGGTTCTAGTCAAAGCATCTCTGAGGAGCACCGTGCTTTACAAGGATTGCTCTAATACAGAGGGTCCAGGTAAAGAAAGGGCTTTTTTCTTTTTGCTGCTTTACCACATTTCTTTAGCTCATCTCCTCACCCTCTCCTCTACTCTCTTGGCTGCAAGCTGTATTGATATACAAAGTTAGAAGCACTCAGTGTGTGAAGGGCCACGTTTCTCATGCCTACTCTTCAGACAACACAAAAGTATATCTAATGGTTTGGTTATGCTAAATGTTTTGGGCACTCTTCAGGTTTCTTGATAAAGTTCTGACCTTTTGCCCATTGTCACACAATGAAACAGCCTTCTTCTCGAACAGCTTGTGTCACTCTAAGGGTCCTTACACTTATGTGATGTGTGTGTGTGTGTGTGTGAGAGAGAGAGAGAGAGACGGGATGAATGGAGAGTCTCACAGGTCCTCCAACTCAGCCCAGGTTAATGGAAACCATTATCACACACAGCCACTCTGTCTGTACAACCAGAGACTCTCTCTCTAGGGGAGGCACTTTGTCATAAACACACACACATACACATGCACACACACACTGAATATATTTGTGCCATATACTTCAGCGTTCCCTACTTGTTTAGCTTCCTAATGTACAAGCTGTTCCTCAGCCTATGCAGGAGAGGCTAATTGTTTTAGCATGTAGCTGCCACTCTTATTTTGAGCACTAAGGAACACTAGGGGTCATTTTGCTAAGATGAGTCAGAAACTGTTAGCTAGCAGGCCTGACTCATATCCCCCCACTTTCTCTTTTGTTCTGCTCACTGGCTTTTTTCACTTCCTGAACCTAGAAATGCTTTCATATCAAGCAGCAAATGTGGCCAAACAAACAGGTTTTCTTCTTAAAAAAGAAAAGAAACAAATGCTGCAGTGACATAGATTTGCCTGCTAAATTTGCTGCGAGGCACAAGGCAGCATCAAACATTTAGTGATATGTGAGGCACACTTAAAAGAGCTTAACAGTTGTTTCTGTTTCTGAGCAAAATTTTGGACAGTTTTGTCTATATTCATGCCACTGAGCAAGGGGTATAAAAATGTCTTTGAAAAAGAAACATGCTATCCTCCCACAGTGGCTTGATTGCTGAAGGCACAGAGAGGTGAAATGTCATATCCAGTGTATCTCTGCATTTGCCAAATCTGTATTTAAAGTTGCTATAATCCATATTTTTTTTATAATAACAAGGCATCAAATGACAATGTGGAAATTATGTCACAATATGAAAGGAGAACCTACAGAGGATTATCACCCGAATCTGCAGTTCCTCTCACCTTTGTGGAGCTTTATAGCTCATAGAAGCTTTATAGAGCTTCAGCTCATTGTTTAGCTGTCCGGCCTGCAACTTTACTGCTTGGTTCACTCCTACCGCCCCAGGTTGTCCTCCAACCCGAACAATCAAATATGTTGTTGGAGGAGCATCTCCTGAAATAGTGGCCCTATGGTGGTAGGTATATTGGACTTAAAAGTAACAACACTGACTATCACTTTCAAATGGGAAATGAACCGTTTTAGGTAAATTTTTTTAAAAACCCACTGAACACTACCTGCTCAGCATCAGACAGATGCAGCAACTAACTGCTGAACACAGGGGAGCCTTTAGCAAATAAAGAGCCAGACATTTCTCTCAAGAGTTGGTAGAGAACAAAAACAGAGCTTATATTCAGACTTATATTCACCAGGTGGCCAGAAACAGGATTTTAAATGAATGATAGTGTTGTCCTGTAACAACTCAGGAAGGGTTGACGTGAAACAAAAGTGCACTTGAACTTCTAACAGTGCAATTTCATGATGGTCAATTTCTTCAGTTCAGAGGCTAGCAGGACACTCCCAAAAATCCTATTTAACACAAATTCCTAAGAATCTGGTCTTACAAATTAATGTTTCTCAGCAGCAGGTTGTTTAGTTCACTCCCTTTACACAGACAGGTATGGTAAAAAAAAAAAGAAGAAAAACAAGATATTGCAGCCTGTGATGACTATTTTGGTTCAGAGGCATAATATGTAACTTTTCTGCATTAAATTGTCTAAAAATGACTAGACCTATGTTATGCTATTTCTTAAGAATGAGATGAGATGTGACAAACAAAATGTAACATGACTAAAACTAATTCTGCCTGAATCATGTCAGATTTTCATCGAAAATGTTGGTGAAGACAACACTTCCCATGATCCCATGCTACTTTACAACGTCATCAAACAAGGTCTGAGAGAACCCTGGCAGCAGAAAGTATATACTGTGCCTTAAACCATCTTATAAGACTGAGCCCAGTTGAGTCACGTGCTATGACCAACTCTGGATTACCAAACTGCCCTGAAGGTCCCAGAATGCTGGGGGCCTTGAAAGCTCTAGATTCACTGCATGTCTATCACACAGGGTTCAGATAATAAAAGTTAATGCTGAGTATAATTATTTCTCTCAGACTATGCACAGTGAACCTCGGTTGCATCGTTCTAAACTGATGAAAGAAAACCTCAATGAGAGGCTGCACGGAAGCACAAGTTGCATCATGACCTAAGCTCTCTGTAGTTGTGTATGTTTGTGTGTCTGTTGTTGAATACATTTTTGTGTGCTTCAGTGTCAGTGTCCAGCTCCCCAGTTGCAAGCAGCATGTGTGTTTGTGTATGCACACATGCCACTATCTCTTTGTTGATCCTGTCTCAATCAGAGAGGAGTCGAGCCATCACAAAAGCCGCAATACTGCATTGTAAACACACATCCACACACACATTCACACACAGACACGCACATGAAGCAGTAACCCTGCGTTCCCCTGTAAACAGTTTACAGTGCTTTCTCTTTCCCTTATGCAGACACAGGCCAAAGCGTCAGTGTTGTGTTCAGCTAATCCCACTGTTTAGGCTTTGTTGGCGGCCTCTAGCTACGACTATGCGCTGTATGTCCTGAAGGAAAAAGTGTTTCATTTGTGTGCCTGTTTGAGTATGTCACACGCATTAAGGATCCCCTCTTTACCTCCCCACCCTGCACTAATCTTCATCTATATCAATCTTCTAGTTTGTTTGGGTTCTGTCTCTCCTGCGTGAATCCCTCTGCCCCTCCCAAACCCCATTTGTTTAGCTGAGTTTGTGCTTGTTTTCTTGTCGCTCTCCCCTTGATTGAGGTTGACCCAGCCATCTTCACAACCCCACAGCACGCACACACATGCACACACATGCACACGTATGCAGCTCCTGACTGTGTGTATAGACACTATGTGGTTTTGGCATGCTTAGTGCAGCAACGGCCAAAGGTAGGAAATGCTGTTTAGATTAAGTGTGTTCTGATGTCCTTTCAGGCCTTGTTCCTGCTGGATCGCAACCCGTTTGTACCACAAACCTCTCTAACACTACACGCGGAAACACCAGTGGTTTAGGGTTAGGGATAGGACAGTGGAGGTTTCTGTTATAGGATTTACCACATCCTTTGTTTGACTCTGTGACTTTGACCGACGGAAAATGATTACCGTTGGCGGGGAATGTATAATTTTGAGAAAAATAATGCATGTTTTTTGTGTCTGTGCCACTGCTTAACTGTTTATCCCTCACAGATATGTTTGTTTGTCCCATGCATTAAATTTTTCCTAAATTTGTCTTTTGTTTTCAGCTTGCACTGTAAACAACTCAAATGAAGGCTTGTTTTATATACATGTGGGTTTTGAACCTGAGTTTTCATTTGATTTCCTTAGAGGTGCTCTCGACTGCCAAACACTCAAGTCCAGCCAACTAGGGCACCTAAATAATAGCTATCAGGAGCAAAGAGCTGACATCTGATGCCTGGTTTATGTTTTAATAGCGTAGAAAGGGAAAGATTTTTGTCCATAAAATCAGTGTGGTCCTCTTATTTTCTCTCACCAGGCAGTCCTTAGCTGTGAATTTTTCCACATAATCAAAAAAGAACCAGACACCTTGGTCTAAAGGCTCACAGGCTTCAGTGTGTGATATGGGTGTTGTGTGTGCGCACAGGAGCATATATGTGTGTAAGGGAGTGGGTGCTCATTAGAAAAATGATAATTACAGGAATAATATGCTGTTTTGGCCTTATTCTTTGTTCCAGGCATGGTGGTTTGAAGTTCTGGTGTGACAGTCTTTTGTCTTTAGCTGTTTTGTACTGAACTTGTCAGACGGTCACACTGTGACTCTCTATGTGATCTGCTCCTCTCTGCTGGTAAAGGAGAAAACATATTGATGTTTTCTAATAGACTGATTGAAATAACTGACTGTTTGTGTGTTTTACCCTGAATTAAAAAAAAGACAATTTTGCAGCTAGTTGCCACATTTATTACATCTTGTTTTTTCTTATCAAAAATAAATCTCGTCAACCACCAATCAGCATTATATTATTTATTTTGAGAAATCTATCTTGTCTTGAATTTCCAAACAAGACATTAAATCTGTTTTTCAGTTAAAGCTGACGGGAAACAAGCGTGAAAAGTGGTTTGCATGGTTGTTGCATAAATATCCCAGAAATCTAATAAAAAAAAAAAAAACATGTTTTCTCTTATTTAAAAAAAAAAAAAAAATCAGACCAATCTTAAAAGGATTTTGTATGACAACACTTCAGTGAAGACTGGAGACCCACAGGAGACAGATTAAAAAAAGAAAATGGTCAAAATTGAAGCAACAGAGATATCCTGAATTTTACCACAAGGGCCAGGCTCAAAAAAGACTACACTACAATTTCCATTGTAGCTGAGTTAAACCAGATGAGATTACAAGGGTTATTTTCTTAGATTTGACAAAAGTTCCTCCAGCATCACTGAAGAAATACTATACAACTGATTTCACAGGCTGAGTAGTCCTCCTCATGACGAGTAAACTCAGCATCATGTGTGCCCTATAAAACTAAGCAAGAACAACAATCACTCCTGAAACTGTTTATCTAAGTAGAGCAGTAAAGAATGTAGTTCAATGTGCAGACTGCTGCATTATGATTAAGAAAAAGCACATTATTTTAGAAAATTAAATTAACCCTAATTTTAAAATTACCAAGCTTATTTATAAAAGAATGTTTTCATTCATTTCGTTTTATCATGGAAGGCAAAGTTTCAAGAACCTTTACATTTCTATGGCTTCACTGTCTCTTTTGACTAATTTTAAGGTCAAATATTATAACGAATATTTTGCTTATCTCCTCGGTTTGTTTCTGTTTGATACTGGCAAATTTCTTCAGAATATTTTGCTTGTTTGTCAAAAGGAGCTTTTCTTCTATCAAAGTATAAAAAGTAAAAAAGAAAAAAGAAAAGCATTAAAAAGATGAGGAAAAAAATTACACTGTTGAACTGACTGTTTTTGTGTGTATGTGAGGATGTTTTTGTGAGGTTGCGTACAAAAAGTGTGTGATGTGATGAGATCAGCAAGAACCAGCAGAGACACTTCCCCTACACTTGTCTCAGTGGTCCCAGCATCATTACCAGCACCACTGTGGTACAACTGCCTTATCTACTCTGGCAACTGATACAGTGACAGCCACTCCTCCAGGACACACACACATATATATATATATATATATATATATATATACCCACACAATGTTCAACAAACTGCAGCAGTTTTCCCTATGGGTCCTCCTCATTGATACCGCAGTCTACAGCATGTGTGTGGTGGCAGGAGGATTATAGGTAGGATAGTTATTTTCAATATCAGATCTTCTGTAATGTTTAATGTTTATGCTCAGATAATGAAATCTTATGTTGCGCCAGAGATTCCCTACAGATCTGATCAAGTCTGTTGTTTTGTACTTTACATGCGCACGCACCCACACCTGGACAGCGTACATACACGCACACTCTTGTTCTGCCACTTTGCTGAAAATCTTCAACTAACCCCACGTGCCTTTGATTTGTGAGCTCAGCCGATTCAGTCACACAGGCTTATAGTCATTTAAAATTACTGCTCAGGTGGGAACCATGGATGTGTGGGTGAGTGTGTGTGAGTCTGTGTGCGTGTAAGGTAGCCTCTGTGACTTCATTCATTTTAGAGGCTGAAAACTCAGCCCACACCTGTTCAACTTGCCATGCTAATGTTCTCAAGTGGTACTCACATTAACGCTTTGAACCTCAAACACACACGTGCACACACACACACACACACACACACACACACACACACACACACACACACACACACACACACAGTCCATATGCTATTTAAACTCCAGTAGAACCCAGTAAAGTTAAAATTCATTTTTATGTAGTTGGCTCTTTTGCTTTCCAAGTTCAAGGCTCTCTGCTGCTATGAGCTTTTGCACCTAGTAAAGTGGCTGTAACTGGTTTAAATGGCAAAACTGATTTTCTCTTTGAATAGTTCAGATTCAAAACACAGTATCTCTCTCGCTTCTTACCTGCTACATCCATCTGAACCACCCTATTAAATCATTATCCTATATTCCCACCTACTTCCTCTGTCTTCCTGTCTGCCCCCTCACTTTCTGCTCTCTGTATGAAAGTCGATTTATGATATGCATGGAGAAAAGGTTTTTACTTTGTGACATGAGAGGCAGTGCATGACAGTCTAATGTAGCCACAGCCACATGTGGTTACGTACTGTAATCCTAATACTGTATGATTTCTTTTGGCAGTGGAGCAGAGGATGACTATTGTTGCCCCTTTTAAGACCCACTGTTATTAATCGTGTGTATGTGTCTGTGGGTGTCGATGTGTCACTAAAGGAGAGTGCACGAAATATACACTGTAGGGTGAAGGAACCTGAAAATACATCACACTAGAGCCTACACTGTTCATGTACTGAAATATACACAGGAAAAGAAAATATAGATCTGTAACTGAGGTACTATGCTGCTTTATGTCAGAAAGGCATATTTGAAACTAAATTTGGACTTAAATTTGAAATATATATATATATTGAATATATATATTCAATATATATTAAATATATATGGACACAAATTACTTAGCACCATCTTTGCCTTGAAGTGCACAGGTCTGTTCAAACTCATGAGTGTTGGAGTCGCTCATGAGTCTCACACACAGTAATTTTCAGCATTGATGAAATACTGCAACACATTAATCTATAATTTGTGTCTGAGTTTTTTTACATTTCAACAAACTAAATCAATGATGCTTTCATAACATAGAAGATATTTAATACCCTATTCACTGACTATAGAATCTTTTATAAACAGTAAATATATTAATTTCCACCAGCTGGCGTGAAGGGTTGCCAAGCAACAGCCGCTGTAAGCAACAGACGAGAGATAAGCGATGAAAAGACAGATGTTGGAAAGGATTTCTTTAAAAAGTAGTAAATTGGGAAAAAGGTGGAAATACTGTCATAACTATATTTATATTTACTTTGCAGAAAGATAAGAACGTCAGTGGATGCAGGTCATGTTCTTTTCAGAAAAGTGTCCACATGTCTGTATCTGTAAGATATTTTCCTGTAAGATACGGGTAGATTTCACATTTAGAAAATAACTTGATAACTCCCTCTAAGAAGCTACCTCATTTAACAAAGCCTGTGTGCCACAATAGCACTGTCCTGTTGAGACTGAAACATGCACGGGCTGTTCAGAGACAGTCATGTGGCTGTTGCTTCTATATTTGTATGAACATAAATTCTAAAATTTACATGTTTTCTGTTTTGAAGCCAACCTCTGACAGCATAGGTTCCCATAGCTGTTTGTTGTGCGCTCTCATGCAGGTAACCTGTTACTGTGCCTCGTGAACTCATGTTTGCATCAGTCTGACTGGACATTAAATGGACTTTACCCTGCCGGCTCCTGAGTACAAAGTGCCTGTACAGTCTGATTGAACCCACGTGTGAATAGAGCAGGTCATTGTCCGGAGAATTCACAGCGAGTGAGTGGGTGTGTTGATGATATTTCTATCGTGCAACTCACACAAAACTGAAAGAATACAAACATCCTAGGGCGAAGATGAACGGCCATCAAGCATACTTTTGGCGTCATGTCCTGCCTCCTGCATGTTCTATCCAGATGCCACCCCTCACCTAAACCAAACTGATTATCTGTGAGTCACATATGTAACTCACAGATATGTAACTCACTGATTATCTGTGAGTTACATATGTGAAAAGGCAACTCTATCCGGACCTGATTATCCAAACATTGTCTGGAGTTCATATGAAAAAATGGCTCTAATGTGCATTTAAATAGCATAAATTACTGTTTTTCTAGTTTTTTGAATGGTGGATTTTTATGGATAAGTGTCTGCTTTTACATTGTAAACCATGTGTATGTGTGTGTGTGTGTGTGACCATGGACTGGTCCTATATGGAAGCAATTACTGGCAGCGAGGGCCCTCAGACACCCACAGTGCCTCTCACTCTGGGCCAAACGGAATGTATCTCCCTCCCCCTTTCTCTTTCTCTTTCTGTCTCTGCCTTTCTCTCTCTTTCTCCCTCTGTCCTTTTTACTACTTCTCTCTTTTGTACCTCTCTCTCTTTCCCTCTTTCGCTCTCTGGACTAAATTACTTTCATATGAGCCCCAACAAAGGGGCAAGGTGAAACCCCTTTCTATTTTTTTACAGGGAACAAAAACTCCGGCCATATTTTAATTCACATCACATATTTCCAATTTGCGCAAACAAGCCCCGAAAATACCAGCGCTAATTAGACTAAACCTAATGTGGCTGCGTGTGTGCATGTGTGTGTGCTTACATGTGTGCATGCTCCATGAAAAGAGAGGCCATCTCCAGTTGCATTACTGTACCTCCTTTGGGTGCTGTGCCAGCTAGTTAGTATGCACAGCCAGAGCCATGTAGGATATGAGTTTTTGGGGGGTCCCTGCATCATGTGGTTTGGGTGGAGGCGAGCTGCTACGGTGGCCGTTATCCTTCCTCCACATCTACCAGTGTGCATATGAGTATTGTGTATGTGACTCTTTTTGTAAAGGTAAGCTTGTTTTTTCAGGAGATCCTAATTCAAAATTTAATGCTTGAAACACCAGAAGAAATTGAATTAGGAGTAAAACATCCACTGAAAAAAGAAAAGCCGCAGATAAACTGGCAGTGAGCAGTGACAGGATTGCAGTTGTCAGGGTTTGGCAAACCGTTGTCACCCCCTCTCTTGTTACAGTAAAGAAAAGCTCAATGGAGGAATATTGTCAGCGCTGCCAGCGGTCTCTCTTCCTCTGCCTGTGGGAACTGAGAAGTCGGTATTTGCCATGTGTATATCCCTCCAAACTGACTCTAAATGAGATAAATAAGTTCAGACTAAATTGGCAGCTTGCGTCCAAAGTGATTATTCTTCCCTTAATGTCTCTTCATTGGAATGGGAGAAGACTTGGCCTGCAAGGGAATACCACGGGGTGTGGCAAGGCGGTCTATTCCAACACAAAGAAGTGACGAGTGATGGCAGCCAGAGTTTACTTGTCAAGGTTTTTAAACACACACATGCAGCGTTCTCATGTGCTAACCCCGTTCTCTTCAAACAGTTTGTCTCTCACTCCACACTCCTCCAAACTTGGCCCGTGACAAGGCCTTACATTCCCTTCCCATGAGTCCTAGTGTGGCTAGTCAGCAGAAGGACCCCAGATTGTGCTGGCTGCGTCGCCGCCTGCCTCGTTTGGGAGCGTGCCTGGGCCCTCCGTCTCAGTAACCTTGGTTTGCCCCCTCTGTTTGTGAATTCCTGCCACTCCAATAGGACCACACTGTCCCCAGCAAAATGCTTTCTGGCAGTGGGCAGCTGGACAGACCGGTGGGAAAGTAAAGTGAAAGCTCAGATTGTCTTTCAGGCAAATAAATAAAGCATGATTGCGGTGTTTGACCTAAAAGTCATTTAATGAGACTGCTGGACAAAAATGGGCAAAAAGCTGAGAGATGGAGTGTGTCTGTTATTTGCAACACCCTGCCAGGTCAAGAGTCACGAACAAGTGATATCTGACGATGAAAAAGATGATAAGCACCTTATCTTTTCAGATTACCAGCATTTACCACCTTTTTTTTTCTCGACACAATCCTGGTCGGGATTGGTTCTTTAAATTGAGCTATGAGTTGTGATTGGTTGCGAGGCTGCGATAGGTGAGTTTTCAAAGCCTCAGATTTCATGCTGTGGTGATGTTTTGTGTCTGCCAACACCCAGACCCAGAGTGTTTAGCCTTCACTGCCGGTTCTGCTGTCTAAGGAATTTTATGGGCTTGAGTAATTTTTAGTTATGTCTCTCTCTCTCTTGGTTTCTTTACTCTATTTTTCTCTCTTTCACTCATTCTTGTTTAAAATCATAGTTATTTGCGGTGCGGTGCTGGGTTTGTGGTTTTTAGAATGGTTATATTGTTCCAGTATTAAGTATCTAGTCTTTCACCATTATGTTATAAGAGGCTTCCATGGCTTAAAATATTAGATTACTCAAAATGGTATAAATATTAGGATCCTCCCAGCATTTTTCAAGGTCTCATTTCAATAGAGTCACAGTTTGAAGCTTTGATAATCTTCTGTAAATTCTAATGTTGCTTCCAATCAAGGGAACTCCTCGTGTGTTGACAGGTATTGGGTAATATTACTGCATAAGTGAAAAACGTTGTATTAAGCTTTTTGTGGTTTTCAGGTGGAGCTCTGCAAAATATAATAAATTGACGCAAGCGATGTCCTTTGATTCAGCATCAGTTGGAAAAGTTTGAAAATGAAAACATCTGGGGGTGCGGAGTTAGAGAGAAGCAAGCCTACCAGACCTTTGTAGCCTGCTCCTCATTTCTGCTTGAGGCTACATTAACTGCTACTAGGATAATTATTAAGATAACACACCCACAATCTGTGGTTGAGTTGCATTGTGGGTAATGTAGGCACCGGCACCAGAAAAAACATTTTTAAACCAGTTTATTTGTAGCCTGTTAATCTGCAATTTTGCAATTGCAGGTTCTTACTGTTCAAAGGCTGATTAGTCAGGATAGACAGGGTTAATCATCAACCTTGGTTCGCGCCCTCTGTTTTTTTTAATTAGTTAATATTTTAAGTAATTTATCAAAGTTAGAAATATATGTATTTTCCATTTTCATCTTCTCAAATGTCAGGATTTTCTGCTTCTCTTCATTAAACTGAATATCTTCGGGTTGTGGGCTGTCATATTGGGAAATTGTAATAAGCATTTTTTACCTGGCATTTTTAGACTTTAAGATTAATTGATTAGTAAAGAGTATTGACACATTATAATCAATAATGAAAACAATCGCTGGTTTTATTTTTAAGCTGTTCATCTGTTCTCCTGCTCGCCTGCCCGCCCACATCCATGCTGGTTCTTCCGCCTGTCTATCTGTTTGCGTGACGGTCCACTGTGTCACAGCGCTACTAATGGCCATTGCTGAGCCAGCCACTTTCTAAATGACACCCTCCTCCGCTCAATACAGCTGCCCTGCAGTTATGCACTCACTCCTCTCCCCCTTTTTTCTTACACCCCAGTCTCCACAGCTTCCTGAGCAATATGGTGTCTTCCTTCTCTTGTGTGGAAGAAAAGCAGTTTCTTGTCAATTTTCTCTCAATATTTTCCACTCAACATGCCTCTTGATGAAAGAACCTCATCTTGTCCAACACACAAATACTTTCATACATCACATATCACCGGCTGAGTGACTGACTGACAGCGTACTACTGGAGCATCTTCTCCCGACTGTTCACAAACACAGTGATTCATTCACTCATCTTTCTCTCCTCTCCAACTTCTCTCTCGCCACCGTCTTTTATCTTTTTCTTCCTCCTCAAACCATATGCCTTTCTCTCCTTTTAATCATCTTTACTGTGTTGTTGTGCGTGTTAGCAGCAGAGGGTGGTGTAGCATGTTTCTTATATTGTAAGACAGAGCTGCACTAAAGGTGTATGAAGGCCAAATTGAGTTTGGCCATAGTTTGACTACAGCAGCTGTGCCAGACTAAATCCTGGATCAAAACACATTCATGATCGCTCTCATTCTCTTTACATAAGAGATCTCCAACCTCTACACATCCAAGGTGCCACTTGGATTTGATGTCTTTTCAGTTACTTTATTAATTCTCAAAGGAAAAACAGTAGCACTTGTCATGACTGGTTCATTTTTTTCTTCTCTCTGAATTCCCTGAATTTCTCTTTCCTTGGACCACACACACTCACAAACTTCCCCCTCAAAGTTCATTGGTTAGTCAGCCAGGGGTTCTAGCATCCTAAAAGATGGTGGTGGCAACATTTTGGCACTCGTAGCTCATAACTGGATTGCTGTAATTATTCATTGGGAGAGTGATGCCTTCCAGGGGCTGAAGATTGATTAGGTTTGATATGCGACTTAGTGTAATCTGTCTTTGACCAGGGCGCCTGTCCAAATTGGCAGGAATAATAAAAAGAGAGGAAGTTATTTTTAAAGAGAGAGGAGAAACGAGTGAGCAAATGAAGATGGAGGTGGGTGGACAAAGGGAAGAGAGAAAGATTGAGGCATATCCTGTGTCGTGTCTCTTGTGGCGCCCTATGCCATACACAAACCATCAATCTGCAAACAACAACAGCAGGGCAACCATTTTGTTTACAGTTGAACAAGGCTCTCAAGCTAAATAAAGCCATTACAACATTAAAATGCTGCACCTCTTATTGTCAGCATTATTGTGTACTTAGTTCAAAGTGTTAGTTTTCCATGCACATTTGGGGTATTTTTTTTTTAATGCCTTGCTTGTTTTGTCAGCCAGACCAGCGCGATCCTCGGTTGTCTCATTTTCCACGACTAAAGTGTGTCTTCAGTTAATCCTCCAGTGTAAGCATGGCAGAACTTAAAAGGCTCTGATTAGGCTGTTGTGTCCCACAGGTTGGCTAGATATAAACTCGTGACACACTCACAGTGCCCATACATACCCCGGAGACCTCTCTTTGTGTTAATTAAAGGAGTCTCAACTGCAATTAGCAGGCTTTACAATGAGCATGCCCACAGATAGACACATACATACGCACACGTACACATACACACTGATACAGATGCATCCAAACATTTATGGGCTCGCAAACACTCTTTACAGTTGTTTAAGTATCCCTGTGCCATTGCATTTTGCTGTTAGGTCAAGTATACCGCACTATTCACACATTAGGCTAGTGATAAGGTTTAATAATGTCAAATACAGCAGCCCTGTTTAGTGATGACTTGTGGAACAAATTGACAAATTCAATATAAACCCTGTGGAAAATTACTGAGCCTATTTTCTTAAACAAACAAACAAAAAAAACTCAGCTAACAAACTCAGTTTCTGGAAAACTCCTGAAGAAGGATAACTGTGAAATCATCTCATTCCATTAGAGGATTGTTATAAGTTTTAAACAGTATTTTAAGCTGAAAATGGGGTTCTATAACTTCACTGAAACTACAAAATAAATGGGTTTCAGGGATTTTTTTTATCTTTCTGTCACTGACATTTCTCCAATACAATGGAGGCTAATGAATTTTGTTTGTTGTGCTCAAAACATTAAAATCATTCTTAAAAATCAGAAACTGTCTTTCCAGAAACAATGTGCAGGCTACTCCGTGAACGTCATTGTAAATATCGATTATTCATCACCTTCAAACCAAAACACAACCAAAAACTGTCTGTATACTGAGATACATTAGACATAAGTCAGAATGGATAATTTGGCTCTTTTGACCTTTTGATAATCAGAATCCCATGTCTTGTATCCTCTTTGTGTATGAAAGAACAACTGCACTTAGAGAGCTAAGTTGGTAGAGATAGGTAGAGAACCTCAGTTCATCTAGCCACTACTGTCATCCTGCTGCAACCCCACAAACTAAGAAGGGAGGAGCTGTGTTCCTCTCCTTGTTAGACCTAAACATAGAGCCTGGGTACATGGTGGCCAAATGGCCCATCATCCTCTCTCCTTATGAACCAAATTAGACCAGAGCTCTCCCAGTGTGCTCCAGCCTTGTCCACAGGAAATCAAGGCCAGGTGGACCTTAAGTGAATGAAGCCCCACTTTGGCACATTCTAGCAGGGGAGATGGTGGCAAGAGCAAGGCCCCCCTGGAGCTTGTCAGAGGTTGGGAGAGGACACACATACACCGACACACATGGACAGGTGCAAATACCTATTTGCTGATGTTCACACAGGGGCACAAACTCACAGTGGATAGGTGCTGTCAACTCTGTGGCAATGCTGCTTTGCCACTCCACTCCCATATTTACTTATTTATTGGCAGCGATGGCTGTGATGACAGGGTCACTCGCTCTCAGAAAGCCTCCCAGGCTCCACAACGTCCCTTCAAGCAGCAGCGTAAAATTTTTAAGAGCTCCAGGCCTGGTTTGATGATTTTGACGTGAGTTAATGTGTAGCTGAGTTGTCGGGTGCATTCAGGGGGCTAACTGTTCTAATGCGTTTACCCTCTTGCCTGCCTTGTAAGTGTGTCTGTGTGTGTGTCAAAGTGAAGCGAAGTGTCACTTAATAATTTAGTCTTTGGTTTCGTCCCCCTCACCATCCATCCATCCATTCACAGCCCTTTATGTCTTGCCTCTGGGAATGCGGCGGCCATCCCTCTGCCTCTCAGGGAGTGATAGAACGAGCAGAGACAGGTGACAGAATCTGGTGTGGTGATGTGTAAGGACAAAGTGAGAGAGATTGACTGCGAGAGAAAGAGAGGCAGACAGCAGAGTGAACATAAACGCTCAGAAACAGACAAGAATTAAAGGAGCTTGAGATGATTTATGAGTGACTGGAAGATAATGAACAGCAGCCACTGTTTTTTGAATCAAAATTTTTACAATGCAGGTTCATTACACAGAGCCTCACGTCCATTCTGTCATTAAATCTGTCCTACGTGTCTCATGTATTAAGGCAATGCAATGCAGACACGCAAGATGAAATATACACCCATGCCTTACAATACACACACACACACACACACACACACACACACACACACACACACACACACACGGATACACACACACAGCTGGGTTTCTGGCCTCTGTGCATGCCAGATGTAGACAGGAGATTTTTTTTTCTCTCTCTCATCACTGTTCTCAGACTAATAGGTTCTTGTTCTCCATGGAAGTGGTTCTAAGGCAAGAGCAGGAACTCAAAGCCTGCACGCCAAACCTGTGGCTACGGTTGTAATAATCAAATAATATAACTTGGCCACGTGTAAGAATGTGTGTTAATACACCAGAGCTTTCAACAAAGTCTCCCATAGCCAGTGGTCTCCTATATACTTTAATATGACTTGATGTTCACTTAACCCCCCCTCTTTCTTGTAATTGAAACCTGATGGAGGAATAATAATCATTTCTTCATATTTTTTTTTTGTCTTTCTGCTTTCACTAAGCTGATTTTTGCCTGGGCTGTGGGATAGTATTCAATTACAAGAGGCTTGGAGGGCAGCGATGGGCATTACACGTACAACCTCTCCATGGATTCACAGGGAGAGAAGCTAAAATGACTTTTTAATGTGAAGACTGTTTGGCTGGTGCAGACAACATGCAGAACTTACAGAAAAATAAAAGATATATTACTTTTGAAGCCACGCTACCTACTTTTCTCTTCTTCATACTCACAGATGAAAAAAGACGAGGAAGACAGACAGAGAAGAAGAATGTGCTGGGACTGAGAATTGAACCCAAACTTTTTTTTTTTTTTTTGTGATTGAAATTCTCTTTCCTCGGAAGTGAATACCCAAACCAAAACTTTGTTGCTTATTTGTGAAGTGGTTTTACTACCACAAGATGATTTGTGTGACATTTATTTGGGAGGTTTTTTTTGGCTGGGAAGAGTCACAAGTGTTTGTGTGTTTGTCGTGTTGTTAGCGGTTATGTTCCTTGTCATGTGTGTGCCATAAATAAAGACTCCCCTGGCTAATGTAACCCACATGTTTTTTGTTCCCACCTCCTTCCCAGTTCATCATTAGCGTTCAGAGAGGATTCAGATGGTACACAGCTCTTTTGGACCATGTCTCAGCTTTTGTGAGGTCATTGAAGTTTTTTTTTTTTGTAAATCAAAAGCAGTCATGGACTTCCCTGTTACTCACAAAGGCTAACTGGTATAACGTGTGATTCCCAATACTTCACTACCTCACCACTGAGGAGATGCACAGCTGGTTACTGATGACCTCTCTCAAAACACATTTGCACACACACACACACACACACACACACACACACACACACACACACACACACACACACACACACACACA
>JBBMJY010000020.1:8666839-8679707 GCA_037833715.1 Toxotes lorentzi
CACACACACACACACACACACACACACACACACACACACACACACACACACACACACACACACACACACACTCCTTCGCTCACTCGCTCGCTGTCCTCTCCCTCTCACACACAGACACCCGGAAAGCCACCGTCTCTCTCACTCTCACTCGCTCGCTCTCAAATGCTCTCGCTCACTCTCGCACACATATTTACACACACTCTCTCTCTCTCACACACACACACACACACGTACACGATCAGGCGCTCAGTTCAGTTCCTCAGCGGCTGCGGCGGAGTACAGAGGAGTCAGAGAGAGAGAGGGAGAGAGAGAGAGAGGGAGAGAGAGAGAGAGAGGAAAAGAGAGAGGACAGGCGGCAGCACGGACGTCGAGAGAGGGACACAATCACAGAGAGAGAGAGTAAAGGAGAGAGAGAGAGAGAGAGAGAGAGAGAGAGAGAGAGAGAGGAGCGGGAGGCAGGGAGAGCTGGATAGCTGGTGGCTCACTCCCACACCTCATCTTCACTTTGCTGGGACAGACACAGAATTGATGGTAAGAGACATCCGTGCTTTCTATCGGCTCAACTGTTTGTTTTCTCGTGGAGCTTTTTGCGGGACTTGTTTAGTATTTAGAAAAGAACTGTGACTTGTTTGAACACAGGTTTTAGATGTTTCACGTTGCACGTTTTCTTTTTGTGAAACTGTTTATTTACGTTTCACATTTAGTTGTTTGCTGTTTTTTTTTTCAAAAAAGTAGTAAACATTTTTTTTTATTTCATTTCTTTAAGACTTACTTATTACCTTAGGAAAACAACACTTACATAGATTACACAGAATTACACAGATTTGTTTGTATCCTTAGGAGAGCATGTTTTCAGTGCTGAAGGCAGCTCTCAGGTTAACTTTTCTTTCCTACTTTACAAAAAAATTTTTTTGCATTGGAGCTATTTATGTCAGTGTATGAATGCATGCATGCATGCATGTAAACACATGTCTCATTGTGTGTGTTTGTGTGTAAGTGTGTTTGTGTTGAGTCCATGTCCAAGTACAAAATGACTGACAAATGGATTAAAGCAAAAACTGGGGCCATGGGCAACATCATGCACCCCTCCTCACTTATTCCCAAACCCTCCTCCTCTTTTTTTTGTTTTACTCCATCCTTGCTCACCTTCTCATCAGCCCCCCCTCCTCACCTCCAGTGCTCATCTTGCCCTGTCCGATTCGAGGCCCCCGAGGAAATTCACCGCAAGCCCTCTTTTCTCTCTCTTCACGAGAATTTACTCCACACACACTCCTCCGCCACCAGAGCTGCCAGGAAACCTTAAACACACATCTGCACCCTCATCTCCCCTCTCCCTGCTATCCTCTTCGAGAAGCAGGACCCGCATGAGACAAAAAAAAAGAAGGCAACACGACCCCAAAAGAACCCACCTTCACTGACTTTTTTTTCTCTTCTCTCCTCCTTTACACTCCCACATCCCTCCTGCCCTCCCTCTCTGTCTCTCCCTCTCTCTCCAAGTCCAAAGAGGCAGAGTTGGATGTGAGAGGCAGTGAGTGCGACACAGTCCCACCAGAGCCCAGCACAGACCCAGAACCGCCCAGGCTACCTCCAGCTAAGGCTAACGGACCCAACGGCACCACTGGCGTTTTCACGAGCATCCCCTCCAGTAGCCACAGTAGCAGCAGCACCAGCAGCAGCAGCAGCAGCAGCAGAAGTGGTCTGGGTGGCATTAGCATCGTTAGCAGAAGCGCTGAGGGAGCAGGCGAAAGCTCCATGCAGTTCAGCACCAGACCGCCTAGTGCTGAGCAGCCGGGCTTCATGGGGACATGGCAGCAGCAGAGCACTGACAGCAACCTCCTCTACAGAATGTCCCAGCAGGTACGTCAGCTCAGCCTCACCCCCTCATCCTCTCCATGTCTGCTTCCTCTCTCCTTCCCTCTTCCCCTTTTGAGTCTTTACTCAAGGGCCAAACTTTTGTATTTCCTCCAGTGGTGTATGTTCAGACATTTGCTATTGTGATTCTTACAATCACTTGGTCTGTGTGTGGAAGAAGAGAGTGTTTGTGTGTGTTTGTATGTGTGTCAGTAGGTGTGTATGTGTAATTTGTGGGGTTGGGGGGAGGGGGGGAGTGGTAGTTGTGGGCACTGTTTTGTTTGAGATATTTCAAATTACAAATTCTTACATTCAGTTGCATTCTTGCAACTTTCCCCCACTTTTGTGTTGTGCCTTTATGTTGTTGTTTTACACACACCATGCCTGAAAGTGTTTCCATCCATGCAGCCTCTGTGTGTGTCCCTTTTAATTTTACTAATTCAATGCATGAGCAATTTTCTTCTCTATAAAAAAAAACAAAAAATAGCAGATTTGTGTGTTTGTAAAAACACACATTTTAATGCAAAATTTGACCACTACCAGATAAATCATTTATTTCACCATCTGATGGATTATCCCTGTCTGGATTCGTTACATACATGCTTAAGTCTCCATAATTGGTCAATAAGCGGTGTGGAGTTTAAAAGCAAGCAATAGCAGTGTTTTGGTAACCTCAGTGCCGATAAAGACTCGGGAAGGGGCACCCCTCTGGGACCGGCTAATTGACTTCATGTGGCCGAGGCAGGAAGCCCCTTGCGCGGC
Source organism: Toxotes lorentzi (assembly GCA_037833715.1). Lineage (NCBI taxonomy): Eukaryota > Metazoa > Chordata > Actinopteri > Toxotidae > Toxotes > Toxotes lorentzi. The sequence goes on from JBBMJY010000020.1 coordinate 8,669,453, forward strand.
TACAGAACAGCAGAGGAGCCGTGAATGAACACAGGCTCTCCTGGAAAAGTAATGATGATAACTGATAGGCTGCACCGGCGGCGGAAAGTCCACATTTCCTCTCGGCATTTCTCGCCTGTTATCGTGGATGTTACAGAGAATTTCTTTCTTGTTTTGTAGCTTTTTAAAAATGTGTTGTTTTGTTTTTTCTTCAAGTAGCCCCCGAGTTAGAACAAGAGTTATTTTTAAGGGACGGGGGGCGGGTGGGGTTGTGGTTTGATCGGATAAATGTTAAGGAGTGGGAAGAAGTACTGGGAGTCGAGTTCTGTGCAAGTGTATGTGTGTGTGTGTATGTGTTTGTGTGTGTGCGTCCGTTCGCGCGCATGTGTGTGAGGGGGAGACGGTAAAGATAGAGGATGGTTGTTAGGTTGCAGTTAATCATAGCGGGACCTGCAGGCTCTCCGTACCATGCACATGCTGTTACGCACTCAGGCCACAGCGGTTCTTGCGCAACAGCTTCGCCGTGGCTCCGCGTTGTAAAGGATGAGAGACTTATGCTGTCACCTTACCGGTACTAACAGCCCGTAGAGTTTAGTTTGTTTCATTTATTTATTTATTTATTTAATCCCAGAGGTCTAATCATGAAGGTGAAACTGATGCGTTGAGACTAAAACAAGCCCCGATGTAACTTTTGGGAATAGAACATTTTAAGGCAGCTTTTTTTTTTCTGAGATTCTGTTGTTTTTTTAATGAAATATATCCTCTTTTCTTCACCTAGTCTGCTGTTTAACAAAGATTCCATTTTCACACGGAAATGAATCGCATCCCTGCAGCTTTCGTGCACATCATGCAGCATCTTTTTTTTTTTTTTTTTTTTTTACAAGTCCTTTTCCTTAAATTTTCTAAATTAAAAAAAAAATACTAACTACTGGTAAGTGATTGCTAAGAGATGGGTGCGTTGTGTTCAGAGAGGAGAGCGCTCCCCTTCTCTCCTCCTCTCCCGGTATGAAGCAGGTGGATGGGCCCCTGCGCTCTGCATCTGCTGGGACCCCACGTTTGCATCCCCAATCCTTTTTACAAATGCGCACCGTTGTTTCAATATAATCAGCTGTGGGACTCGCTGTTATTTATCCTTCCTCGCACCACTTAGAAGACATCTTCCCATGTTTAGTAGGCATGACATAAATTCTCCGAAGGAAGCCTGTTCCTTGACAGACTCGCCTTATTGGAATCTAACCGATAATGACTTTGTGTTTGCCGAGGCTGGCGCACCCTGGGGTGTTGGTGGAGAGAAAAGGGTTATGGGCTTGTGTTTCAAAATCTCCCCTCTCTCCCTTAAAGATCAACAAGGTGGCACGAGGGATGCGGTATTTTATCGTTGTTAGGCCAAATTATATTTCCATTTGATCGATAGAGACGCAAAACAGCTCTGCGCCGTGTGTTCAGGACAGATGCGGCTGTGGTGAGGTGCAGGGCATCACCAAGCCAAAACATTTGGGAATGCCTTTGAAATTCCTTGCAACTCACACACGGAAAGCGAGACTTTAGAAATGAGGGGGGGAAATGTCACTTTGACCTGAGTGTATCCATTTTCTAAACACATTTTAAATTACATGTGCAAGCTCATGGTTTACAGCAGGTGTCTGATCATCTCGGTGCATGAACGTCAGTGACCGATGGCTGCGAAGAGAGTAAAGCAAAGATTTTTAACTATCAAATGATAAATCAGGAGATTTGATGTGAAATCTTTTGTTATCCTCTCTTCACGTCTTTTATAGCACAGCCAAGCCATAAAAAGCAGCACCTGCCTCTCTCAGCGTAAAGAAAATCACCAAAGGAAAATAGATGTCAATTTGAAATCGAATGTCTCCTCGAAATTGATTGATTTCCTTTCTGATCGACTCCTGTATTTAAGACATTTTTCACATTTTTTCATTTGGCTTTTCAGCTGTTATTTGTGAATTATTTCAGAAATAGTAAATAAATGTATTTACATATTCACTGAGTGTTTTTTTTTTAAAGACAATTAAACTATTCCTCCCTAAACATTTTAGAGGCTATTCTGTTACAAATGGGAAAAAAACTGATGAAAAATGAGGGTGAATTAAATATTTTTTCTTGAGCTTAATTAACTGTGTGGAGCTAAATTTATATTTTGGTAACACATCTACATGCAGTCGCTTTTCATTATTGTGTTACTAACGAAATTAACAACAGTGGCGATTAAAGCATTTCAGTGGGTGAATAATTCACACCTTTCACAAAAGGCCTTAATAGGCTTTTAATCTTTGAAGAAACTTTTTTTTTTCCAAGCCACATAGCAGGAGATTCACAACCTTCATAATCCACGGAAGTGTCAACATGAAACAGCATAAACAGCATGCAATTTAAATGAAATCAATGAAATGGATTCGATAAATACTGCCTGTTTTCTCAGCTTCCTAATGTTCTGAAATCTGTGCACATTTTTACAAAACACTCCAGGAGGGAACTTTAACAATTTTTTTTTATGCAGAAACAAATATACAAACATTAATTAGAGGCTGAATTATTTCCCAAGCATTACGGAGTGATAATATTTGGAGCCTTAATTGACCCGCTGCTGTACATGCGTGGCTATGAATATCGACCCTTGCAAGTTAAAAAGCCCGGAGTTAAGTGATACTACGAGTCTAATTGGTTCATCAGGGATAATTCCTTCACAATACAGGAGCCGCAGGCCGCGTCTTTTTATTTTTTTTATTTAATTTTATTTTTTTCTCATCTGCTTCAAGTCGGAGAAATGTGGGAACGACTCAGGGATTAGAAGAGCTCGTAAAAACTGTGCCTTCACTTCCACCTGAGGATCTGATGCGGCCACCCAGGCTTACAGCAGACCTCGGAGAGAGAAAAAGAAATCAGTGCATGTCTCCAGTCTAAAACCATCTCTAAAATAGCCTCTTCCTTTTCTTTTTGCAAGGGTGCTGTAACGCGGCTTCCTTTGAAGTGCGACAGGTCGACTATGGGCCGAGACCTGGAAGAGGTACAGTGGCATTACAGCTTGCCTGGCTTCTGTCTGCTCTCAGTACTGCCTGCTTCATCTCACACCGAGACTCTTATGTCCACAAATAAAACCAGGAATACGGGGGGTTTATTTATAATGCAGAATGTAAATTAGAAATACACGTTGAACTTTAGCTAATAATAATAATAATAATAATAATAATAATAATAATAATAATAATAATAATAATAACATTTTCGTCAAATGTAGAGTTTTTTCTTTGATCTTTTCTTTTGCACTTTGCCACACTGTATTTTTTTCTTGCACCTGCAGCAATTTCCTTTTCCTCACATCATGCAATTGCAAAATTAAGATACTGACAAAAAACAAAAAAAGCAGTAAAACCTTATGATAAAATCAATATTTAGATATATTTAGAAGTAAAGTTATTCTCTTTTCCCCTTCCTTAATAAAAAAAAAACATGCAGTGATTAGTTCAGATTGACTGTTTTTTAGACAGTGTCAAATTGTTAAACAGCACACAGGCATTTTGGCATTGATCATACAAATATGTTAGCTTTGTAGGGCTTTTTTTTTTTAATCCACTCTAAAGTCTGGCTTTAATTCTTCCATTTGCATCTTTCTTTAATATTTTCTTGTGTTTTCATGTCTTGAGTTACATTTTAACTTTTCATCATGGACAATGTCACAGTCCTATTTGTTGATTTTCCCTTATTTCACATATTACCTGAAGGCACAGTGCGGCCTACAGTCCTGTCTGTTTATGTTACACCACAGAAAGTGAATGCTGTTAGCTCTGAGGGCATGATGACAGACATATTAATGGAATAACATGCTCTGCTTTGTTTTGTCTGAGTGAAGAAATGGGGTTGATATTATCCTTCTCAGTGCAGATCACAGAGTGTGCTAATCTGCCTATTAACACACTGATACACTTACAGCAGAGTGTGTGTGCGTGTGCACATTGTTTTACGCAGTGGGATACAGACATGTTGCATGTTGCATATGTGGTGCATATGCATTGCTTCTTACCATTGTGTGGGACTGGAAGGCAGTGATTTGATGCATATGTGCAGAATTATCCACAGTGAATGTGTGTGTGTCGTTACACTACTGTTATTATTTCCATGTCTGTCTTTGATGGGTCGTTGCTCACAGAGCATATGGATGCCTATATGTACATGTATCTGGTGTCAAGCGTGTGTGTGTGTGTGTTCTGACTCTGAAGTGTGTGTGGATGTGTGCGTTAAAGGCATTCGTGTCTGTGCTTTTGCCATTTATTTTTCTGAGTGGGTGGCTAAATACTCTTATGCCAGTTGCATGAGTGTGTGTGTGTGTGTGTGTGTGTGAGAGAGAGAGAGAGAGAGAGAGAGCGTGAGTGAGTGCAGTTTTGGTGAGTGTGTGTCCTCTCCCTTTCTGTCTGTGTGTGTGTGTGTGTGTGTGTTTTCTGTGTGTTGGCTCTGGCTCCATGTGTGTGCGGGTGCGAGGTGAAGTGTCTCTTGGCTGGCCTTGGCTAGAGAGCTGGAGGAGAGCAGAGGTGAAAGAGGAGATTTGCAGAAAAGACACGCACCACTTCCCCCATTACTACTTTTTCTTCTTCTTCTTCTACTACTACTACGTCTCTGTCTCTCACTGTCTTTTCCCTCCTCTAATTCCCCCACACTTCAACCCCCCCTCTGTCTCTCTTCTCGACTATCTTTCCTACTTAGAACTCTATCTCCACCACCAGTCCTCTAGATTCTAAATCAGGTCTTTTTACTCTGCAGGTACTGTCATTGTAGAAAGGGCTCTTGAGATTGAACCTGTGTAACAGAGGATCGTTCAGGGTGTTTCACATGTGCAGTGCGTTTATAGGATTATCAATTAGACACAAGGACAACTGTTAGAAAGAGCACAGTGTTTTTTCACTGTGTTTTTCCAATAAGGGGAAGTGACAGTGTGTGTCTCTCTATCAGTATCTGGTTGAAAACCGAAAACTACTTCTCCAACACCAAAGCCACCATTTCATGTTTTAGAACGCATCTCACCGAAAGCGCCTGTCCCTAACTGTAAACTTGTGGTCGGCTCTTACACCATTTAATGTAGTTATGGCAATGCTTCTGGCCAGTTTAGAAGGTCCAGATAACATAAGCTGCACTGAGAGAGGCCACGGTGGCGCTCAGTCAGCCGGCATCTCCCTCAGTCTCTGCGTATATGCAGCCATGATGATGTGAGTGTTTCCTGAAGGCAGCGTTATTTCTGCAGGAGAGAGCACAGAAATGTAAGATTGAGTGGGAAGGTGGCTGCAGCTACTTGTATATTTACCGTATGTGAGTGTGCACTATTAAGAGCCCATCTAGTTTGACGGAGTAGGAGGATGTACAAGGTCCCATTCATGCTGTGGTCCCCACTATATTTGCCCAGGCACCAACCAGGGAGATACGACGTCCGCAACATTTTTACTTTAAACTTGTCTCAACTGGCTTTTTAAAATCTTTTTTATTAAATAATTGCATCACCAAGCATGCCCTTTCACTTTTATTGAAACCTGAAAACATTTAAATGCAGTCAGTTTTCCTGTTATGGTATTTACTAAATATTTTTGTTTTACATACTATAGACGTTTAAGCAGATAAAATCAATTCCTGTGATTTTAATTCCGTCAGTTTCCTCCATTTTGGTGGTGTATTACAATGTCAGACTGTTGAGGAAATTTGTCAATCTCATGCAGACACCTCTGTTCTCCTTTCTTAGCCTCACCATCTCTTACCATTTTAAAAAGAAATCCAGTTCTATCTTTGCTGTATATGGATGTTGCCAAAGCAAGAAAAAAAAAATTCACCCTGCACACGGCCATGATCATGTGTGTCCTGGGTCATACAGTAAACTCTGCAGATGTGCAGCAATGCCCTGCAGGACCAGCGTTATGGGTAAGCACCGACCCTGACTCTGTGTGTGAGACCCGGGGCAACCAGCGATCAATAAGCATCATGTGAGCATCACTCACGACCTCCATGTCAGCTGCTTCCTGTTTGTCCTGAGGAGACGGCTGCCTCACTGCCATGGTAAATGCCCGAATAATAGGGAGGATACAGAACGGCGTAGAGACGCTATCATGGAAGTCAGAAAGGGTTTCTTTATCATACGTCTGGCAGGGCAGTGTACTGCGTGTTTTATGTGTGTGTGAGCGTTGAGGAACGACAGAAATGCAGAGCCATCTGCTCTGCTCTTATCAGGGGGCTGAGTGGTGAATTCTGCTGTAGCTGAGTCTTTCTCAGGGACTTGTTTTAGTCCTATGTGGGCAAGTGCATGCAGAAACACAATATTTATTTCCTTTTGTTGTTTTCTATCCTCTTTTATTTGTGAAACGTTTTCAACAAAGTAATCAATAAAGCACCGGTAATCTGGATAGAAATCACGAGACGTAGGATTAAGTAGATCCATTAGCTATTTTAAGATGTTTGATTTGTTTTAAATAAATCTAATGTTTGGCAACTGAATATAAGGCTTAGTAATGTTATTATATCCTCACTACATTGTGAAAATTATGCACAATGTTACAAACATATCAAACCGAATGGAAAAGTGTGGATTTCTTTTTGATTAATTGGATTAATTGAATTGGATTTTAGTTTGATCACAAATATATATTTTTCTACTTTTTACTGTCACACTTCTGTTTTTATTTTCTTTCCTTGTGAAGGCTCTCTAAGCAGCTGCACACTACTCCTTTCACTCTGTTTGTGCTTCTTTCATTTTCTACATTTCTCTCAAAAGAAGGCTGTTAGTTATTTGTCTTTGGGTGGTTTCCTGCAGAGGGGAGAAGTCGCCGGTGTGAAGAGGAAGTGTGTGTTTGAAGGGCCAGTCGCTCAGGATGTCACCACCCCGCCACTGGCTAATGAGGGGGGACATAAGCACAGAGCAGCACCACACACACGCACAGACACACACACAATCTGACACAGCAGGAATGCAGCAGCTGTCACCAAGAACCAAGAAGTTATGAAAGGGTCGAAGTATAGTTGGGTCTTGTGTGTATGTGTGTGTGTGTGTGTGTGTGTGTGTGTGTGTGCGAAGTGGCAGTACCAGGGACCGTGGGGGGACTGAGAGCTGGGAGGGGCCCCGTGTTGGCTTGGCCCTGGAGGTTGCCACCAGCAGAGAGGATCATCACACATAAATGACTTAAGTGAAAGGCGAAAGAGAGAGTCAGAGGAAACGTATATATTTTGCAGTGGCCTGTAGTATTTTAAGACATGACCATATGGCAGAGACATTGTTCAGAGAGGCTGTTCTTTCCCGTTCTGTATCCAGAGGAAGGTGACATTAGGTGTGACCTGTGCTAAGTGACAGGAACTCGGGCATACTTTCACCACGGCTTCTCCCTTTTCCTGTTATTCCTCAACTCCTGTTATTTTGTTTTCCTTGGAGCTGTGCCAGCTCAATGGGCAAATCGACAGCCTACTATTTTTACATCCGTCTTTAAGGACCCCTGTCTGCTCGCTCTGCCTGCCAATTTGCCCCATCAGCAGTGGCAACGAAGACGAGCTCTCAAGGCACCGAGCCTTTCATTTTTCTCTTGGCGATGTGGCTAATGCTGTCACTGTTATTTGAAAAAGCACTCAGGGTGAATTGCTATTATTATTGTTAAAACCATCATCATCATCAGGCTTATTTATGGTTATGGATAATGATGGTAATTTTGTTCAGGGCCTACGGTTGACTCCCTCTCTTTCCCCTGCTAATCCGACACTGCTGTGTGAGAGTGTGTGTGTTTGTTTGTACTGTATATTTTCGATGTGCTGGCAAATTACCAAAGTTGTTGTGGAAAGAAAATGGTTTTTCAACAGGTAACAGTGATTTCACGTCTGCAGTTCATGTGTGAGGTGAGGACAACTTGTGTGCACACGGGGAAGAATAAATATGTTACATCTCTTCATGCTTATGTTGAACTCTGTGGCTTATGTGTATGTGTGACAGGAGGAGGAAGGGGAGAGAGGCCTTTTCCCCACTATTTTCTGTTTCATTGCTTTTTCTCAGTCTTTTTTCGTTCCCATGTTTTACTCTCCATCTATCTCTGCGCCCTGTTCTGTTCTGTCTCCAGCTTACCGTGGAGATTTGATTGCTAGAGGCCCAGGGAGGATTTTTAGGGAGGTTCTGGAGAAGGGAGGCTGGTGGTACAGACTGTGGTAGGCTTGTAGCCAATGTACACACATGTACACACACACACACAGACACACACACACAAAGATATGCAGTCCGACAAGCATAGATACCTGCTTTCGCACAGATATTGTGTACATTGCTTTCTGACAATGTTGTCATTTTAATCCTCTGAAAAAAACTGAAGTCTAAACTCATTAGCTACTTTTTGTTGTGAGCAAAGTGTTAAAGCAACATGTGTAAGCATTTGTTTGTGTTCTCTGCTGACTTTGTAAAGATGTTTGCGCTGTTGGATTAATAACGTTTAATGGCCACTGTTAAATGCAGCTGCCTTGGCATCCCACAGCTCATGTTTTTCTGGCAAACTGAGACTCTGGGTGGCTTTTGTTTTTGTGAGTGTGCGTATACCACTGTGTGTATATGTGTGTGTGGGCTACATGGGAAAAGAACTGTGTTGTCACTGAGCATACCTGTTCATTTAGATGTGACCACCCCCCACACACACAAGCTGAACTGAACCTGTCTGCATGTGAAATGATCACATATCGAGCAGCAGTACACTTCACTTCTCACAATCTATAATGTCAATTAAGTCACAAATGATCTAATTAGCCTACCGTGATAGATATCAATTGGTCTGACCCTGTATCCGCCGCAAACAGCCAGGGGTGGGAGGCCACAATGCACGACCCCTGGCACCACACATTGTTGGCCGTTCACCTCTTGTGACATTTATTGTGCAATTGAAGTAACGGCGTCACTTTTTAACAATGGGACAAAGTGAGAATTCTTGTAAGGAAAAAGCTGTTTTTGTGTGTGTTAAAAGTGGAGGATGTGTTTGTGTTGTTGACATACACATGCGTGCAGGCACACATCCAGCCACACACACATGTATACGCTTTCTCTATGTTGATGTTTTCTCTGTAAATGGCCTGAGCTGCCTCTTCCATTGTCGGGAAACACACTCAGCGATAAGTGCTTTGTTGGAGCGCTGTCCGCTTCATGATGTGTGTGACTCTGACTGGCATTTAATATTTCATGGCATTTAATCCATTTGATATGTTTCCTCCAAATACAAAAAAATCAGCAGCTTTTGTTTCCTTTATCCAGGCCATTACTTTAGAGCTTGTTGATCAGTTTAGATTTGTAAAGTGTGGCAACAAGGGATTTATCATCTCGATTCACTGCTATTTTTCTGCACGACCATTAAACTCATAAATTTAGCATCTTGTTGGTCTAAATCAGGGCCTCATGAGGGCAAAGGTGATCCTTTGTACATGATTAATGTGTGACCAGATATAACTTAATAACATTAATAATAAAAAATATCACCAGCGAAGGACTGTGAGATTTATTGCAGGAAAACAAGTGAAATGAGAGCACTTAAAGAGCAGTCAGGTTTACAGGATGCAGCAGCTGAGAGAGATAGCGCATTATGACAAAGAAGAGGAAAAGGAGCCGACAGCATGTGCATCAGTCAGAAGGTGAGGAGAAGGCTCTCTTTGAGATCAATTGGTAATAGGCTGAAGTCACAGGGGCGATTAGAGGCGTCGACTTGCCTGTGTTGTAAATGCTGTCAGATCGGTTAAAGGAAGCCTAATACCTCTCAGGTTGAAAGCTGTAATAACATCAACTGTAACTGGATCCACAGGGAAGTGCAAGTGAGTTTGCGTGCGCGTGAGGGAATGGAAAAGGAACGGCAGGAAGTAAGGTGAAAGTATTTCATTGTGTGTATAATGCCTAGGTGTGCGTGTATTTGTGTGTATGTGCATGGCATAAAGCAGCAGCAGCACGCATAAAGGCGAGAGCCGCGGGGCTGCTCCTGGCATTTTTTCGGCCACCAGATGCCTGTCACTGCTTTAAGAAAAAAAAAAGAGCAGGGGATGAGGAGGGGAGAAGGACAAAGGGGAAGGAAGGGAAGGAGGGGAAGGCAGAGGGAGGGGTAAGGGGGTAGGGGCCACCGCTGTTCAAATCATGTCACGTAGCGCTAATTCATCCAGCCTCATTAGAGAGAGGGAAGGGACCAGAGGGCCTCTCTCAGGACAGGGCCCCGGCTCACACACACACACACACACACACACACACACACACACACACACACACACACACACACACACACACAAACACACACAC
>JBBMJY010000020.1:8679807-8726373 GCA_037833715.1 Toxotes lorentzi
CACACACACACACACACACACACACACACACACACACACACACACACACACACAGACACACACACACACACACACATGCAGATATATGCACACACACTTTGTCTCAGTTTTTCTCTGGCACATACTTACACACAGATGCAATTTCTCTCTTCCTCACACACACACATACACACACGTAGACATACATACACAGATGACACTGGCACATGGCGCAGTGCGGGGCCAGTTTGGGGAATAGAAAATTGCCTTCTCAGGAAGGCCCTGGCCAATTAAGGACCTGACCGTATTGAATGTCAAGTGTTAATTTGGGCTCCCCCTCCTTCCCTCCCTCCAACCCCTCACCCTCACCCCTCAATTTCCCAGCAGTGATGGGGGGAGTGTGTGTGTGTGCCCGTGTGTGTCCCAGAGATGAGCAAATACATGTCAAGCCAAAGTTGATTGCCTGCTCCGTATTATGTGTCGCAGACAAGTGGCAAATGTGCTCCCTCCTTTTAGCCTTTTGCGTACCCCCTAAGGGACGCTGCGGTGGAAGGAGGAGGAGAGAGGGAGGATTAACTGTACCGCAGTGATAAGAATGGGGGGTTTTACACTGGGGAAGACGGGGCGGGGAGTGAAGGGGACAGACAGACAGTCAGAGAAGTAGAAAGAGGGCAGAGGGTTTGTTTGATCTCATAGGACTGGGGAGTGACTTTGATAGTCTTTTAATTGCCTTCATTTTCACAGAGGTGACGTCGATGGCAGGCGCTCACACAGAATAAACACTTTTAAATAGAGAATTAGTAAATTTTTTCTAGTTTAGAGAGCCATTTACTAAAAAAAAAAAAAAAAAAACTTTTTGAGAAACTTTAAATGATCTGTACATGATGGCTGTGTATTACACTCCCAGCCGTTGGCATAGTCCAGGAGCAGGCAAGGTTGTTTGTGAGCTGGACTGATGGTAAATGCCCACCTCCTTACCTCCATGATCTAATAGACATCCACTTAGTCTTAATGGGCAGATTCCCTTTCTCCTCTCGTGATGACTGTTGCACTCTTTAAGGTGGAATTGCCAGCTTGTCTTTCCTATCAACCCCCCCCACCTCCCCCTCTGTTAGCCTCTATATCTCATGTTCACTACCTCTCTCCCAGGACAGAGCCGAGTATTTCTGACAAAATAAATATTAATGCATCGCTCACATTCACGCCACAGCCCTCTGGCTACATGTGTTAGTCAAAGGCCCTTTGTTTTATATTTATGTCAGTATATTTACGTAAACATATGTGCCCAAGCCGGTGTGTGTGTGTGTGTGTTTGTGTGTGCCCGGTGATAGTAGTGATGTTGTGGAATTGAATAGAGAGGGTGAGTATTGATCATTTCCCCCCTGTGTGTTATTAGTGCCTGCTGCTACTGACAAAGAGAGCATGAGCCACCACACCACAAGCACATGCATACACACACTTAGACGCGCACACTGCCATGTTTACTCAAGAAATACAGTATGTTGTTTGCATGTTTTGACAACTGTAATACACTGCGTCAACAGGGGAAAAAGTATACTTTACTGCTACATAATATTTTATGGAAATATCAACATTATTGCCCAGAACCGGTGGCGGAAACCTGTAAAATTACAGCTCCAGTAATGTTATGACAGAATGGGTTATCTGTCATTGACTTGCGCCAAGGGTCTTTTCAAATGGAGCCAGTTTTTGTCTTCTCAGTTCACACACAGCTACGCACACATTTAAGTTCTTTATTATTACAATCTGTTTTGTCAATCTGCTGTAAGCAATAACACGTTTTCGAGTTCACAAAGGTCACAGTGAAGTGTAATTCAGTCTCTGATCACTGATATCCAAACAGCCACCCATACAGGCCTCCGGGGCCAGTGGAGAGAGGGAGAGTGTTAAAGCCCAGTGTAAGTGCTCCGTTTCTGTATAGATAGTGATGTCTGCAAGGCCTCTGGAGCTCCAGTGAACCGAGAAGTCTGTCAAGCCCTAATTGATCACCCTGACCTGGGGAGCTGACGACAAAGGGAGAGAGGTGTGGAGGGATGAAATAGATAAGGCTAAAGGGAAAAGAAAGAAAAAGAAAGGAAGAAAAAAAGAAGAAATTGTGCGACCGGTGGCTTAATGTCTCTGGACTGGCCATTTTTCCCCTCAGGATGATAGATATAGTAGGCCTAGCGTGTGACACAGATGGATAATGCAGGCGTCTGGGGTGATAGAGTTATAAATTAACACATTACTGGACCTTAATGTGGACTACTGTGGACGACCCCACACCAACATCGCCAACCCTCCAGGCGCACACACACATGCACACACACACATAATAAGACACACACAAACACGCCTACAGTCTCACTCATGCGTCTAGCTGAGCTCAGGGTGCGGATTGTACTCCTCAAGTGGCATTGATTTGTTAAAGTGCTGAATTAGCAGGAGCAGTCCAGCTGCTGGCGCTTCTCTACCTTCTTTCTTTCTTTCTTTCCCTTTTACAATTTTGCTCTCAACTTCTCCTCACTCTGCTTCACTCCTTCCCTGTTGTTTCACTTTACTTGCACACGCGCTGATTTTTCCACTCTTTCTGCTTCACTTTGTTCTCCAGCTCACATGCTTGTCTCCTCTCTTTGTACAACTGACTCGCCCTTTTCCCTGACACACTTTTTGCTCAGTCACAAGTGCTCCTTCAAGCAACTCTGCTCTCCCTGGTTGTCCTGGCAAACGCCTGTTTCTATTTTCCCCCTCTTCTGTCTCCAGCTGGAAGGTTTCACCTAAAAGAACAGTTGGTTTTTCTCTCCTTCTTCTTGTGGCCCACACAATATTCGCCAGCCAAAACTGTTATGTCCCTGACTTTGAGACTGAAAGGGAAGTGGTATGAGTGTGTGTGGCTGGGGATTGGTATTTAATAGCCAGATATACAGAAGAGCTAATATCCAGAGCAGCAGTAGCCTGCACATTGTAAGGCCACACACGGTGACAAGGTCCTGCACAGCTCTCTGTATTTAAAACTCACCCAACTCCTGTAGCGCGAGGCAATGGCTTATACATCTACAAGCTAACCACAGCAAATTCCAGTGGTGTAAATGTCATTTAACAACAAATGAGTGCCTCTGGAAACTGAGCGGTGTTCAGCAAGGGTCACTGGTCCGTGTGTCTGCTGGGTATGTAGTGGTGTGTTGTACTTGGGCTTATGAGTCGGACAGACTGTCTGCTCTCTGAGTCCGAGTCAAGGCCCCCAGCCAAGAGGTGCAGATTTGTTAGTGTGTGCTCCATTATCACCCATCACTCTCAAGGTCTGTTGTACGTGCGTGAGAGAGAGAGAAAGAAAGAAAGGGGAGAAAAGAGACTGTCCCCCTCTTTCTTGCTTGCTGTGGTCCAGCCCAAACAGTTACCATCTGGTGACCAGTGACTGACCCTTTTCTTGTCTCACACACACACACAGACAGACATATACACACACTGACTGCCGGACTGCATCCAAGTGATGAGTGAATGACCACCCACCTCCCCCCTCCTCCCCTGCCGAGTGTCCGTCTCTGCCAGACCTCCCAGGTCCCTCCCCTCACTGCACATGATTGGTTGATGAAAGGTTGATGGGCGACTGATCTGTTCACAGCTCCAATAAAATGCTCAATAAAGCACTGATTCTGGTCTTGACAGACCTAATAGAACAACACCTAAGAGGAAAAAGCACCTAAGCACACTCTCACACACACACAGTATGGGTGCACACACACGCATCACTGTGGCCCAAAATAAGCACATCTCCTCACTAGTTCAAACCACATTGCAGTTTTTCAGTTATTTGCTTTACTTGTGTTTGCTTGATTTAGTTAGCCCCCCTTATGCTGTAGTCAGTGTGACATTTTTATTTTATTGCGATTTTTTTTTTGTCCTTTTCTTCTTTTTATTTAAGTCTGTTGGGCCCACATTAGAATCTGAAATCTAACTACCCCGTCACTGTTCTTGTGTGTAGTGAGGCACAACAAGAGAAAGAGGGTGTGGATGTGTCTAGTCCTACAGGGTGACAGACGAAGGTCAGAGGCGACACATGCATCATAGGGTTGTGACATGTCAGGGTCACAACAAAGGTCAACCTGGATGTCCAGAGAACACACACTCATCTCTTTTAGTTGTGCTGTGTGTGTGTGTTTTTGTCTTTGAAAGTGTGTCAAGGAGTGACCGTCCCTTCAAAGGAAATGGGAAGTAGAAGCAAACTCAACCTCTGCTTGGCCTGGCCAAGCAGAGGTTGTCCAGGGGAACAAGGATTGTGTGGAGAGCAGGTCACAGGCAGGGCCGAATGACAGGGTGCTGTTGTTGACTACAGCTCTCCCCTCAAGATAAATGCAAGGAGGGGACAGAGGAAAACAGAGAGTGAAAGAAGAAGGAAGTGGAGTGTTGTGAGGGTGACTGCATTAAAAAGAGAGAGAAGAACAGAAAGAGATGGAGTGAAAGCGCAAGTGGAGCATATCAGCAAGAAAAACACTTAAAGTGAGGGATAGTGAGCAAGGATGGAGGGAGGCAGCCAGGGGGGAATGAAGGAGGGAGCGGGGGGAGGGGGGGGGGGTTTAAGGCGTGTGTCCCTCGCCTGAGGCTGATGCATTGTGACAGTCACTTAGAAGGATTTCACTTCCCCTAAACTGTGGCTTGCAGGAAGAAACACCATAAGTTGGGACAATTATGGGCTGAAGGAGATATGACAGGACACATGCAGAGTGAGCAGCCAAGGGAGGGAGAGAGAAAGGAAGTGAAACAAGGGAGGTGTGAGGCAAGGAGTGTGTGCGTGTGTGTCCATCTGCTGTGTGTGTGTGTGTACACTCAGGAGAGTACAATCATATTATCTGCTTGCATTTGGAAAATTGGTCTGTATATGTACTGTACATATACTGTTCAAATATTGTGTGTGTGTGTATGTGTGCTTGCTTGTGGGGGCCAGGGAGGCGTTTTTGCACGATACATGCTATGTCAGGGAGGGCCGGCGTCTTGCTCCTCATGGTACCGTATGTTACCACTCTGCCTCCCTCATTCCTTTGCCTCATGTTTGTAACTTAACCTGGTGGCGGCGGGTAGGAGGGAGAGAAAGAAAGAAAAAAGAAAAAGAAAAAAAAAAAACAGAAGAAGTTGGACTCAAATGCTGCCAAGAAAACAGGCCCTGTGTTTTCTATTCTTTGCTTGATTTGATTTCTTCCTGTCTTTTTTTTCCTTTTTGCATGCTAATGGGTTGGTCTTTCGTGTCATAGCCCTGATAAGTGTCCCAAAAGTTCTTTTCGCTACAGTACATTGTGTTACCCGTGTGCAGTAAGCTCTGCCAAGAATGTCACTGTAATTTGAGTGTAAGTGGATTCCAAGAAATACACTTTTCCTGTTTCATTGAGTCGTTTTGCTTTCAGCGCTATTATGTCCTTCGTGCGAGTGAGGTGCTGGTGAAATTGTCTCTCAGTTTTTCTCTGGCTTGTGTCTTTCCACATGGTACCTACAGTTACAGTTCACCTACAGTTCTCTTAATTCCCTTTCCATTTGTGTGTGTGAGTGTGTGTGCACACAGTGCAATAAATAATGACAACAGCAAAAAAGAGCTTTCGTTTTTGAAAAATATACCACACTTGACCGCCCTGCAATACCATCTATTCAAACATAAACAGATAGATGTACTTCTCTCCTGTTGTCTCTATCTTTCCTCAACGGTTTAAGTCTCCCAAATGCTTTTCTTTTTTCTTCTTCTTTGTTTTTTTCCTTGTGTGTTTAACAAATTCCCTGTCTGCTGAGCACATATGTCACTCATAAAAGTCTAAGGTTAAAAGGCTAAAGTAAGGCTAATTCAAATCTGCTCACTCTGGTTCCTATGCAGGGACTGTGTTTCTGGCATTTTACAGATTTAGGATCACAGATAGGTGGTTATTTCTTTGGTATCTGTCCATATATGGCATGTACAAGCCCTACAGATCCTTAAAATCTTAATTTCACATGGAAACCACCTCTAGTGTTCGTCACCACTTGCACCTGGGAGCTGTTTGATTTTAAATTTACGGACGAGGATATTTTGAAGATAAGGATTCCCTTAAACCATTGTGGCCACAGTTTCCCATAAAGTGATGTATAAATTAAGCTTTAGTCCTTTGTCCTTCCCTCTCTGCATTTCTCCCTCCTCATCAGTATGGCAGTTGTGTTTGCTGAGCTGGCTTTTGATAGACTTTGGTCATCTGAGAGTTGGTATTAGCTCTTCCTCTCTCCTCTCCTCTCCCCCTGTTCTTCTCTCTTTCTTTCCTTCCCTCCCTACCTCTCTCCTGTGGGTTTTGTTCAGATGCACCTCCAGACTGTGCTGAGACTGGTTGTGTGAGGGAGTGATGGAGGGATAGATGGAGAAGGGAAGGAGGGGCAGACTGGGACAGAGGTTGAGGGGTATTAGACCCTTGAACACAGCTGGGACCCCTACTATCAAAGAGATGGAAATGACCGTCTGCCAGCATTAAAGATGCTGGGATGAAAGAATGGCCAAACCCACTGAGAGAGGAGTTTGGCACTGTGTTGAGGTTGAGTACATAACCACCACTGCCACCTCTGCCTGTTGTGTCTTGGGGACAAATAAGTGAGACTAAATGTTGACAGATTTTACTCTGCAAGAAATTTAATAGAAAAGGTACAGAATAAAAGTGAAGAGAGAGTCATTTTGTCAATTAGCTGAACAGGAATAAATTAGCTGAGGCCCAATAAACAATTTTCTTGAGTAGAGCTGTCTTTAGACCAACAATGGCATTGTGTTGTGTCAAATGCATCTTCCTCTGGGAAAAAAGGCAGGGTTTCTGTTTTAGCAAAGAAAAAGTTGAACCTGGCTTGGCTTTTGACACAATGCAAGAAAAAATTATCTGCAGTCAACCAATCAAACACATGAAAGGGCACATTCCCGGAAAGAGTTTGTAACATTAACAGTAGAGTACTGCTTTTCTTGCAACATTCGCAACAATAAATAAATCGATTGTCACTGTAGTAACCGCGTTTTGGCATCTGATAAGCCTTCAAAGTCAAACTGGACTTCCTGGATAGTATTTAATTTTCTCACCAGTGGCCATAGCAACACATCCACACCAACACAGCGCTTTGCCTTTTTTTAAAACACAGTGCTATTTTTGGTCTGAATGCCTGCTAAGAACTTTCTTAAGCAAACAAAGACACTTGTAGAAGATCCTAGGAGTTGTACAAGAAGTTGTGTTAATGTTTAATCATGGCTGGGTGGACTTTCCCTGCTTAGCTGAACCCACAATGACCCTTAGTGATGTGCTTTTGTATGTTGGTGGTGTTTGTGAGGAGCTCACAAGTCAGCAGATTATGATCCATGTTGTGACTTGCTGAAGCTTTGAAAAAAAAAATGGCTCCAAGTACAGTGAGATCCCTTTAAAATCTCTTCTCTTTTTCCACTGAAAAAAGTGGTTTTAGGAAGGCGCGACCGTGAAATGAGGAACACCCATTTTTTTCTGGACATTTTTACCACTGGTAGCTGCAGCTCTCCATACAGTACACACAGGCTTAAATAATTTATCTTCTCTTGCTCCCTCGATCTTGCACTCTCTCTCCATGTCGCTCTGTGCCCCCCCCCCTCAGCACTTGCTTCATTTGTTTGCTTTGAGAAGCTAAATCTTGTTTGCGCATATTAATAAGTCAAGGCGGATTATTTCCCCCCTCCACGCACACACAACCACCACAGCCCCTGTAGCATCCTAGGCCTGTCTGCTTATACTGTATTTGTGGCCGGGTGGCTCTGTTTGCAGAATGTCCCCCCCCCCACCTGCTACCAGAGAGGCCTAATGCGCTTGGCTAATTAGATTAATTCTGATGCCTGTAATGATTGCTCGCCATCTATTTTTAATGACTAGTGCATATCAAAGAATAGTAAAGCATGCTACCACTGAAGCCTGCTCCCAGTCCCCCAGTGTGTCAGACACTGTAGGGGGGCACAGGCTTAGTGTTAAGAGTGTAAGCATATTGCCATTGTGTGTGTCTGTGTGTGTGCGCATACATTTGTGTCACTGCAGGCTAAGAAGGAACATGTGTTCAGCTTAGCCTCTGCCTGGCCCCCTTCAAAAAAATAAATAAAACACAAATAAATAAATTACTAGCCACTCACTGACATGACATTGTGATTTTTTTTGTGGTTGTGATATACATACTTCCAGCTGTTGTTGTTGTCAGTTGCTGCTGATACACATTTTTTATTTTAAATTCCGGAGTAACTGGAAAATATAATAGAGAACCAAGGTCTGGTTATGCAGTGAAACAGATGCAGAACAAATTTAAAATCTGCATAAAGTAAACAGTATAAGTATTACCTTTATTATACTCTATCACTTCCATCTGATGTTTTTTTTTTCTCTTTCAAAACATTTTCCCAGCTCCCTCCCTCTAGTAGTGAATCAAAAGTAAACCTACTCCATGGTACGTCATTAAGCATTAAGCCACGGCTTACACCTTGCCGTCCCTGAGCAAGTGTGTTCATCACCCCTCTTTATGCATTTGAGATGTTGCTCATCTTTAATGGATTGATCTAACTCTCTCCCCTCTTTCTCTATCATAAATATTTGAGAGGCAAGCAGTTCAAAAGTGGGGAAAAAGGGACGTTTAGCGAAGCCATTTGGAAACACAAATCTGAAATGAGAGACTGTGAAGAGTAAAGAAGGGATGAAAAGAAAGGCGCAAGATCATGAGGCAAGAACCAGAAGTCATTCAGAAGAAGCTTTCCACAAACATATATCTCTCTCTTTTCTGATTTTCTTCTTTTGTTTCTCTCACACTGAATAAATTTGTGCAACTTAAAACTCACACACACAGGGTAGATTTCCATAAAATATTAAAGAAGGTGTTTCCTGTAATTATAGCGCTGTTTGCCTCTGCCTCAAAGCCTGATCTGTAATTAAACAGGACTGCACATGCATATGCCAAAGTAAAGCGCACACCTCCACACATGCACACACACAAACACTGAGGACGGAGCAGATTTGTGAGTAGATCGCTGTAATTCATACTCTCTCATAACACATGCTCAAATTTGTGCACACATACACACACACACTCAATGCACTCATTCATTGACAAGTGCTCATATACTCTGAGGCTTGAGCAAACACACACCTTCTACCTCTTCACACAGACACACACACACACACACACATTTTTACCTCACTTCCACAAGGGAAAAAGTCTGTAATACGCTATCTTCCCAGACACCCTATTGTGATGTTATCTCCATAACTATCCATATATTGATCCACCTCCCTCTTCCATCCTCTTTAATTCTCTCTCCATCTGCCCCCCTCCCTCC
Source organism: Toxotes lorentzi (assembly GCA_037833715.1). Classification (NCBI taxonomy): domain Eukaryota; kingdom Metazoa; phylum Chordata; class Actinopteri; family Toxotidae; genus Toxotes; species Toxotes lorentzi. Next base: position 8,689,103 of record JBBMJY010000020.1, read on the forward strand.
CACCTCTCACCCACCCAGCCCTTATCTAATCTGGCTGTGCCACTAATGGCAGCCATTCCCAGCCATGAACAAGTGCCATAATGTGCTCTGGTAAGCCTTTATGATGTGAAATGACCCTATTGATTGGCTTGCATCCCCACTGACAAAAAAAAGTGGCGGCAGTCACTTATTACTGTTAATGAGCTGTGGGATGGGCCCTAAGTGGCACGGCACACGTGCACACGCATGCTCACACATATGCACACACACAAACACATGCCCGTGCGTACATATGGGCATGTGCGCGCTTTGCATAATTGTGGGGGCATTACTCCTACCTGTCTGTGTCCCGCCACATTTCAGGTCGTTAGCGATGGGAGGTCCCACCGTGTGGGCGAGTGACGAGCTTTTAATGGCTGCCACTTGGCATTGTCATGTCGCGTTTTCGATGACTGTTGCATCTGTTTCTATTTTTGCGTCTGTTGTACACACCTGGTGCGTCTGTAATGAACACAGCAAAAGACTGCCACTTAGTCTGACAAATGATACAAGCATTTGCTTTTTGAGTAAAACGTGTTTTAGCCCAGGAGCCCAGATGTGAGCTGTTGTAGACGGTGTAATAGTAGCTGTAGCAGCAGTAAGTGCAATGAAGGCCAAAACAGAACTGGGAGGTTTGGTTAGACACCAGTATGTCAAGGCCACAGGCGTAGATCTGACTCTGACACTGTGCCGTGTAGACAGAGGGAGGGTATATATGCCAAACTGCTTTATGAATCAGGGGAATCTTCTTCTTGCTTATGTGTGTGTACAAACGCGGCTTCTGCATGTTTTCCAAGCTGGCAGCGCCTCCCGGGGATAATCCATGGGACGCATCCAATCAGCCACAGTGCATGTGTGACACATGTTTTTTTATTCAATCTTCTTGTCTTTTCATCTTCCGCCACCACCAGAACGCTTCCTGCTATTTTCTTCCCAGCTCAGGACAAACGAATAACAGATGTGAGAGGTTGGAACAGACCCTCCCCTCCACCTCTCCCCTTCCCCTCCTCCTGTGCTGTGACTAGTCTGCGACAACCTTTGTCAACTTTTGTACTCTCACTCTCTCCTCTCTCCCTCTTTCCCGCTCTTTTGTTTCCCTGAAGCTTGCCCATCCCTTGTCCGCTATGTGGGGACATAAAGCTGCACCCATCTCCCACCCGCTCCCACCCACAGGATGACTATGTGTCTTATTCAGAGACTATTTGCCTTTTTGTGTGTGTCTGTGTGACCTGGATAATTTTAGTTTACATATGTAGACGGGTCTTGCTCCTCGGGGTCCCGCCGTCCACACAGTGAATCAGAGATTTATTTCATTTATGGGAATGAAAAGTCAGCGCGGATTCATAGAATAATTGTGTCATGCCGTCGCTTTCACATTTCAATGAGACACATAATTTATTTCAGTGGAACTCAGAAGGCGAACAGCTACAAGAACTGTTGTGAAAAGCAAAGCAAAGTAAAACACTTTGGAGGAGAAGTGAAATCATCTTCAAATTAAATGTAATTTGTGTTTTTTTCAAAAGGTTGACTAAGAGTACTGAAATTTCTGGTCATTAAAGTTTTGATTAGATCTTGTTGTTTAAAGTTTCTTTGCTATATGGCACATACAACGCTCAAAATTTCCCATACAAATCAACTGAGAACCTTAGTAATTAAACTATAATTCAATACATTTGCTTATTTATTATATCCTCAAACGAATAAATCAATGCGGTATCAATATTGCATACTTGAAAAGATTTATTTATGCAAGGCTGCAGCTGGAACAGAGGATATACTGGGGTGTCTGGGAAGAGTCAATATTTTCATATGTAAGCCTGTGAAATTAATGACCTAATATCTGCAATGAGAAAGCTCGTTTTAAAGGCATAATCCTCTCTCTGTTTCTTGGGAAGACAAGAGCAACAGAATCAATGAAGGTTTAGGCTCTGGGAAATTATAACTGCATACACATGCACGTACACTGACACACACACACAAACACGTGGTTATATCCAGGACAACACACAAACGCAGTTTTATTCCATCTTGTACACCGGGCCCACTGCAAGAGAGAGTGTACTTTGATTTGAAAAGTGACACCCTTTGACAATACTGTTGAACTGGTATTAAAGTAATTTTTTTTTAAGGTGAAAGCAGCTGATTAAATTTAAGCTTACCTCATTCACACAACCTCATTTGCTGTGTGAAACAAAAAGCAGTGCATGACATTTGGCAGTTCTTAAAAGTGGTAATCAGTTACTGTATTAAATCCAAAGGCCAAATACAAGGGGAAACTGTACCTGCACTTTACATAGTGAAAACACATGTTGAAGGGGTGATTTCTAATTTTACTGTACTATGCGCCAGTTCATGAACCGTACACTTTGAGGATTCATTCTTGCATTGTGTAGCAGACATTTTTTCTTGCAGTTTTGAGGGCTCATTTATTTAGGGTTGTGCAACTTGTGTGTATGTAACCCTTACCAAGCTTGTTGCCTACAATGCCAGGAAAGACAAAGGCTCTTTTGCACTCACCAAAGAGCAGTAGTTTCCTGCATACACACACGCACGCACACACAGGCACACACAGATACTGTTAGACACACTCACACAGTTAGAATTAAAATGTCATTACTTAGCTGGAATGGAGGAGCTCAACAAGACAGAGGAGACAGGGAAAAAGAGAAAAAAAGAGACCAAATGGTACATAATTCTTTCATTATCCAAATTAATGAAAATCACATCAATGCATCAGGACAAGGCCGTGCATCTGTCTCAAAATTAACTCACCAATTACGTGAGAAAGCTAATGAATGTGACGATAGCGCGCAGCCGTCAAAAGGCTTTTGATTCCATTTGGCGGAAAGACCTCTGAGGGCAGCCTGGTCTGGTGCCAGCTGACCTTCTTTATCTGACCTCTGACCTCTGTAGTAGCTTGGGAACAGGGCTGATAGCTGATTTGTTGGCTCGCCCAATAGCCCAGGGAAACAGAGAGAGAAAGAGAGATGGGGAGAATGTACTCCTCTACGCAATCTTGTTTTCACTGAATTCTCTCTGCTTGGTATGTTCATGACAATTACATGCCGGTTGGATGACTTGTTAACAGCGTTGCAGCCTTGCAGCACACTGATCCTGCACTTGTGCGATGTGACTGCCAACACTGTGTCTCCAAACCATGTTTTAGTATCCATAGGAGGCCACAGCGGCTGAGGAAAAATAGGAATAATAAGGTGGTAGGGGGCATGTAGAGGACAATCATTAAACTGCACAGAAGGAGGGACGAGAAGAGGCAGCTGGGTGTGAGAGGAAGAGAGTGGGAACTTCAGCGGTCCCCGAGCATCTGGCAACACGTCGCGGGGAGCCACGGTCCTTGTCATTAATAGTGATGAAATCATTTAAGCCATCAGGACTAAACGAGCCAGTTAAGAGACACTCAGCGCTACACTTCTGTCTTGAGATGGAGAGACATGGCCTGCATGCGCTGCTGGCATTGACACAACGCACATTAATTACATACACGTATAGCTCAGCTGTGTTTGTGATGAACCCAAGATTGAATTTCAGGGGGTTCCGATGTGTGTGTGGGAGAAAAATTGTGCCACTATGAAAAAGATTTTAAATTGTATTTTGAATTTGAATTTTATGTTGAAGTTGAATAATCACAGTATTCAACTTCACATCTGAATTTTGAACATTCTCTAAAATGCTAAAATTTCTATGGATCAAGTCTGCTGTATGTGTTACAGTAATAGAGTAGAATTTCGAGTACTACACAAGCCAAATTCAACTTGCAGAATGGTTTTAGTTTGTGGCAACATCTGGCCACCAGGAGTGGTGGTACACAGAGTGCAACAGATAGAAACAGTAATTGCGAAAGCAGCAGAAGATGAAGAGTAACTTAAACGATTAATGGTATTAACTTACACAGTTCAACACAATAATTAAAAATGAAACACAAACTCAACAAGCACTAAAGTTCAAATACCTAACACGACTCTTAAAACTTGTGGTGGAAAACTGTGCATCTTGGTTAAATGGAGTCCCATTGTGTTGACATGAGGACCACAGGGCTGAAGAACATTATAAGCTCACCACTAAATGCACAGAACAGTAAACGTGGCTTCTTCTTTTTTTTTTATATCAAGTTCCAGCCTCGGCAGCAGCGCTGTTGAAACAGCTTCAACAACAAACAGGTCAATTATCTAGTCCTGTATTGCCTGTGCATCAACTCCATGTTCTCCACTGCATGTGCATCATGTTAGTGAATACTCTGCATTTGATTTTTTGCTTTTTGACACTGCAGTGTGAGGAACATAAACTGTGTATGTATCTGTATGATACAAGTTGGCGGAATCAAGCAACAAACGGTATTATCGGTGTGCCACAATTTACAAGAGATGTGCCATCATTAGAGCTGTAGTGAGTGGATAACCAAACCACTGGCTAAATCTGCCATGAAATACTAGACTGCTGCAATAAAACCTGAGCATCTGCACCAAACTGGAAACAGATGAACTCCGTCAAGGATACATTGTGCTTTCCCCCCCCCCTTCCTTGTTTCCTATGAGGCTGCGGGTCGTCTCTGGATGAGTGGTGAGAATAGCGATTTTGTGCATAATTACGTGTGTTGATGTGTGTGCACAATACACAGCATATGCCGATTATGTGTGTGTGCGTTTGTGTGACAGTGTGCACTCTGGTGTACGCTTGTCGGACTTTGTGTGTATCATGTTATGGCCTACACAAGTACTGAGGCCACAAAGGAAATCCATTGCCAACAACAGCACAGCTACTGGCAAGGAGCCATACCACCCCAGAGGCTTATGGGATAGGGTTTACAACCAGAGATGGAGTGTAGGAGGGTGAAATCTGCAAGGGTCACACGGTGTTATACTGTATATAGTGTCCACTTATTCCTCAGAACACTGTCAAATGCCTTCCTAGAATTCCATATTTCTCACATTTTTCAATAATGACTTTGTTTTCATCTTGTACGTGTGGAGATAAAAAGCAAAGCTCGGCCTATAGGCTGCTCTGCACTCGCGGTACAAATCAGGCTATTAATACCAAGCATTACACTGATGTAGAGCAGAGTACCAGAGATTTATAGACTACATTAGGAGTCAGACGAGAACATTATGGTGCTTATTGTGAATTAGGACATGGGCTCTCTGCCTTGTTTGCTCCTGGGGAGAGGTCGTGATATCCCGTTACTTCCTCAAACCCCTCACTCAGAGGGGACAAGTGTGCTTTTTCCATCTCGGTCCCAGACAACTTATTTCCAGTGTGTTGGTTTTTTGTTATATAACGATATATGATAGTTGGAAGGCCATGCTTAAGGGCTGGTTACACTATACAGATGTACAATGGTGATTGGTTTATTAGCCGTATAAACATAACGATGTGGTGTGTTTGCCTCTTTGGCAAAGTGGACTAAAGTAGCCGTAAGATGACGGGGCTATGCTTCTTTCGTATTCTCCTGGTGGCTCAGGCAGATGATGTGTTATGTTTGTGGTAATTCATCTGAGTCAGTGCTAATGGTCACCATACCTTTTCCGGTGGCATGATGTAGAATTTGAACCCAGAGCCAGAAACCACCATGCGTACCGCTAAACTAGCCTCCCTCCTTCTCTTTTGTCCTGTCATTCTTTTCTTTTCCCCTTCTCTCCAGTGAGCATCAGTGCTGCCTTCCGTCAGTGGTTGTGCCGTCTATTGACAGAACAGTACATTCTAGACATATCTGGGGGATTAAGTTGCAAATTTAAGCAATGGGAAAATCAATGGGTTCCTCTTTTAATTCATGAGAAAGGCTGTCACTGTGAAAAAACAGCAGGGAGATGTGGCTGTTTAGATCACATTCATCCTGGGAGAAGCAGAGTAGGAGGAGGAGAGTGCGAGTACAGCATCCTTTAAATCTCTCCATCAAATGGGGGCAAGGCTGATGGTGACTCACCAGAGATAAAACCACAGGAGAAAAAATAAATCCTTTGTTTCCACTTTTATCAGTGCCATTTGTGTGGTTGGTTATTCATCGACTGCTGAAAATTTGAACGTGAGCGAGCTTTCATTTTTCTTTATCAGAAAGCAATGCACTGTGGTTTGGGAGCAGGAGTGTGTTTCTTGTCTTTTAAGTCCATGTAGAAACACTAGTACTCAGCAGTGTTGGGAGAGGCTGCAGCAAAGGTTTCAAGCACTACCTGGACTCTGAGCCAATAAAAACAGGTATCTGCCTGCACAGATGTACAATTTTACTCTTGCCAGGGCTTTTTTTTTTTCATGTAAAGCTGAGAAGTCGCCCAACCCTTTTGTTTTCATTTGCACAGATTTCAATCACAGCCCTCTACATTTTTGATACAACAAACTTCATTTGTTTAAGCTTTTGCTGCCAGAAAGTAAGAGTTCAAAAATCCAATTGTACGAGAGGTGACAGAAGAGACTTCATATTTATTGTTTAAAAAAAAAAATTAAACTGTTTTCTCAAGCACAAGTCACTTAATTCTTCAGACATTTCTGGCGAACATTCAGTGAAGTCATCAGATTGCTGTGTTTTATGACTCCTCTAAACAAGTCGCGTTCATCCTCAGGTTACACTCTGTTACTGTGTATGCCCTGCTGACTTCAGGGAATTTGACTTTTTTTTAATGAACAGCTCAATATCTAATTCATTAAAGTGGCTGTTTTATTTGATGCATTTTCCTTACTCCAGCTGAACCAAGGGAGCAAGCCGGGGGATGAGGGGAGATGGCCCTGTTGATGGACGTGCAGTTGCACACACAAAGTGTGCCGAGTGTGTGCCTGCATGTGTCCCTTGGAGAGACTCGGGGGCTCCGGTCGATTGTGGCTCCTCTCCACAGGGGCTGTGTGTGGGAGTTTTACTCTGTTTGACTGCTGAAGGACGGGAGCTGTAATTGGCCTTGCACACAGTCTCCCTCGTTATTAGAGGCAGGCCAAGAGGCAGGCTTAACAATCGGTGTGGGGCGCATTGCCAGTGCTTTCTCTTTTTCTCTGAGCATCTATCTAGCAGTGGAAAAGCATAAGGAGGCATGTTAGGCTTTAGTGCCGTATTAAAAATGTCGCCCATGGCTCTGCTTTGTGTGTGTATGTATCCTCTGCTGCTCTGTAATTAGCATGTCTCTCATTTAGCAGCTCCACCGTGGTCTTCTCCGATCCACTGTCTGATCTCTGCATGGATCACACTCTCTACACAGACACACTCTTCCCTCTCCAACACACAAATAGCAACAGATGCAAGAGACACAGTTCATCTTGAGAAGGAATAGAAGCACCTTTGCATAATATAAAAAACAGGAAATCTGATACACAGTAGCCCAGAAGACAAAAAAAAAAAATACAGTGAAGAAAGGTGTAATAAAGTGAAACAGCGGGCCTTAGTGAGATATGAAGGGGTTCGAACAAGAGTGGATGGGGCTCCCCGGTGGAGGCCTGGGGGGGAGCAGCTGGGGATGTGTCAGGTGCCTGTGCAGTGCTCTGCGCTGGGCAGTGTTGTTGTTACACCGAGGGCAGCGCCACAAGTCCGAAAGTATTGATTTCCCGCCTTGTCGAGAGGCAGAGAACTGTCATGTGGAGAGCACTGACCTTGGTACACACACTAAGACAACTATTCCCCACGGCCCCCCATGGCACAGAGAGCAGAGAAGAGAGGAGCAGATGCAAGACACGGCAGCGGCAGGCAACTAACAACAAGCGAGAGTCTCCTGCGGGGGGTGGGGGGGGTGGAGGTAAGAGAAGAGAAGAGGTGCACTTGAGAGGAAGAAGGGAAGAAAAAGAAAGGGGAGAGAGAGGGAGAGTAGGAGCAGGAAGCAAGGGGGGAGTGGGGGGTGCCTAACAGTCAAAGCCAGGGCCAGTTCCCCTGAGTTGTCAGTGGGCAGCCCAGTGTCTGGTTATCACGCTGTTTGAAATGACAATGGCTTGACTTGTATTTTCCTCCTGAGACCCAACTCAGATCTATAAGCCAGAGGCTGGGAGGGAAGGGGGGAGGGAATCAGGGAGGGGAAGGGTGGGTTTGAAGAACAGAGAAAAGAAAAGGCTGGTCAGAAAAAGAGATGATAGAAGAGGGAGGTAGGAAGTAGTACAAGAGAAAGCTTGACAAAAAGAAAAGTGAAGGGGGAAAGGAGCAAGAGATTGACTCCTTCTGTCTCAGTATCACTGCTGCAGTTGCAGCCTTTGAGATCTACAGAGAGAGACAGAGAGGAAGGAAGAGAAAGAGAGCAGCAGCAGCTCGAGTGAAATGTTTTTCATGTGGAAGCTCCATCAGGATTTGACAACAAAAAGGGCTCCCTGTCACCTGCAGCTACACGGCGGGGCTCATCCCCAGTCGCTGCGGAGCGCAGCACTGGGAGAAAGACAGAGAAAACACAGCCTACAAAGAGCTCTCCCCGGGTTAGATCAGGGTGACAGACACTTAAGAGATCCAGCTTTAGTCACACATCTCGCGCCTCAGATCAGGGTATTTTGCTAACAAGCTCAGCAGCAAGTTCCCTCTCTTGTACACTGAAGCTTATGAATAAAGGCCACTTTTTCATGATGAAGAGTTCTGTGTAGAGTTGTGAGGGAATCTATCGCTGAAAGAAGTGGAGTCCTAATTGAATTAGCTGGCTTATTAGTGTTTGACATTGTAAGCTTGGCTATAAGTAAGGAAGTGGGGACTTGAGAAGTGGATTTAGTGTTGTAGTGTTGGTTTTGGTTCTAATTTTACACTCTCCTGACACACATTATTCCCCTTAGCTGCAGTTGGGTCCAGATATGGTAATGCTAATAATATGTGTGCAAGGGGGTTTAAGTGGCTGTCTCACCTCAATAGTCAGGCCTGAGAAACGAAATTGTCTATAAACCCAGTGACTACAGCCTTATCATTATTTATGGATAAAGCATAAATAGTGGAATAGGTGTGATTTAAAAAAAAAAAAAGATTAATCAACAGTAGAAAGGGTGTCATTAGACCAAAAACAAAGATACTGAGTTATTGTTCCATTTGAAAATGAGAACATACAACCTTCCAATCCTCTTATTACAACATTTCTTAAAGAAAAAAAAAAACACGCTAAGCACACCTTTGGCTATAATACTGTTTAGTAGCCTTGATGCTGAGTTTTGCCTCTCTTAGCCTGCCTTCATTTGGTCAAATCTAATTGCTAATTACACTTGCTTTTATTATCTTAGTGTGTTAAATCCAAGGGCTTTACCAGTATTATCTTTACTCACCGAAAGAAAGAAAGAGCCTTTGATCAAGATTAACAACGTCTACTCTCCTTCAGTCTGTGCAAAGACACACACACATACACTTGCATGCATGCACATCCCGCACAAACTTAATGAATCTGTTTCATCTCTCTTCTTGACGTTCTCTCTGTGTGTTGTCGATATTCCCCTCCCTGTGCCCTGAGAACACAATTTCTAAAACGTAAAACTCCATGTTTTTGGAGCAGTGTATTAAATAATAACACACACTACCAGTGAAACCTTATTTATCAACTTTTGAGTCAAAAGTAGTCGGGTTATTGATGCATTTTCCATCCCACCTGGTCAGTGAAGTGTTAAAAGTCACTCGGGCAGCGGTTAACAACTTAATCTTTTGCCTCATGTTGATTGTCTGCTTCCTTTGGGAGCACAAAAGGAACCTTGTGGCTTTTGCCACATCACCATGAGTGCTCCGATCTTTTAAAAACACAGAAACACAAACACTGGCATTTATTGCACCTCCCCAAAAATATAGTGGGACAACTGGCAGCAAACAAATGAATAAATGTAAGCCTCCACTATTAGCTGTCTCTCTCAGTGGATGCATAATGGATCTCGCTACACAAAACGATTACGTGCCACTTGAGATAATGACAGATCGTGCTAAAAGCAGCTACTTCACCCACTTAGTCATCTCTCTTTGGGGGTATCACTCCGTTTGTATCTGTGGTGGAAAGGGACATGCCAGTGAGGCCTGCGGCCCCTCAGCCTCCCTGGGTGCCAGAGGGCATAATGCCAAGCGAATGCCCCAGCTGACACATGATAAACTTGAGGACAGGTGACTAAAGAGAAACAGGCCATTCTTTGCATTCCAGACAAGTTTGTGAGGAATGACATGCCAACAAAGAGCCTACATGTCACTTTCAAATCTTTTAAATCAAGAGGGAAAAAACAGGAAAACACTCTCACTGGTGTCAGCAGCTATGATGAAACAAGGGAGCAAAAAGGTTACACATTTTGAAGATATAATGGCAACTCCTTTCCTCTCTGTCTCTAGTTTTGACAGTGCTTCACTGTGCTAAGGTTTGACCTGTCCTCAAAAGCTATCAAATATAGCTTTGAGTGCAAATACCAGCATATTATAGCACAACTTTTATGCCAGAGGTCGGACTTTCGCAAGAAGACGGTAAAAAGCACAGAAAACACTTGAAAAAGATTATTTAGGATCAGAGCCAGCACTGTTTCTTATAGCAAAACAAACAAACAAACAAACAAAAAAATAGATAAAGTTGATAATAGTAACCAAAAAAAATTACACAATGGAGAGAACTTCTGATTGGAGTACACCTCGACCACAGGAATCATGTGTGATTTTTGCTTTAGTGACAAAAAAAACCCATCACATTGGTTGAGAGAATGAGCTACTTTTTTTTTTAATTTAAAGTTTATTATCAGCTTCAAATACCTATTCAGAGGGAGCAGATGTTTTAAAATAGAGAATGAGGAAGAGAGAAGAATAAAGAGAGAAACTAAGAGATCAGTATGTTTGTAATCACCTTAGCACACAACAGCATACAGCAACTGCATTTCTTTTCATTTCCATGCTTGTTTGTCTCTGTGTTTTTTTTTTTTTTTTTTGTTTGTTTTTTTTGCCCTGGTCTCGTATCTATCCCACATATTCCCCACTGCCCATGAAATACTGGAAATGCCTGGTTAAGTGCTGTTCTGACATTAGCTGAGTGTAGTCACAGCATTTGGCCTGGGGACAAATGCTAGAAAGGCCCCATAAATATGGATGCCACCCACCCCTCCTCTTTTCTCCCGCTCTCCCTCGGCTCCCTGATGAGTTTGCATGTGTCTGTGTGAGTTTGTGTCTGGGTGGCACGCCGTTTGCTCGGTCACACCATGTCCCCACTGTTTGTTTACTCACACTGACAGAGATACACTCGCTTGCTGTCGGTGCTCACCACCTACGCCTGCTAACCAAGTGCCAAAGAGCTCACTAATGCTCCAGCTCCTCCTCTAAATAATGCATCTACCAATGCCAGGCAGCTAGCTAGTGCCGCAGCCCCAGATGTCTGATCTATTTCATAGGCTGATGAATCTGTTAGCCCACACGTCACTCTCAGTCGGCCTGTGTGTGTGCATGTGTGAGTGTGTTGGGGAGTGTCATTGTCACCTGCTGTTACACTGCAGAGCATCACACCCAGAGAGCTCAGAGCTGCGTGTAAATGGTGCCAGCCTAGCCCAGGCGTCTTCCTGTGTGCCTACCTCTGCCCCTGGCACTGTGGCGGCCCTGTGGGTGCCCCGTGGCTGCACTGATGCCAGCACGTGCAGAGCTGCAGGGAGGGTCCCTGTGGGGAGGAAGTGGGCCATTAGTACAGTCCTTGCCTGAGCGTTTTACTCCACTTCAGTTCACATCACAGAGGGCCGCCCTCTCACTAACTAGCTAACATATGCTAATTAGCCTGGCGACAGAGCCAGTTTCCCCCTGCTTATTTGTAGCTCCAGAACAAAGCTGGCTGGGAGGACATAGCCAGGGACTGACGCTGCCTCATTAAGTTTTCTTTTATGCACTTTAAATAAATGTGAAACGAAGTACTGTGTTTTAGAGTAGCCTGAAAAATATGAACAATGGGACAGGAGTGATTCTTTTAAATACATTTTCAATAGTGAAAAGAAGGTCAGAGTTCAGTCTTATCTGAAAACTGGGATGGTTGGCTGACAACTCACTGCTCTGAACAGGCATCTAACATAAATAAAGCTGTGCTCTCAAACTTGCCTTACCTTCTAGATTAGTATGGCGTGCCGTCTGCTCTCCGATCAACTTGCCTTTCCTGCAACGTCTTCATTTTCTGGAAACAAGAACAACCACAGCCTTAATGAAACTTAATGATGATAGTCATAACACAACAATAATCCAGTGGTCTGGAAAACTAATCAATGCGTCTTCTCTCCTTCCCCTAATGACCTGTGAAAACAAAGCAATAAAAAGGCGGCGTGTGTTTATTTTGGCCAAAGCAACAGGCTGATAAGAGCGGCTGGCTGATTAGTGCCGAGCAAAGCCAAGACGGTCACAAAGATTAGGACACCATACAAAGCTAATGTCACCACACGAGGTGAAGGTGCATGTGTGTTTGCACTTCAGGAACCGTCCTCTCAAAATTTTGCCGGCACACTTACTTAAATGTATTCATTTCACCACAGTGTGCTTATTATCTATGTGTTAAATGGATTAGAATTTCCTGTTTGATGTCCACACACTATAATTTTCCTGTAACTGTAACTCCAGTCAGCGGTGCAAGTTGCTCATCCCAGTAGTGCAATGATAAACACATGTTGTTTCCCTTGTCTTCTGTGTGAAGTGGCTGACTGCTGTAGCTCTCGTTTTAGTGCGCCCCTTGTCTGTTGATTTCTGGTTCATTCCTCACAGAATCTGGCCCTTTACCACAAATCATTGAAGAGAGCTGTGTGCAGCTTTGGGACTCAAATGTGCCCCAAAAGTGGTGCAAAGCACTGTTCCTTAGATTCATCTTTTCCCTGTTCAGACAGAAATACAAAACATGGGGATATTTTTTTTTAAAACAACTTTGTGATATCCAGTTTCTTTTACAGTATGATGGAAAGCGCTGTTGACTGCTTTTAATTAGTTAAGTACAGGTAGGAACAAGAAGGAAAAATAATATTTAGCTTTCATGGTGTGGAGGGAATTTTAAAAAGAAAACAGAAAAGGAGAAAAGGAAAAAAAACAAGATTGTCATGTGTGTCAGTGCACTTGTTAACACGCACACACACACACACTATCCTTTTTCCACTTTCGATCAGCAACCGTACCATTCTTTGTCAACACATACTATAGTATATTATTTGTATCTTGCCACTGATAGAAATAAAAAGTTCACAATTTACAACAGTGGAAATCATGATATGTACATGTGTTACACGAACACACAGAGGAAAACACCACCTTAACATTGTTCTCCAGAGTCCAAACCAAATACATGTCATGCATACTATATTAGGACGCGCAAAATTTCTGACATTCTCAGAATTAAAATGATTAAACAAGCTGTGTAATAAATGTATTTCTTATTCCCTGGTCACATCATATGAATACCTAAACACACAACACACTTCATATGACAACATGGGAGATCAGTGTCAGGTGGATTACATGGAATGATGGGGTGATGTGTCTTTTTTTCCTGCTTGCTGGAGAGCCTGGTGTCCTGATTAAAAATTTCAGCTCCACTGCCTTTCTAATTAATTAGCGGGGCCACTCAGAGGAGCGCTGTGGACCAATTAGTCTCTAGCAAGCCGATGATGCCTATCGCTACAGCATCACTGTACAGCTGTCGCTCCCCACTCCGAGGACGGCTGGGGATGGACCCTCAGGTGCTCACACAGGTTCAAACAGCAGCGTGCGTGCATGCACACTGCATCACATGTATGCTTAAACACAGCATAACAGTAATAGCACAAAACGAAATGTGCATCCACTGACACACTTAACACACAGGATCATAAAAATATTTCTTAGACTGAGGTCATCTTTCATCAAATAAAAATGATCATAAGCAATATTGTGCCTTTGAAGCAGTGAGAAATAGATGTTTTAAGTCTGTATTAAACAGAAACAGCCCTTGTAACGACCTGCAGTGTCTGAAGTTATTGGTCTAGAGCAAACTTTCTGGTGCTGGAACAATTAATTGATCAATTAATGAATCAAACAGCAGAAATCCGTGACACTTCATGGATTCATGGACATTTCAGTAATTGTTTAGATAATTTATCAAATAAAAATTACCACATATTTTCTGGTTACAGCTTCTGCATTTTCCCATTTAAATATATTGAATCATTTTGGATTTTTTACTGCTAGTCAGACAACAATTGACAAACCATTGGCTGTAGTCATAATTTCAGACATACTGAAAATTTCAATAGTTTTGTGTCAAGTAAAAGTGACTCCTCTTCTTATAGATACTGTAGGGTAATACGGCAGGAAAAGGAATACACGCCTAAAGGAAATAAAGACATTTCTAAGACCAACAGTGGGGACCATGTTGAGCTAACCACAGGGTGCAGACTTACATGACTGTCGTACTATTTTCCTATCCTAGCCCACAGTACTTGACATGGATAACAGCACAGTTGTCGCCTGAGTTAGGACAAAAACCGGCTGAAGAAGTTAGACCTCTTTCACGCTTCTGTCCTCCACACATTAACAACAAAAACAGCTGAAATAAGATGGACCTGTTTCTGTTTCTTAGGTCTGATGGTGAATTCATCTTGCATGCTGACCACAGGGCTGGGTGGGGAGAGGTTGGGGTGGTGGAGGAGGAGGTTAGGTGGGGGCGGGAGTGGGGTGTCTGCATTTCTTTGGAGGGGTGGCAGAGTTTGCTGACTTTGTGAGAACGGACTAGTTATAAGACAGAGGAAGCTCATTTCCACTTCAAGGGGTCGTCTGAAACATGGCATCAGCAGGCCTCTCTGTTAGCTCTCGCACTTGCTCGCTATACACTCGCACATGTGTGTGTGCACACTAATATATGGACGTGCATGTATACACACACGCATACACACATCATCTGATCGTCTCACATTCACAGACACTCTTAATGTCTCCCCATCGCCTCCTCTTCCACAATCTAATGTTTATTCGCACTTGAGGAAAATGCGCTGATACAGTTTTTCTTCAAGACTGAAAAACAGCCAAAAGCTAAAAAAAATAAATAAATAAATAAAAAAGAGGAACTTCAAAGCCCCCTGTGGTGGTGGGTACACATTAATGAACACATCACACATTTCACACACACAAACACACACATAACGTCCTGCAAATAATTCACTTTTCTTTTACAAGTTTAATTGCAAAGTGGATTTTGGATTGGCGCGTTTGAGCATTAAAAATGTGTGTGTGTGGGTGTGCTTGTACGGCACAGACAAACACTAACACGAGTCACTTTGCAAGCAAAAACAGTCAATACCATAGTGGCTGATTAGTATGAGAAGAGGGGATGAATATTGGAGAAGGACTCTCAGGAGCCACCCATGAAACATGGAGAGGATGTCAAAGCATTTTGTTCCCATCTCGTTCATTAGATTTAACTCAGGCTAGTGGATGTTGAGAGTGTTTTAAAGTGCACTCACAATCACAAACACACACACACAAAGACAAAAAAGGTACACACTGAAAACAACATGGTTGGAAACAGTTGCAGTTACTAGATCGGCGTGTCTGACATTTTGTCGACATAAGTAATTAATTTAGCCTTTCTATTGGGAAGGTCCAAAGAGCCCAATTAACATGGCTAATATTGCTGCATCGTGTAAAAACATCATTTTTTTAAATACAGAGGGAATATTCAAATGACTTGCCTTCATTATTCAAATGTATAAGCAAAGTCATCACTGGGGAAAGAGACAAGATGGGATTCACACTCACAGGAACAAGAAAATGATAATCAATCTTTTATTTCTGCAAAGCAATCAAATAAACAGCATTCGTGCTTTTTTCTTTATCTTGGTTTTTCTTATTTGTGTCGTGAAATTTTAGGGTTTCCAACATTTGTTCTCATTATTTTACACAAGATATTTTAAAGGCTTATTTCTGGTAGAATATATTGAATAAATGCCATGTTGTACTGATTATTGTTAATTATTCAGTATCAAAAAATAGTACATTTGGATGTCTTGGCAGTATGTCTACATGAGCCTAAAAGCAGGCTGGTATTTGATTGAAATTACAGAATAAGTCAAGGCTTTAGAGAAAGAGAATTTTTGACTTTTACAGTTGGTCCAGTACACATGCTCCGACAGGAAGCCAGGCCAAGACTTGCTCAGTTGCCAAATCCCACAGCTTTGTAAGCAACACGCTGCAGAAATGGAATCAGACAAATAATAGTCTTAATTTAGAGAGTTAAAATGTAAAGGTCAGAGACGGGAGTGAGGGACATTTTATAGTTTATTTGAATCTGTTTTTATAGACTGCTATTGTGGCACTATGTTTTCTATTTTCACGGCTCGTTCGGGTATTTGTTTTCTAGCGAACTCAGAGGGCCCCACAACTGCAAGGCCCGGGCTCTTGGCTCTACTCTCCCACTCGTATAGCTATAACAAAGTCAATATTACAAAGAGGTAACACATGTCGAGGTATGCTTCAGGCCTGCCCTGGTGCTGTGATCCTGGATTGTGACACACACACACATGCACACACACACACACTGTGTAAAAGAATGCATGCCGCCAATGCTAGACTGTCTACCTCCATGAAGAAAAACGTATGCCACTTTTTTTTCATGTCTTTGCAAATTTGTTCTCTGGTTGAAGCTGGTATTTTGGCTTTCACACATGTGAAATTGTTCATGTATGTGTGTATGGGAGCGTGTGGGAGCTTCTCTTACTACACAGTGTTATGTGCGAGCGCAAAGTACTTGTTGGTGTGCGTTCACATAAATTTGGAGTGTGTATGCGTATGTGTATGTGTATGTGTATGTGTATGTTTGCGTGTGCGTGCGTGTGTGTGTGTGAGGGCCAGTTTGTTTTGTTTTTCCCTTACTTCAGCACATCTGAGAGAGCTTTTCTGGAACTCCTGAGCCCTGTCCAAACAAAGATGGCCGAATGTGAGGGATGGAGGGGAGGTGGATCAGGGCGTGCATGGATGTGTGTGTGTGTGTGTCTATGCGTGTTTGTGATTTTTCAAGTAAGCTGGGACCAGAAGGGCCTTGCGAAAAACCAAGAGGAGGGAGAGAAAACCGAGCCCCTGAGAAAGGCAGCTGGAAACACGGAGACTTGTGGTCTTTCTCTCCCCCACTTCTCCTCCTCCTCCTCACCCCCCACCTCTCTCTCCCTGGTCCAGCTGCACTCAGATGTGTCTGCCTGGTCCCCCCTCCCTACCAAAATTCCCCTCCTCACCCTTGTGCTCCCAAGCTCAATGCCACTGCCAAGGAGAGAGAGAAAGAGGGAGAGTGAGAGAGAGAGAGTGTCGCAGCTGGTAACACTTACTGGCCATTTTACCACGGTAAAGGCATGAGATTCATTAGCCCAGGGCCCGCGTGTTTTGTGCTGAGTACCGGCCGTGTTATTGTTAGGATGTGGTAAAATTATAAATATGGAAGGGGTGAGGGGGATTTGGGGGGGTGCAGGAATCTAAGTGGAAGGGGTGGTGAGGAGAGAGTGTGAGGTGGTGGTGGTGGGAAGGAAGAGGAGAAACATGCCACTCATTAACTCCTCTGCCACAGTCTTGTTTCTCATGATTGGGTGGCAATAAAAAAGTCTGTCACAATTTGTCAAAGTTAATGACTCAATGGCACACCAGCATTCAAGGGCTGGAAGACATGCTAACATATGTTGAATTAGTCAATAGCTTTATAATTACAGGAATAAGGATTCCGGCTTTGGCCAAATGAAGTGAACTTTGAGGGTCCTGAGAGGGAATTTGCAATTTGGTCAGGTCGATTGCAGAATGGCAATCACCACGGCTTGGCATTGCTTTCCACATGCAATTGTAAGACTCTTTCTTTTTCTTTCTTTTTCCTTCCCTCCTCCCTCCCTCCCACCTGTGTGAGCTGCATCTGTGTCTTCTTTGTGACCTGTGACTCTGGATCAGTGTCTAGCCTCCACTTCAGCCCCTCTATCTGTGAACTTTGTAAGACTGATAAAGACTAAAACACCCAGATGGACTTTCCTTTGGTCTGCCGTCTCCCTCCCTCTCTCTCTGTCCCACCACACACACAAAGACACACACACACACTTGGAGTCAAGACATTCCTCACTTCTCTCCCTCATTGTGTGGCTTTGGGAGTGACACATTTGTCATTGCAGTAATGTAGCCATTGGTTAAATACTCTCTCTGTCTCTCCCTCCCCTCTCTATCGATATCTCTTGTCTTGTGTCCTATTTCTCTGTGCCATTTGCTGACTGAGACTGTTAATACTAATGGATGCAGCTTTTTCTTGGAGTGTTATTTCGAAAGGGGGAACTACGAAACTGAATCAGGAGCAGTCTTCTCACTATGCTGGCTGAGGTAAATGATTGCAGAAATCTGTAAATAACAACAAAAATCTGCGCATTGATTTTTTTTTCTTCTTGTTTCTCCACCGCTTTTGGTGATGTTTTATAGTCAGAAGAGTAAAGTAATAAGTAAAATGCAAGTAGATGGAACACTTGGTTGCAAATAATCTGAATAGAGCAGTTATTCCTGGTTCAGCATAGCTTATACATAGTTTTGTATTTCCACAGCTGTTGGGTGTGCAGGCCCAGGTGTTTACAAGTAAACCTCCATGCTGACACACTGTTTGAACAAAACTCTGAGGAAAGAAACAAATATTATTGCCCAGTCGTGTGTCTTGAAAACCAGCCAATCTGTCTACAGTAGTGTTCGGTTTAGTTGAAAAAACACATATACATAATTTGGAGATTGCTTACACACAATTAGTGAAGGCTTTCTAACATTAAAAATGGTCAAAGAAAATAAAGAGCTATTGGCAAGATTAAATCTAGGAGCTCTTCCAGGATTTCTCTGGCTGGGAGCTAGTTTGAGTAGGGGAATTCACTGCGTGTGAGTGTTTGTGTGTGTGTGTGTGTGTGTGTGTGTGTGTACACATGTTTGCATGACAGGGAATGTGGGAGAGTGTGTGGGTGCTTGTATGTGTGTAGTTCAGGAGGTAGAGTCCCACCCTGTAGACTAGTGTGATGACTAAATGTCAATTTGGGGTAGTCTCAGTAGTGCTGGCCTCATGTCATCAAGCTGCTGTCAAGCCTGCACAGTGTGTGTGTGTGTGTGTATGTGTGTCCCATCGCCCACGCCAACCAATGATCGCCATGGAGATGTCCCCTCACAGAGAGGGGTCGGTAATATGTCTGGGCTCTGACTAATACTTTCTGTTTGTGTTAGGGTGCAGATGGGGAGGGGAGTTTAAGAGCAGATGATGTTGGTCATCTTCTTTCCCGTCTCTCTATATCCAACAAACTTGACCCCCCCCTCCACCCCCACTCCTTTCATTTTTTTTGTCCCCCTTTCCTTTTACTTCCTTTGCCCTTTCTGTTTTCTCTCTTTTCTACTCTCTCTCACCTAAACTTGTGCCTGGTTGCGCTGTGTGATCATGTCACTCCCTCAAGTCTCCAGACAGAAACCCAGCGTGTTGTCGCATTGCGGGCCGTCACTGTGCTATTTGCATTTGGCGGGGGCGATCAGTGGGCCAGCGAGTGCAGGTGTCAAGTCTGACCGGGAGTTGTCCTTATCTGGTGTGGGTCGCTCCCTCTGATAGGCTGAAGGTCAGAGCTGATCTAGTATATACAGACGACAATGGCCTGTTTCATTTTCTTTAGTTTCCTGGCCAAAGAACCGTGTCTCTGAACAACAGAAAGCTTAAAAACTTGTGGAGTGATTTCTGGCTTTTATTTTATGTCATTTATCAAGGAAAGGTAAACATTTGCTGTTTTCATCATCTCAAAAATGAGGATTTATTACTGTAAATTTTATATGATTGGTTTTAGAACTTTTGGGTGACAGAAAAGTAAATTTTATATTACACACACACACACACACGATCACACTAACACAGTATTTCAGTTTATCCTCTACAATGCATATTACTGTATAAACTTTTGCTAAACTTTTGCCAAAAGTTGCGTCATACAGGAGGAAATTGGGAGATCTAACCTGACATCTATTGCACAGCATTTTCTCCTCACCCTTCCTACCTCCCCTCATCAACTTTCCTCTGCCTCCTCCACCTATCCTGCAACATCTCTTCCCCACCTTTCTGATACACCAGCTTGCCTGACTCCCCCCTCTGCTCCCTTGCTATCTCACTTCTCTACCTTTTCGCCAACTTTTCCTTCGTTTCTCTCTCTTTCTCTCCCTCAATCCCCTCTTCCCTGCCTCCCCCAGCACCCTTCTTTGAACCTGGCCTTGTGTCTGCGGACCCAGAGGTCTGTCACTGGGCAGATGGTTTGATCTCTGGCTGGGGAAATGCTTTGAGGAGAGCTGAGAGGGGCCAGGGGCCTCGACCGGGGGGCTTCTGCCTGGACCTGCTGTCTACACAGAAGATGGGAGAAACTGCTGCTCCCTTGATGCTTAGGTATTTGAACTGACAGTGCAGTCCAGTGTTAACGTGTGGTACAGCTCTCCCTCTATATGGGCTGCACTGACTGAGAGCATGGCATATGATAGCGAGATCACAGGGTTGTGTGTTTGGTCCAGTATTGTGATATTACCCTTCCTCTCCCTCTCTGTTTCACAATATCAAAGCCAGCTGGGTCCTTTATCCGTCCACTTCATAAACAAGCATGACTGTCCTGAAGTACACGCACAGCTATTTATCATGCGAGTGAGTCAGACTGAAAGTTTCGTCATTGATCTGATCCGAAATTTTTGGGGTGGTGCTCATGATGGGGAGATTTACTTTTTCTGACTGTGTCAAACCACACAGAAGAAGTAGGAATGTTGGCAAGAGAATTTTTACTCAGTTGTACGTGTGTGTGCATTTAATTCTGAACTAATCACATGGGTGTTGTGTGTATATGTGAAGTAGTGCAGAATGAGTCATATCTGACAGCTGACAAACACAGAAAGACAGGACTGGAGCCCCAGTTGAAGTTGAAACTGGACGTCATCTGAACTGACAACTGATCACAGATATCATCGCTTACAGTTCAGCTGTTTAGATTGTCTAGTTATCAATTTCAGATTCATGTTCCTGATAAGTACTTCTCATCGATGATGACTGAATTGTTATTTCATCATCAGTAGCAAGCAGCCGTACCATATTTTTTCTACACACAAAAGGTTGTAGAAAGGATTTGATATGACAGATGACATTAAAAGGGGGCTGGGAACAGGGGATCTCTCAACAGTAATGTGATTACATTTAAACCAGGCTTGGTATTTTCACCACTACATCTGACACTTCCACGTTTGCAGGCCTGACCACTCTATGACCCCTTCAGTCTTTGGTCAGCAGGACCTAACGCTGCTACAGCAAAGCAGGTGAAAGCAAAGTGCAGCAAGACTGAGAGGCACTGCCAAACAGCTGAAACTTATGTTTCAGTTTTTCACAGACACAATATGCTCACAGAACAATGAAGATCAGATGAAGTTAACTGTTCACTAGTCTTTGTTAAATGTTTATTTACCTTGCTCACTTCATTTCCAAACTTCATTTTCGAATTTGGCACTTTTCAAATTCAAACTAAGTAGTTTACACTATGTTACTAACACGCCTTTAAAAAAAGGGCTAAATCTAAACACTGTAATAGCTTTTTGTACACATTTGAACAAATGCGAGATACATTTACTGACTGACAATGACTCTTAAAATCTGTCAAGTCGCAAAGAGCATTAATTGAGAGTGCGTGCAAACAACAGACATGGCTGCTTCCATTTGTTTGACTTAAAGAAAGGAGAAAAAAGAAAGGAAGAAAAGAGAGGGGTCCCAGGTCTCCACATGAATACATGAAAACACATGCTTCTCTTCTCCTTCTGTAATCCACTGGGGACTCACGCCCCATTTGGTTCCCATTAGCATAGCTCTGGTCGCTCTGCCCCGTGTCAAAGCCCAGACGCACAGCTGCACAAAGGACAGGGACCTCTGGCTCTGTGACTGCCAGCCGGTGGGCTCAAAACCTGAACTGACATGGAGGACGGGCTTTACACTGTGGGGATTTCAGAGGGAAGATGCTAGTCTTTTCTGTCAACTACACTTTTCCCCTGTACAATGTAACAGTGTACAGTGTTTTAAGCTGAAGCCAGTGCACAAGTGATTAATCATTGTTTATTTTGTACCACTTTGTGAGGCAAGAAAGCTCTGTTTCAAGTCAAATCCAATGTATAAAATCAAACAAGCAAAAATTAGCCTTGGCATGAGGTATTTGCTCCCCTGTATTTTGTGGCGTGCTGTGTCTGACTACAAAGACTTTCTTTATTCAGCGTGTTTTATTTGTCACCTGTTTCCAATATGGACATTGTGAAGTCCTGATCTATCTGACGGAGCCAGAGCCTGCTTTATGACACGCAAAGCTGCTGTGCCTCTTTTCCTACACATGTTGGCTGCACATTTCTGGCAGGAAATTGACAGCATTTCAGCAGCTAACTCATGGATGAGATAATATCTTGTGGGTGGAAGAGAGGACAAGATGCTCCCAGTGTTTTACAGTGACCCTAAGCAGAGACAAATTTAAATCTGAAGCTGCTGCTGCAAAGACGAGGCGCACACATGCACACAGATGCACACGTACACACAGGGTTTTCATTTAAATCTCGGCTTTGCTTAACACACCAAACAAGAAATGCGGTCTGTGGCTGTGTGTTGAACATGGTAAAGGTTTCAATTAAAGTAGGAGGAACAATACCCACCCTGCATCCAGCAGCTGTCTGGGTTGGTTTTCCATTGTACGCTGTCTAGAGAGGATACAGAGAGGCTGAAAGGGACTAGGCAACTGGTGTTTTAGTGGTGTTTTCTGTGGCATATAGTTACAACGCCAACCGTAAAAAAATGACAGGGTAGCGATACAGTCATACAGGATATTAGTTTAGGATCACCGTCAGTCCTGTGGTTTCATAGGATTTGTAAATTACAATTCAGCGTGTTTGTTGACCTCTGTGTATGCCCCTTGGTTTAGGGTTGCACTGACTTGCACGTAACGGCATTGTTTCCAGGGCCATGTAGTCCATCTTTCCCAGTCAATCTGTTTGAAATCCTCTTGGAACTGACTATAAGAGTCCAGGCCGAAGCCATAGTGTTCTACAGCTCTTCTTTCCTGCAGTTCTTCAGTCCATCTGTCCCCCACTAACAGTCTTTTAATTGAGAGTCCTCCCCTGTCTGATGCTGGCCATTGCTGACTGTCAGTGTTTATACAATTGGGCTGGGACAGGGACTGCGAGCCAAGCATAACATCCATGAAACATCAAGCCTTGAGCTAAACAAAACCCAGCAGTGAGACACACACACTTGAGCCAGATAAGGGATGAAAATGATGCTTTGTGGACGCAGCTAGGTTAAGTTGTTGACCATAGAGGCAACACAGCAGCTGTAAAAGAGTGTTGACTGTTGCCTGGGTCTAATTGCTACAGCATTGTGGGATTTTCTTCACTTGCTAATAGCTTTCACTTTCGAGCTGCTCATTTTTCTAGTGATTTACGAAGTCTCACACACACTTGCTCACACACACCCCTCTGTCCTTTTCCTCACCGTTGTCCTCTTTAGTTTTGAGCCAAAGAGGAAACCCTGGCGAGACGCTAGCACAGTGACTAATGCTGTGTATCTGGCCGGGCCACAGATAACACAGCCTCCTCCCCGAGCCTGCTGTGACAAATATGTGCGAGTGTAGTGGTGGGATCCGGGCCCAAGCTTGTCCCTGACCCAGCCCAGGCCAGACACAGGTTAAACCACGGACAAATGCAACCCAGATCCACACTGGCCAGAGGAGCAGATTTTGGACTACGTGACAATCATGAGAAGAAGTCTTTATGATTTTGTCTTTCTTGTTTCCTCTGACAAGCCACACACGCAGACAAACTCACATCACAAAGATCACTAACCACATCTTTGACACATCCATCTGCTTCCTCGCTTAAAAATTCCGTAATCAGTCTGTAATCTTTCATCTTATTGCGTATGGTCAATTTTGATGCCATTGCATCTCAAACACGCCTTCTGTTACCCTTCTCTTGCATGTTCCTGACTGAATGTTGAACAATGCACAAATTAAACCCAAGAAATAACAGGCACAGTCCATTCCCTCCCTTCCCTTTTCTCCCGTCAGCGCCTCTTCAGTTGAGGGGGCTCGCTGCTTTAATGCTTCTTAATGCTGCTGTCTGCTTAATGGGCCAGATATGAGAGGTGCTGCTAGCCAGCGTAATAAGTCAGTGATTAGAGGGCGCCTTGTCACAGCAGCAACCCTGCAGACAGTGGCACACTCTAATTGCCGTATTAGACGCCCCTTAACTATTTTGTCAGCTGTCAGATCCCAGCTCGTAAACAGCAGAGGTGCATTTGATATTTCCATTTGTTTATTTCCGTCTGCTCCTGTTATTGCTGCCACACAGAGGGGTAATTAGAAAAGGGTTGTGTTGTGTGACATGACTCGGCTAAATCTGGATACTCTCAATTAGAGTGTGCAAAATCTGTACGCAAGAAGAGTTACATAAAAAGGAAAATCCTCTGTGGCAAAAAAATCTGACATGGAAATGTAGTTTAAGGTGGAGTGAAAGACAAAGAAGTGGACAAAAACAACGTGATAAGGGCAGCAACTACTAATGATTGTTTTTATTATTGTAAAAATTTTCCTGAGCCTTCATATCAAATCTTCATGTTGCAAAATACTGCATTTGTCTGACCAGTCTAAACTATTCACATTTGAAAAGCTACATTTGAGAAGCTCGAACCAGTCAAATGTTTAGCATTTTGCTTAGAAAATGACTTAAAGGATTCACCAGTTAACAAAACTGCTTTCTAGTGATTGACTAATAAATGAATCGACTTTTACAGCTCTAAACATGAGAGCAGTGCAACAGCAGTTTTCTGCAAGGCAGACATTTGACTTTATCCTGTGTCTGAAAGGTCACAGGTTTGACCCCCACCATGGCCTATGAATGTTCATAAAGAGACATGTCTGCTGCGCAAATGTCCTTGAGGGAAGGAACACTGAACCCACTTATTGCACGTTGCTCTGGATAAGACCGTCAGCTCAGTGCATAACGTATGCACACTCCAACTGACACATGGCGTGTAATCCTCACGCACTGTAAGGATTGCCGAGCCCGTACCTGGAGAGCTTAAAAATGGTGTAAAGTCAAATAATCTCTGTCTCCTGTCTCATTCCGTGTCAAACAGTGAGGTGACATGGTTAGAAGTGGTGTAATTTTGTGTTTAATCTTGGATTAGCCCATGTTCACTTTGACACCTCCAGTTACTAATCTGGTTTACAACACCTTGGGTGAGCGAGGGGGGATTGTGATAGATTTTATGGTCCCTTAGTAGATTATGAGTGAGCTGACTTTTATATCCTGAATTACAGGACTTTGGCTTAATCCACAGGCTAGGTGATGTTGTTTGCTGCTTTTAAACGCCAGAACGTGCACTTGGGTCAGTAGTGAAGTGTTTGGTGTGTGCACAGGAGAGCAGAAATATTCTGCTGTTACTGATCATGCAGGGGTGTGACGTAAAGGCTGATATGTGGTGCTGAACCTTTTCTGTCTGGAAGTGCTGATTGACTGTTCCTGACATTGTGAAATATAAGCCGTTGGCGCAGACATGGACTCCAACCTACGAACCTTGGTGTGCATATCTGTGTCACATTATTGTCACTTCATTGCCTTGTAAGAATAACAGTGAGACAATGAGAGATAGCATATTTAGTGCATATTGTAAATACATAAAGTTTTGGGCTCTGGTAAGTAGGGCTGTGAAGACAAGCAGTTAGTTTGTCATTCCTCATCTTGTCTCTGACAGACACCTACATGTATCTCTACAGATAGTGCCTTCACTTTTTGATCTGACAAGTTTCCTCAGTACTGGATCATTAGGCTTTTCCTGTCAAAATAAATGGGCAGCTACTCACAGCAGTTCCCTTGTACACTACACCCAATTTCCCCCCTCACGCATTCCTGAAATGTTTTGCTCTGTAATTTTAGTGATTATAGATTTTTTTTCTTTGAAGCCTAAAGAATTGACACATAGGAAAAACCCTCCGTCATTCAGCACTGACTGAACACCATGTGTGCCAAATGTAAAATACATTATCCTCATAGTGTAGAGTTGCTGTTTATTATGCCAAGTTATTAACTCATAGTATTTTTATTCTAACATAAGCAGTCAGCATACTTTGATTACATGTTACAGTTAAGTAAATACGAAATTTGATTAAAAAAACGAAGATAAGTCCGTGTTTTACAAGTGAACGGATACCAATATTTTTTTTCCACGAGCAAGCTCTGCTGCACCGGTCCTCCTACAGCTGCAGATTCCCTTTAGGCAGTTTGGGTTGCAAAAGTGTTACTATCTTTATTCATCAATTCATCTTGATAATGTAAAAAAAAATGTCTGATAAACAAAGGGCTGCCAATGATTATTAAGATTCATGTTTCTAATTTCTTTTTCTCTTTTTACTCCTCTTTTCACTCCTTGTACTCCGACTTCTTGTTTCTCCATGTCGGTGTGAAATTTACGGCCTGCAGCTGCTGCACTCATTTGGATGATGGAGCTGTATTCATTTGTGTGGATTTCTGTGTATATCATACGTTTTCTCCATGCTGTGCAATCTCTTTATTGTTTGAGGAATGAATGTGAAACATCTTACAGGATCAAATGACCTCCTGCAAAATGTGCCTAAATTTCTGTTGGAGTTTTTAACAGCCCTTTATGAAGGCATAAGCTACAGCAGATGATGCATTGTGCTGTACTGAGTTGCCCTCGTCAAGTCTGGACACTTAACCTCTCACTACTAAAAGCTTTTTGGGGTCAGATTAAGTGCAGCTCCAGTGTTGAGTAATGGAGCCTCAGTCAAAACAAGTTACATTTCTATGTTTTCAGGAAGGGAAGTCCTTTGTCGGTTCACGTGAACTCTGGGAAATTACAGTATGGAGAGGCATATTCACACACCGGAATAAAAAAGTAGTTGGGAAATTTGTGGGCTGCAAAGAATAACCCAAATGTTATTCTTTGTGGCACTGGCTGCAACTGTGGATATGTTTTATGTTCCATTGTCATCACAAATTTAAGAAACAGTTACAACAAAATATTAGTTAGTTCAGTACTGATGAGCTTTGACTTTAGGGCTTTGCTGCCCTGCAACAGTCTACAAAATAATTTGTCTGACTTCTTATTCCTTGTATTTATGACTATTAAACTGGTATCTGCTCTGGAGTTCTCAGCTGTTGCACTCTCTTTCCAAACACCCATTGTCTCACCTTCGTACCGGACTGTGATTGACATGGATTTCTCTCTTTTTCTGTTCTGTGTTTCAACAGGCCATTCGCTGCACACTGGTGAACTGCACATGTGAGTGTTTCCAGCCAGGCAAGATTCACTTACGAACATGTGACCAGTGCAAACATGGCTGGGTAGCTCACGGTAAGAATTTTTTTCTGTGGGGATGATGGGTGAATCTAAATATGGTATAAATACATATGAAGTTAGTTTCTGACCCTCATAAAACTGCTTCTTCTAGCTGAGGAGAGAAGAGAGGTCCTGACCTACATATCTGTACTCTCTGCTGCGTATAATGAATTAACACAGATGCCAGCAGCATGAATGCATCTCACATATCTCGCAATTCTAATATGTCTTGTACTTTTTTTTTTTTTTTTTTTTACTTTCTACGGAATACAGATTTTCTCCGTCTGTGGTTGTGATTGTTTTGAAACCCAAATGTTTTTACTCATTTTCAACAGTAGAAGCAACTTTGCTATTTTTGTTTGCTTCTGTATTTTTCAGCTGCTTTCAAAGTCTTGTTTTTGCACCTTAGATCAAAAAAAAAAAAAAAAGAACACAACCACAAGACAGATACAGAAGCGAGAGACCACACCTTATGAGTTTTTCACTTGGGTATAAGAAAAAGGGAGAGGAGGCAAGAAAGTACAAAGAGAAGGGGGAGGGGGTGGGGGGGAGATAAAAGAAAACACCTGTTTGGCTTGCGTCCGCACAAGAGCAGGCTATGGGCCCTTCAGCGGATCGCACAGGACCCCATTGACTATTTTTTAATCTCTCCCTCTGAACTGTCAGGCGCCCATCTCTCCTCTCCCCCACTTTTCATTTCATGTCGGCATTGGCAGGGACTCTGACAAGTAGTTCTTCATTTTTTATTATGTTCGTGTCTGGCTGTGCTGTGTTGTCAGGCAAAGCCCTCGTCAGCGGGAAAAAGCCGTTCCAGGATCAGAGAGAGACCCAACCAGGTGTCACCCAGACAGGCAGGGGAAGGGGGGAGGGAGAAGGGGAGAGAGAGGTATGAGGTAAGGGAAGAGAGAGGCATTGAGAAAGGGGAGGGGGGAAGAGAACGTCGACCAGGTGGTGCCCAGACAGCCAGAGAGGAGAAAGAGGTGACTGAGGCTGCGTTAGAGGGGGCAATAACAAAGCCTACCTCGCGCACACAATTAAGCTTTATGAGCCGCAACAAGTGTTTTGCTTTTTTTGCCCTGTGTTTTACCCCTAAGGCATCACAAAGGTTACTTTATCTTATTGCTGGAGTTTGGTTTGCCTCCTGAGAGGAAGACCTGCAAACATTACTCAGGGCTAAAAAAGTATTTCCACCCTCTCGACATGATTTTTGGATTTAAAAAAAGAGTTTAATCAAAGTGTGTTTTATTTACAGTTAATATTCTCCTAAAAACACACTACTCAACATAAATCAAAGATAAGTGAGTGCACAACAGTACAGTAAGTATTTATCATAAGGTATCAGGTGTCTGTCGAGGAAAATAAACATGAGTTTAATTAAAGCATGATTAGTGCATTAATGATCTGAAAATTTACAAAGCGTTTTTTTCTTTTATTATTTTGCTATACAGCGCTACCATTATTATAAAAAGCAGACTAATAGACTTTTTGACTAATTATAAATGTAGATAAATACAGACCAGGAAATAGTAATATCATAAATACAAGAACCCAAAACTTTTTGCCATCTTGGTGCATAAACCATTTAAGCACATACCTGATCAAGTATAAATGAATAAGATGTAAAGCAATGCAATAAGAAATGCAGGTGTGGACACAAATAGAAATAATTAAGGTTAGACAGAAAACAGGATGTAATGCAGGTTGGGGTCAAGATTGAGACGGAGGCGGCAAATAAAAACGGAGATGCAAGAGCAGCATAAATGTGAGAGAGCAGGAGATTAGATTAAATTGAAGAATGGCAGATAATTACATTAATGCCATTGCATTTATCTGACAGATACGTTATTATCAGCTAGTGCTGACTGTGCAGTAGCCTCCTGAGGAGGTTTAGAGATGAGAGAGAAACTTGATAGTCATTAACCGTGCCTTTCTGTGTGTGTCTGTGTGTGTGTGTGTGTGTTTTCGTTCTTTGTCACCCACTCATTCACGCAGCTCTGGACAAGCTCAGCACCCAGCACCTCTACCACCCGACCCAGGTGGAGATCGTTCAGTCCAATGTGGTGTTCGACATCAGCAGCCTGATGCTGTATGGTACCCAGGCCGTACCTGTCAGGCTTAAGATCCTTCTTGACCGCCTCTTCTCCGTGCTCAAGCAGGAAGAGGTGCTGCACATCCTGCACGGCCTGGGCTGGACCCTTCGGGACTACGTCAGGGGCTACATACTGCAGGTCAGTGACCAACACGCATGCTATAGCAAGAAACACATGTAAAGCATCATATGGGTTTAGTGTAAATGTCAAGACCAAATATTAGCACTACTTGCTCCCTGCTTACTCACAAATACATCCCTGCACATGCTTTTATATTTGCCTGCAATTTTCAGTGATTTCTGAAAATGGGGCTAGTGTCCACAGTGATCACTACCATTACTTTCTCACCAAGTGTATCTACAAATTTCTTCAGCATTGAAGTTATTTTGAGAGGTATTGATCAAAACCACCATAGTGACAATCTAGGCCACTTCAGTCCCATTGCCCATCCATTTTCCACACATTTTCCCTGCTGTTACTCCTACTTCAGTCTGCCCCCTTTTCCTGCCCTGTCAACACTATGCCCCTCTGCTGGAAAAAGGAAAGGAATAAAAAAGTGGAGAAAAATGTCATGCCAGCAAACTATAAAACCACTGTAGTGTGTTTCCTCTCTCCATCCATCCCTCCCATATAATTGCAGTCAGACACGTTTCTCAATCAAAGGTATGGAGGTTTTGGTGTTGAAACCCAAACCAAAGTGTTCCTGAAGGAATTAGTTAGAATTAGAAAAGAGCGAGTGAACATGTGCATGTGGTTAGCTGTGTGTGTGTGTGTTTGTGTGTGTATGTGTATATATGTGTGTATGTGTACATGTGCTTATCTGTATGCGTATATGGTTTAGTGTTCCAAGAGTGTAAGTGGAACAACATGG
The DNA here is from genome assembly GCA_037833715.1 of Toxotes lorentzi. Classification (NCBI taxonomy): domain Eukaryota; kingdom Metazoa; phylum Chordata; class Actinopteri; family Toxotidae; genus Toxotes; species Toxotes lorentzi. The sequence goes on from JBBMJY010000020.1 coordinate 8,719,324, forward strand.
TGAGGAGAGGGTGGTTTGTATGTGGAAACAGCTTCTGTGAGTAAAGCACTCGCAGATCCAGTCCCCTTTTTGAAAAGACAGAACACACACTCACAAACACACATACCTCCACACACACACACACACACACACACACACACACACACACAAAATCAATAACAACTCAATGGTTTTATAGATCTACGGCTATCTGGTATATGTTTGCTTGTTTGGGATTACAATTTGTGTCTATGTTAGATACAAAGTAAAAATATAGATAAAAAATAAGTACATAAATATCAGTGAAAATTTATAATATAATATAATATAATTAAGAAAGAGAGACTATATTTATCATATTAACATATTTATTTATATATTCTTACATTAAAAATATTTCTTAATTTTCCTTATTTAAGACAAATACAAATGCATCAACTGTAATTTTCATTTCCGAATCATCGATTAATCTGTTCCATATTTTTGCATTTGAGAAGCTGACTCCAAAGAACATTTGCAATTTTTGCTTGATTTAACATCTAAAGTATTAATTGATTATCAAAATTGTTACTGATTGAATTTTCTTTCAGTAACAAAAAACATGTTCACAATTTATAATCTTGGTATTTTCCCACTACACGCTCTAAATCTGCAGTGTGAGAAAGCCTTGTATTAAGTAACCACCGGAGCACTGTGGTTCCCATAGTCGAAGCCTCTGTGTTTTTATCAGCTGGTTCTAATAGTCAGCTGTTGGGAGCACCGTTGCTCAACCGCTCAGCCTCATGTCACGCTACTGGCTAAATCCTCTAGATCTCCTCAGAAGGGCTTCAAAGGGGCCGCGGCCGCGGAGAAGCAGCCAGTCACTTAAGGACAGTAAGTAGTCACTGTATGGCCCTATTAGCCTGTAAGTAGCTATGAAATTCAATCATCTTCCCCGAGCCTCCGGGCAACGCTTTGTGTCAGGGGTGCGTTGCCCACCACTATGCTGCGTTAAATGAGAGATGAAATGAGGAGAATGGTATTGCAAATGATAGATAATAAGTTGTCTTTTTGATATTGATGTCATGGGACATCATTTGATGATGAATAACTTTACCGTAGTCCTAGAAGTCAGACTTTGAAACGCTTGCTTGTAGTGATTTAGGGTTTGAATAAAAGTTTTTAGGCCACAGGAGTAATCATGCTAATTTCTATTTTAATGAGATATGTTATAAATCGCCATAATCACCCAGCAAATACATCTTCTGTGTTTGAATTATGTTCTAATGAAGCCTCTCTTTACCATACATTTTACATTTTCTTTGAAGGCTTTGGTTTGCACGGTATGCACTTAAACACATATGGCTCCCTTTGTTTTTCTCCCCTTATTTACTAATCTCATTTTGTCTTTGTCTCTGCTAGTATGTCAGAATATATAACAATAACAAGGAACAGTTTAGACTGACAGAAAAAAATAATCTGTGTGTTGAGTGCATTGTGTGTGCTGGGTGTCAATGATGCGTCAGAGAGCTCAGGACACTGAGCTGACAGAGGATACCTACATCTCCTCTGATGTCTGACTGCTGAATGTATGCAGTGTATATTTGAGCAAACACATAGAAAAGACCACTGAAAACACAGACGCTGATTGTTCATTATTCTGCCATTATTGTGTCTCATTCTCTTTGTGACACATATGTGGAACAGAACAGAAGGGTTTGTCAAAAATCATGTATTACAAGATGCTTCAAGATGCCATTCTGTTCATACTGCTATTATCTAATGAAGTAAATGCCAGTGTTGCAGTGTGGCACCCACCGACCTGTCGTCCAGCTGAGGCAATGGTCACCCTTAATCCTTAATCACTCCCCAGCCTATTTCTTATCCTCATTTATGTTCTTGTGATCTCATTCACAGAGCTCGCACAGGCATGCACCTGGGCAACTTTGTCCTTAGCTGTGTTCTCTGTAATCTTGAAGCTGTAAATAGTGTGTGTCTTCATGTGCCACGTTATGTGCAGCCTCCACCTGCGCTGTGCTGAGCTCAGTGCAGGATTAGAGCTTCACCAAGACTCATCTGGTTTGATTCTCTCCCAGTCAGGATCTTTCCGATACCTCTTTCAGTGCTCACCTGCCCTTCCTCAGTACTGCACAGCAGAAGTAAGCCAAACACCTACATACTTAACGTATACAGTACATTGATGTACAAGAATAGCCATACTAGTGTATTGTTCATTCATATCAGAAGAAAAAGTCTCACCACTACCCTGCTCACATTCCAGAATTAACCACGTTAACATCAATGCATTTAGGGTAACTATCATTAGTTTAACATCTGTAATCAAGGTTAAATAAAGGTTAGATTACCCTGCAGAATGAACTCCTATGCCTACAGTCATCATAGCTTTTTAGGTCAAATTTACAAAAGAATGAATCTGTGTCAACACCTGAGGTAGACTTCACCCTCCTACGTCCTTTCTGCCATTCGCTGCATAACAAAAGTAAATACATCATAGAGCTGTGACTAAATATGCGTACACTCTGCAATTTACCTTTGTAATAGGCTCCTTAAACTGAAGAAATTAATCGATGTTATTAAAAGCTCAATGGCTTATCACGTGGTTGGAATTTTGATTTGTAAAGCTGAGGAATAATACATGACATCAATAACCATTAAAATGAGTGATTGTCTTTCTCTCTCTCGTCTCATTCATCTATAAACCATTTGTAGCTTGACCTTCGGTTCACAAACTGCTCTCTTATAGCATTAACTTATACCATTAAACCTACACAGTTACTACAATATTCATATTCATATATAAATGTATGCGTGCGGGCTCATCTGCTCACGCAAGCACACATCCATACAAAAATGGAATAAGTCTGGATGTTTCTCACTGTAAATACGCTCTTGAAGTTAAACAAGCCAGAAGAGAATAACTCCCTGTCATCACATGTACAAGAGTTTTAGTTGAAAAGTTATTTAATGACCTTTGCAATGTGCCTTACCACTAGTTGGCTTGTGTGCTGTGAAATACTCCATAAGGAGATTCTCCTGAAAACTCACACTGCTATTTCAGCCAACTTTAGCAAAGGGTGGTTTAAGATCTGCTGCTGTTTTTTCACCTTTGACTCTTTTGTCACAGCTCAAAATAAGTTAGTTAGCAGATGTGTTGTATGTGTTAAATTCAACTTTTCAACTTTTTGCAGAGTAAATCTAAGCAAAACATGAAATCGTATAAAGGTATGAAGTTCACCTGATAGTGATAACTGAAAGTTATGTGTGTACATCTGTGTGTAAAATTGTCTTTCTGCCCTTTATACTGCTTCATATCTCTATTTCTCCCCTATCCCCCTGACTTTGGTTTCAATCCTAGGCAATATGTGAACAATACAGACACATTTATTCGTTGCCGGAATTCTTTGCCCTTCACTTTGGCAGGACTTTCACCTTCTCCACTCCTCAGCCCTTCATCCCTTTCTCCCTCCTTCTACTCATCCCTCTCTCTGTTCCTCTCCCATGGTTGTTTCCAGACAGATCCACTGCCAATGTGCACCAGATGCCCCCCCAGCTCCACCCCATCCCACAGCCTGTCACTGCTCACTCCTCTGTTCGATACCGACAGATGGAATTGCTATCAGTACTGGCTTCTCTGTCTCAGCCTCTGTCTCCCACACTCCACACTGTCTATTTTGTCTTCCTCTTTCTTATCCCTTACCAAGTGAAAAATAAGTAGAGAGAGAGAGAGAGAGAATGAGTGGAAAGAGATCGAGAGAGAGAGCGAGATACAGCCTTTGCAGCCAACATATGGGCCAAAGCCCAGGGTTTTCCTGAGCGACATTCTCAGTAATGTTCTGTCCTTGTAGAACATTGGGCTGCCTCCGCTTTTATGAGATGTGGTTTTCCTGACTCCACGCGGCTTCCAGGAGACCCAGATGGAACCGCTAACAACCCCCACCACCGCCACGCAACCACACACACACTCTGTACACACACAAACAGTCTTAACTCTAATTGCACACACACTTGGAGGAATTCTTATTCAAACTATCAGGCACACACACAGCCACAAAAATCACACTCATGTACCCCAACGGCCCTCCAACACAGGGCTTTGTTTCAGTGGCAGATGAACTGGGATGAGGGTGTTTTAAGTTAACAGAGTATTTTTTATGTATCTACTTATTTGGTAAATGTAGTTTTTCTTTAATGAGCATGAAGATTGATGACAGTTTTTTTATGAAGTGTGGAAGGACCAAAGTGGGGGCTGTACTCTTATTTGAAAAAAAAAAAAAAAAGACATGTGACTGTAATGTTGTACATGTGTACTTACACATGTGGAATATGAGATGTAATTACATGGATTAGGGTGCAACAGTGTTTGTGTAAGACAGGAAACCATTTCCAGTCGCAGGTGGGTCCTGAGGCCTTAGTGAAGGTACCACTCTGCTTCTCTATAGTGGTTTAGAAAGGTATTTATTGAGTTAGAGTCACATTTCAAAATTTCTGTCTTCTTTTTTCCTTCCCTCTCCGTCACTGCACTCCCTTTCTCCATTTTCTGTCTCTCACTCTGTCAACTGTGAAGGTCACCATATCTCTTGATCCTTGCCTGAGAAACTTCCATTTTAGGTAGTCAAGCTCCGTGCTACAACATTTTTTGGACACAATCCCCCTCTCCAATCTCCTCCATACAGCACACTTGTAACCTCTATTTTCCTTCTGTCCTCCTCTCCTCCTCTCCACCCTCCATCACCTCCCAGTGCCTCCCCTCTCTCAGAACCTGTTTTCTGTTATCACTACTTAATGCCTCACCCTGGGAGATGGACGAGGGAGAAAGCATTCTCCTAAGGTGGAAATTCTTACGTTCATATGGTTATGATTTGGTGGGGAGGTCAGGCTCGATTTTTGCTGGAAGGCTTACGGTTGGCTCTGTGCTGGCCGTGCTGGGCTCCAAGCACTTCAAAGGGGGCCGGTGTACTGAATCAAGGTGATTCTTGCCCCCCCCCCACCCCACACACACACACACACACACACACTTGTCCTCCCTAGTGCTCTTAAGGGTGTCTTCTCTCTTCTTTTTCTCAATCGCTCAGTACTAAGTAAGCTGGAGATAAAAGGATGTGATTTCAGATTAGAGGATCAGTCAGAGAAAGGTAGAACAGCATTATCAGCAAGGCATTAAAACCTTAACTTTTGATAAAATAACTTTATATTAAAGAAAACACTGCTTTGTCAACATAAAATATTGAATCCAGAGTGCATTATATTATCATTAACAATCTAAAACTTTTGTATTTTTTTTGCAGAAAGTGTAAACCTCTTCACTGTCACTTTCTTCACAGCTTGCAAAGCTCACAGCCAGCTCCTTACACAAGTTCTGCCCATGCCAAATCCTCAGTCCCTCGCTTTTGAATCCTGAACCCCGAGCCTCAAATGAATTCAAGCTGGAGATGAAAGGTTATGAGCAGGTTACATTGTATGCTGGAATTTGGGAAATAATTCCCCTTATATTGGATTTGGACGGTCACCTGAATTTTGCTATAGAATCGACACTGCCTCACAAGCTGCTGCACGTTTAAAACACAGGAAAAAAAAAAACAACTCTTACATACAGATTGCCTGTTTGATTTCAAATACTTGTAGCACCATTGCACATGCTATCAAGTAAAGGTTGAGAAGAAAATAGCTCCCAAATAATGAAAACCAGGTGAAATCAGTTTTATTGGGTTCATCTTTTCCTTGCCTCTAAGCTCCATGTGCTGGACAGCATTTTTAAGTTTACTGAATACATGCTTTCCCTTTAATAAGCAGAAGTGCATTTATTTTTCAAGGTATTTTATGTTTATTTGACTTCATAGACGCTTGAGGTGAAGTTTGGCTGACTTGCGGTTTCCTTTTTGTCAGATAGTTTTCATAGTGTGGTATCAGGACGACAGAGATGAGACAAAAAATGTGTGCTTTAACTGCTGGTGCATGGTCATACCCTTTCGCATTCACATCTTTTGCTCATATTATCCTTTGCCATTTTTTTACTCATCTTTTTTACACAATCTTAGCTTTTGATGTCATCAATCCCATCCCTATTTTTTTTTTCTGTTCTGTTGTCATTCACCCTCTCACAGTTCAGCTCGTTTAATACCTCCACTCTCGTCTCCTCTGTCACCTCTTACGGTTGTTTCCTCAGTGTGTGTACTCTAGTCTTAACTGTTATGAACTACAGTACTGTGCACTTTATATTTTTGGTTGAAAGTAAGACCATTGCTACAGCAACAACATTCAACAATGTGATGTGCTCTATGTTTGTCTTTTAACTCTTTTCTACCTGCTTCATAAAAAGGGAATGATCATTTCCTGCTATGAAAACTGTAGTCTTTTATTAAAGGAGTTATTCACTCACTTAAAAACAATTTTTGACTTTAATATTATATCAGGCAGAGCTGGCCTGTAGTGGCAATTCATGCACTGTGGCCTAGGATCATGGACGCTGTATCACATAATGTGATTTATAAAAAAGACATTTAAGTAATTACACCCCATCTGAAAATCCATTTAATGCATCCATTACATGCTTGGTGGCCACATGTATATTTCAGAATGTTATTTTAACATGGGGTGGGGTGACCCAGTATATGGTCAAATTTAAAGATCATAAATATTCCATGTCAAAACATGGGATTGAGAAGTGTGTGTGTGTGTGTGTGTGTGTGTGTGTGTGGGGTTGCTCTAATAAAATCTGATTGGGGAGTTAACATGCTGTGCAGGGCAAACATGGGAAGTGAAAATGATATGTTTAACATATATGGTCAGGTCTAGGGCCTCCCATGGGATCCCAGTAGGGGTTTGATCAAACTACCCTCAGCACACACAGTATATGAGCGCCACCTTCTTACCCATTTCCCTCTTAAATCCCCATGATAAGACTGACTTCAAAGCCTACTAGCGAATCCTACAGCTTTGCCCGAGATGCTGGTTTGATTCACTGGCTGCATCTCTTCCCATGGCCCCCACCACACCACACCCCAACACACACACACACACACACACACACACACACACACACACACACACACACACACACACACACACACACAC
>JBBMJY010000020.1:8735635-8794345 GCA_037833715.1 Toxotes lorentzi
CCCCCCCCCCCCCCCCCCCCCCCCCCCCCCCCCCCCCCCCCCCCCCCCCCCCCCCCCCCCCCCCCCCCCCCCCCGAATGGAGAGAGAAAGAGAGAGTATTTAAGAGCACTTGAGTGCCAGCATAGATGTAGTCACTTCTCCCAGTGGACAAAACCAGGCCCCTCTGCACCATGGCATGATTTTTCACTTTAGCAAGCACCACTCAGTACTCCTCCTTCAGTCGCCCTCTCCTTTCTCCTCTCCTCTCAGTCACTGCGTGCTTCAATGATTCCATCATTCCCTTTCATTCACTCTGACTGCAAGGGGCACAAGTGCGCACACACGCACACACACACAATTTGACCCATTTGCCCCCCTGCCATGGGTAGTAAATAATTCCATTGTGAGGGCCATTAGCGAGTATCTCAAGGGTTAAGAGGGGAAATATACAGGCAGTCAGATGGGCGATTAGACAATAAGAAGATGAAATGTCTACTATTGTTTTGTGTGTTGTGTTGCTTAATTGTTTCACAGAGCTCACATTAGACCTGTGGCTAATTCATATGCTTAATGTCCTTTTATTTGCCCTGGTTTTTTTTTTGTTTTTTTTTTCTCAAGAGCCTACATACTGTAGAGATGAAGACATTTAGACACACACACGCTCAGACTTTCACAAACATTATTTGTATTGCTACCTCTTTCACATGTGGCAGCAGGTTACTCTGCCAAAATCTAATGATCAACAGACCCGGTTCCCATCACTGTTTAGGATTGAACATCCCTTCAGACTAAAGGAAATGTAAGACGCAATTATGCAAAGTATAGAGAGGGCAGAGCCAAAACTCTTCGTCTGTCGTCTTGCATTCCAACGGCAAAACCAAACTGTTTGTGTTAATGCACTAACCTGTGTGTGTGCGTATCTGTGTGTGCATGTGTTTCTGTATGAGTAGGCCCTAAAGCAATGCAGCTTGCCATTTTAGTTGAGGACAGCACCTTACATGGCTAGACCACAGTTTTGCCACTGACATAGCCTTTTAAGAATTAGTGACACCAAGCCAGAAACCTCACAAGGGAGACTGACTCTGAACACTGCAAGGCATCTTAATCGTGTGTATATGTGTATCTCTGTGTGCCTTGTATGTGTGGTGTGTGTTTATGTCTGTATCTCACCACAGCCTACAGTCAGCCCCGTACACATGAACCTGCGGACACACTAACTGGCCCTCTGAGCCTTTAGTTCAGCCACTGTCAGAGGGATCCTTGTATTTTTCCACAGGCATGTCAGAGGATTACACAGTCCCTCTGCTGTTTCACTGACCTCCAACTACACACACACACACACACACACACACACACACACACACACACACACACACACACACACACACACACACACACACATCAAAGCAGCTCTGGGTAGTGCCCAGCACTGAGTTAGGGGCACACTGGCCTTCTCACTCAGCAGGCCGCTGGCACATGCTCCACATCTGCCTGGAGGGATTGCCAATGGCAAGCATGGCCTGTGTGTGTGTGTGTGTGTGTGTGTGTGTATGACTGTGAAAAAAAATTGAACGTGTTGTTTGTTAGGTATATGTCTGTCTGAAGAAGTGTTGTACTTACAACACATTTTGTGGTAGCACTGGTAAAAATGGTTTCATTTTCTGTTTTTTATCATTTCCAAACTGTTTCCGTTTCCCATTTTTCATAACAAGAAAATTACGTTTCTTCCAGAAAGCAGTGTAGGCAAGGTAGTGAACAGAATGATATGTGTCCAAGCCTTCCCATTTATTAACTTTAAATCTAACCGGTGTTTTCAATACTAGGTTACTCAAACATTTCTTAACGTTTGAAATCAGACAAACAGGTACATGTAAATGGGTATCGGGTAGCAATGAACAAGAGTTATATGCAACATGAATTATTAAAGCACCCAGGCACATTTGCTGAGGGGAAGATATGGTGCGTGTGAATTATCTCTGATCAATATATAGAGTTTAGTGGTAACATGGTTCCTAATTACGCCCCCGTTTGACCACACGCTCACCTCTTCTCCCACCTATTAGTTTTCTTCTCTTTCCAAGCTCTGCTCCCATCCCACTCTTCCTCTGTCAGGCGCTTTGGCCTACACACAGAGCAACTATACAAGCACAATACAAATCAATGGGTTCACACACTAACACACAGACACACAGCAGACAAGGTAAGGGCTTCTAGACCCCTAACCCAAACACCTCTAGCCCTCCAGGTTGATCAATAGTCAAAAAAAAAAGCATTAACAGCCCATCACACTCTTTCCATCTCTCTCACTCTTCACTAATAATTCTTTCAATGGTATCTCTCTCATTCCTTCCCCCTTCTCTTCTGCGGCAGAGAGGAACGTTTATTTCCCAGAGCTCCTTAGAAATCCCAGAAGTCTGTATGCCCCCATCTCACCTCCAAGCCACAGCCAGACACCCTGTTAGAGGCTATTACTCTCTGTAGCACAGCCCCCCACCCCCATCCCAACAAGACTCAGACAGAACCTGGACATTAGCTAATCCATACTTATTGCATCTGGGTTCCACTCACTGTCTTGTAATTCATATGGAGAGACATATTAGCACGACATATTAGGCTGACAACAGGTCTACGAGGTGAGATGCTACACTGACACTGAATTGACTTAGCTAGAGCCTCATGGGACGTTGTAGGGCACTGCTGCTAGCTGACGTCTAGGGCCCAAGTCTGCCCGTATTGAGTTTCTGTGATGGCTGTTTAGCTTGTAGTGCTACACAGGGCAGAGAGGGGGAATGGAAGGTGCTCCGGCTCATTGCGTTTACTGACAGGAACCCTGCAGACCACAAGGCTATAGGGATCAATAGCATTGCACTGCACAGCACTGCCAGACCAGGCCAGACCCAAACACAGGAAGATTGCGTTACACATAGGCTGAAAACAGGACAAGCCTACACAAGGCAACAACACATTCAATTTGCACTTAAATTCAGGCAAGTATTTCACTTTCTGATATACCATCACATTTAGGCACCTTTTTTTGACAAAATCAACACAAACACCACTGTACACTCACGCAAACACAAAAACCCAATCTGTCCCCAAATCTGACAGAAACGCTCTCACAGGTTATGTTTTTGTCTGGTGATCCTGCGCCCAAACCTCAAGGGGGCCCTGCAACCCCTCTCTGAACAAACAGAGCAGCGGTTTGCTTCACTTCCCCGATGTCACCGGGGCCAAGCTTAGACATTGTGTGGCCCACCGGCCTGCTGACAGGGCCACCCAGCCTGCCAGGGATTTGCCGCTGGGTCATAGAGTTGACATTTATTAAAGGAAGTTGCATGGAGAGTTACAGGGAGCTGACAGTCCTCTCATCACGTCGCACTCCAGAATTCAGAAACCTGCACGGTGCACACCCCTCTCTGTTTCCAACAATAAAAGAAACAATGAAGCTGTTAAGCTCTGTATGACCCTCCCAGGGCCCACTACAATGAGAATGACAGCTTTCATTTCCCTGACTAGTGCCACTGGAGTTTGGAGACCCTCACTGGGTGTTACAGCTTTTAGCCCATTTCAAGAAGGGACCTCCTGTACCTGTGAGGGTATAAAATACCGATGTTTGTTTTAAATCTTTAAAAAACAACAACAACACACATACACACCCTTCAAATCATATGCAAAAAACAAAAGTCTATAAGTCAAAATTACTCTTGAGTGGGTAGTATGAATGATTGTGAATGAATATTTGCAGGCCACAAGGGGGAATGTGGAGTTTAGTGGACCATGAGGAACAGTGAAAATCTAAAAAGGAGAAGTCGAGTGAAATGGATTGAGTGTGTTGAGGACCAGATGTGCCGTGGATGGATCAAACATCTGCTGGATCTGCAAGGCCTCAACGGTCTTGAATGACCCCCATCATCCCAATTTTCTCAACATGCATCCCAGTAAACCTTTTGTTCGTCACTACCTGCCCCCTCATATAGATCAAATGCTATTTTAGTAACCAGTTTTTACATTGAATATGCTTACAAACATGTACAGTGTTTAAAAAAAAAAAATTCAAATTTTACAGTGCAGATTTGATTTTTCTCTGTTATTGTTCTCCTTTCTGTGTTTTGATGGTCTAGAGCTTTTCTTGGTGTATAAGTTACAGTACAAAGGAGCAGCACCAGATGGTAATGGTGTTTATTTTTGCAGTAAGTAATCACCATTCTGGAACTTATGACAGTAGACAGGCCCAGGGACCTGGAACCATGCCCCAAGAGACCTGAGCACCGCTTCCTGTTGTACCCACATCATCACAGACGCACACATACACGATCGCGCATACACACAGGCATGCACACATAAACAAGAACATCCTCTGGGCCGCTAGCGATGTGAGCCCCTGGGCCACAGGGATAGATGTGTTCTGGCACATAGGTTAGGGTAGTGTAAATTACACTGCAGCCACACTGGCACCCTCCGCCTCCAAGATGAATGAGCCAACTTACATGCCAGGCAACAATTCCAGTGAGGCAGTTTAAAAACAGGGAGACTGCACCGTTTGTAATTTGGGACCATTTTACCCACCAATAGTGCACAATTTCACTTCGATAAAACAGCGACACTCATAACACACACTAATGCACTTCTCTCAGCCTTAGGTGTAATTTACAGTGTTATTAGTGTTTCTCCTTTCTTTCTTTTTTCTCTAATCTTTGTAGAGAAAAAAAGTCTTTTTCCTTAAATAACATATTTGTTTTTTTAAATTAAAACCTATTATCACAATTTAAAAGGTCTATTTCTCTCAACCAGTAATTTAACTATGAATATAGCTAATAGTTAACCTTACTAAAACTATATAGACTGTAATATAAATGTATCAAAGTTTAGAAATACAAAAATAACACTGGGTGGATGCTTTCCTTTCTACTTTTTCTAAATTTTAAAATGGAATTGAAAAGTCTTGCTAAAATAAAGTAACTTCATTATTGTGTTCAATTTTACACTTTTATATTTTGTGCCTCGAATGGATTACATATTATTTTATTCCTTTTATTTCTCTCTGAGGAGTAAGAAATGCCAGTTTTTATACATTTTCTATTTTCACTCTTGAAAAGTATCTACTATTGTGTAATGCTCACTGTAAAGAATTTTTCAAATAAAAAATTACTAGTGGCGATTTCTGCTTGATTAGCCAGTTCAAAGTAACAAGAAACTAAAAACATGTAAGTGACAGCGTGTAACAGAGTCATAAAACTCAATTTATATTCCAAGATGTTAAATTTACATTGTAGGCTGCTGAGCCAACTAAGCCATCAGGACATACTGCATAAACATTTGAGCACTTGTCCGGCAGTCACTGATATCCATTCCTCCAGTGAGTTCTGAGGACAAATGCTAACATTATACACTGCTATTATGACTGATTTACGATTGCCAAGTCCTGAGCAACATCTTGTTGCCAATTCTCCAAACAGTCCATATCACAGATTCCTAGTTAACATGACAGACACAGACTCCTCTGGGGCACCCAGACCCCCTAGTGGTCCTTCCTCCGTATGTGAGTCAGGCCAGGAGTGAAATACTGTCGGAGAAAGGAGTGGGGTGGAGGGAAGGTACCAGAGAGAGAGAGGCTCGAGTTAATGGTCTTGCATCTTCCTGGCAGCATGTCAATAATGGCTCTGATCACATTAAGTAAAGAGTCCATTAGCTTATTCTCTTTCCTCCTGCATGCTCCATAGCAAAAACACAGGAGAAAGCTGAAAAGCTCCTCTAATGCAGTGTGTCTGTGTGTTACAGACACCTCTGCCTATTCTCAGCTAGACCAAAACAACGACCTAGGAGGTTTATCTATAGTATCCATTCACATCTATTTCCTTTTACACTGTGACATGAAAGTGATGTGTGGATTATTTTGATTGTGTGGAGATCAGTGCTACATTCCAAGAACAGAGCAAAATTTAAAAAAAAAAAAAAAAAAAAAAAAGTTTTGCAGTTGGGGTTGCAACTATTCAAAACTTTATACTCATATAGTCAGAAACAACTTGCCACATTGTGTTTTTTTTTTTAGCTGAAGCCCTCGTAAAGTTTTCATCTGCAATAAATACAGGTTTATGCTTTTCTAAATTTCCCTTTTTGAAGCACGGTCAAAAGCTATGTTTGCTACCCATTACTAGCCTAAGGATACAATGTGATAAGGGGTGGGTATTACACAAAAGAGAAACAGATATGACTGATACATCAAGACAGAGTACAAACATGTAACTATGTGGCCAAAGAGCAAATTGTGAGCATATGTTAATGCACCTTCTCCGCACCGGCCTCCTGCCAAAATAGTAATCAAGAAAAAGGAGATGTGATATAAGAGGGAGAGAAAAGCAGGTTGTCAGCCCCCCCCCACTCCCCACATCTCTACCAACACACACACACACACACACTGGACAGACAGACCATTTCTCAGCCGCCTCACTGCTCTCCATTGGCCCTGGAGGGAGCACAGCGGCCCCCACATCTGTCTCCCAGGCCCACGACAGACCTGGCTGCTGCATCCAGACCCAGGAGATCACACGAATCATCCTCAATTAATGTGAACCATCAGGCGTTCCCTCCCTGCTTCTTTCACTCCACCCCCCCTTCTCTGAGGCATCCCCTCTAGCTCAGTGCTAGGTCCGCTGAGTTTTACACATTGACCACGGCTACGGTTCCTTAGCACAGTTGGGTGAGGCAAGCCAACGTTATTGTGTATGCTTTGTGAAAAGAGACAGGGAATCAATACATCAGTCCAGACCCAGACACTGCTCACATGTAAGTGCTGCGAGGCGGTTCTTCAGAGGTTCTGAACTCAGAGAACAGTCGACTTTGCTCTGCAGCGCACCGGGGCCTGAAATGGCTTCCATGTGCTGCCCCATCTGCACCTCTGCTGGGCTGTGGCCAAAGGACTGTCCTTTCCACTTTTTAAAGATGCTGAGGGACAGCTTTAAAACAAAAAGGGTGGTGATGACGGCGGAGGAGGTCAGGTTGGGTTGGATGAATCAGAGGTTAAGGGACCTTTTTAAAAATGACAGGTTTGTTTTCAAAAACAGGTAATGAAAAAAGACAAGTCAATGGGAAAAGAAACGGAAACTGTTTACTAAAGGCCACCTGGAACCTGGGATGTGCCAGCTTGTGACTCACTCGTCTGTAGTAAAGTCTACTATAATAACCCCGTGTGATCCCCCTCCCCATCCTTGCAGTCTGGAACTGAACTATAAATCTCACTCCAGTCGATTAGTGTGCCCTTAGCAACAACTAACACACAGTCATGAATTTTTAACCAAAGCCATGAGTTAAATCAGGTTGAGAGATGAAGGCAGGGTATCTCGCGGCCTGTTAGTTGATCAGTGCGTCTGGCCCGGAGAAATAAGCCCTGTGGCCTCTTCACATTTATTCACACCAGAGCCCAGCGAGCAGTCCTTTCTGGCAGTCATGAGCATAATATTGACCAAGGCAGTGCCCTTTGCATGGTTGTTAATTAAATTATAAAGTAGGAATCAAACTTGAATAGATCTGTTCCAAGTTCTAATCAGGAACATAAGCTAGTGTGAGAGGGCCCTGTCTGGACTTTATTGAATCACCTGTATTTCTATGTCAGCTGTCTTTTAAAGGGGTTGACGTGATATGGAAAACAGGATTTGGCAAGTCTAACGTGTCTGTCTATGTAGTTATAAATGCTCTTCCACAAGACTTTCCTCCATCTATGCTGAAATTAATGGCCATCACCTTTTAACAATTAAAGATTGGGAATATTGTATTAAATTAAGTATTCGGTGCGCACAATTTAACAAAAGCAAAAGATGAACATAAGTGACAGTAAAATACTATATAACATTATTTTCAGCAGCTGTTTTATCTCCTGTATCTCATTTGCCACAAAAATGTAATTGCAAATTGCCACTTATTAAAACCAGACCACTTTCAGTGAGGCATCAAGGCTGTCTGCTGACGTACAAGATGACACCAATATGCTGTTCTTTGCACAATACTACTCAGTATCCCAGAGAGACAGTGTGGGAAAGTTTCTGAAAAAAAATGTTTATTTGTTTGGCTGCTATTTGTTATGTTTTTTTGCAATCTGATTTATTGAAAGACAACTGTAAACCACACAGTATTGTCAGCTACCACAGATTTCTGTTTTTTCTCTGTACATGTTTCAAAAAGGTTCAGTTCACTAAGTGAACTAAGTGGCCAGTATTTTATGAAATGCCTGGCCCTGTTATAAGCAACTACAAAGTGACATACTGCTCTGTCTGTCTGTCTGATGATAGGATGACATGATTTTAGTGTTGGCTTTCTGACTATGTATCTATATATGGTAAATTGCCATCTTGCTGTAAAGATGCGAGTTATTGCTTCCGCAGTTTGGAAAACATCAAACATCTAAGGTGGATACACAAGGTCACATCCAAAGTAACACATTCTTTTGATGTGCAGAGCATAAAGGAGGAATTTACAATGATCACAGAGTGCAAATTTCAACCTCTATGATTCTTACAAATGTCCTCCACCCACGTCTGGACATAGCTACTGATTTCCCTGTGGTCCATCACAGGGGAAGAAGTAGAGCTGGTTGTTCACACATGACCTCTGACCTGCCACTGGGGAGCCAATGGGGGAGCAGCCTGTGTCTTGGGAGCTCTTGCCCTCTGATGTGATGGCTTCAGGCAGTAGGCTTTGCTGAACCCATCCCCCATGGCACCCCTTGCCACTAGATCCTCTGCATTATTCATACAGGCCGAGATGGGGTGGGGTGGGGGGGGGCGGACAGAATATGGAAAAGGAAGCACCAAGGCTCAAGACCTTCTCAGATCACAAGGAACTTCTGCTTAACCTCCCCTGAAGTGGCGAACACAGGGATAGAGCAGTTTTTTAAAGGAACTGGATCTGAAAGCAGGACTGGAGATCAATGGGGAATCCCTTGAGGCTTGGTGGAGATCACATTCACTGCAAGGGGATTGGTGAATCAATGTGGTTCCCATGGTTCACTTTGCCATTGCGAGAACTGATCCTCCTTTTTGCATGTGAGACTGTCCTATGATCAGCTGAACTGCCCTCATGTTAATGTGAAACCAATGTAGCTGTCATTCAGCACAGATTGTAACTAACTGAACATCATGCCAGTTTATATGTTAACATGAAAATGTAAATATGACCAAAGCTTTATGAGTGTCTTAGATCTCCATTTTGATCTAGTATATACAGACAAAGGTCAATACAATATATTCATAGCTAATATTTTCCTTTTTTTGTTGTGTGCCTAGCACAGCATCTCTCTTCATGCTTGCCAAATAGACTCAGTCATTGAGTATGATAGGTGATGATTAGTGAAACGCATATACATGTTAAGCTGTTAATCCCTAATGCACACTATGCAGCCTAACAACGGTGCACACCCTGGCTCTTAATACAGCCCGGCACATAACCTGCTAATTGCATAATTGCCTGATTTGTTTTAACTGACAGTGGTGCCCTGGTCCGTGACAAGGCCATCATTTGCTCATCCTCACTGTCAGCAATTTGCAAGGTGGATACCCTGCTACACACCCACTACACAACATCCAGCAACACAGTATTAGAGACAGCCATGAATTAAGAATGCATAGCAGCGGCAGAGAGATGAATAAATACAGCCATTGCTAGATTAATTCTGAAAGACATGGAGGCAGGCAGATAAAATAAACTAACAGCAGCAGGCTGTCCAGCAGATAAAGTGGGTACCCTATCGTCTCTCTTCTGTAATTACTGGCTAATAGTCATTAACCTGGCAAACAGAGGTTTAGCTGTATTGTTTAAAGGACTCTGGGATGCATAATGACAGACTAATATGTCATAGCACTGGTGGAGATGGGGGAGGGGTGGATTAATGAGATTTTCCTGGAGGGAGTGTACAAGAAGAGGTGGGGCACGCCTGGAAAATATAGGGGAAAGAGGGCCACATTAAGCTAATTGGAAGATGAGTGCCTACTTGTAAAAGTGCTTCTAATGGCATATTTGTTTCTCTCACAGCATCACAAGGCTAATGCAGGGGAGTGGAGTTGTGAGAGTTACTGTGGTAAGGACTACAGGGGCCCATGTTTGTCTACAAGTGTATGTCAACACACTGTAGATACTCACTCACAATTCGTGCACATTTTTGCCTCACCTTTGATGGATTTTTTTTTCTGGGAGTTAATCTGCATTAAATATTTTTGTCTGGAATTTAAGAACAAAATTGATATATTGCAAAATGTTGTGTTATAAATGAGGTACTGCAATAGCATTTAACGAACAGCCATGGGCTTCAAGGCATAAAAACCACTGGGAGTTTCCAAATGGACTAAACCTTAATCACGTTTTTCCATTTACCTCCTTTTGTAGACTGATTTGCACCAATTTTGAATTTGTGTTGACTCTCTGCTCTGAGCCCGACCCCAGCCTCAACGCATGTTGACTGGCCTCCAAAACTCAATTGACCAGTGAACAAGGAGGGCTTGGATAGCGTCCTCTAGCCTCCTCACAGGGTCCAGTGCATAGAAGAACTGCTGACCTGGTCTGACAGCTGCCTGGCCCTTCCACGCTCTAATGGGTTGCAGTTTGGCCTGTGTCATTGTGTTTTGGCTTTTGTCTGACTTCATGAGTGGGGAAGTGAAGGCACAGGGTAGGACTAGCAGAGGATAAAATAAATGTCTAAACCTTGTTTCACTCAGTCAGTGATTGAGACAGGGCTGGATAACTGCGTGTGGGTTTGAAGGGCATCACAGGTCAAGCCATCTTGTTGATGTGTGTAAATATACAAAGCTTTTGTAGTTTTCCCTAATGATTTTACGTTTTGCTTGAGACTAATCGCTAGCATTTATTAATGGATCTCCCATTAAACTTACCTCCTATTTGAAAGGTTGTGGTTCTTATGAATGTTGTTTCAATCTTAATTTGAAGAGCAAGCATTAAAGTGGGGCAACTTGGAAAGTGGTATTAAGATGTCCTAAACTGGCTTAAATTGAGTTAAACGTGGCCTTTCAATGATCCCAGAAATGCAAATACTCCTTATTGAAATTTACTGCATATGAAGCCGACACTCTGTTCATAGGAACAATACACTTAAATCATATTTAGATCTACTTCTAATCATACTTGTAATTGTAGGCTACCTTTGTGTATTTAAATGTGCAACACTCACAAATAAATCTTTTTTTTGTCACTATAACATATCAAAAGACTGCTCCACTTCTTAGAACTACAATTTCTTAAGACATGTTCTGGTTGTGGAACTATTTAAAGATTCACTTTCTAATTTGCTTTCATTTTTTTTGTTTCAATTAAATCAAATGGAAGTACTAATGCCCAGTTGGCCATGCAGTATGAAATAATAGTGCCCAGGCTAGAATTTAAAGTCTTACCTCCAGGCAAAAACTCCAGAGCGCACACAGAATGAAAGTGTAAAATGTTTTTTAATGTATATTTAACAACAAATACCCCAGTGACTATTGATGTTTCGTCTCAGAAGAATCTATTTCTCCAGTATATCTGAGGGCATGATATGAAACCACTCACACTTTTATTTTCTCTGTTTTTCTGCTCTTTTTCCTCTGTGTCTCCCCCTTACTATCTCTCTTTCGCTGTCTCTCTTAAAACATTTATCTTCTGTTTTCTCCTTACAGGCCCTTTGTGCTTTGTGATGTTGGTTTTTACAGCTTTTTACTTACCAGAGTTGCCATTTATGTTTTATAGATGCCAGCAGCTAGAAGCACATTTGAAATGTTACCATTTCACTTTGACTAATTGTCATCGCTTGCATTACTCCCTCGATGTCACTTGCGCTTGGTCCCCCAGGAACCTGTGTGTGAACTGTAATATTTACACTATGTCTCTCTTTTCCTCTCTCTTCCTCTGTCATCTATTTCTATCTTGTGCACACAAACACTCATACCATCTTATATAACAGCAGGTTTTGCAGCAGTTACTGTATGAGTACAATTTTGAGAAGAGTTCTGTCATCAGTGCTGTGAAGCAGGAAAAGACGTGGGTTCATACACGAGGACAAAAGTACTAGGTCAAACATTCATTGCCTTAAACTTTAGTAGCTCCACCACAAAGTAAATTCTCAGGATCTGCCAAGATTATTTTCCCAGAATCCCTTGCCATCTCTTGATGTTTGACAATATGCACATTTTCAAGGAGTCTAAGCTTTTTATTTTTCAGCCCTTAATAGCACATCTCTGAAAGACTCTAGCCAAGAAAAGTGCTCTATTTGGAATAACGCCCAAGTCCCATTGGAGTAGATCTGGTCTCTTAGGATGGAAACACAGGAACAGGAAATGCCAAGGGTTATTATAAATTATCTATTGTTAATATTTGTTATTTTACATTTTTGCCCATTTTAAGCTACAGTCAAGTAAAGAATCATCAACTGAGAGTGCCCTAAATGACCTGGTGATTTATTATAAATTATTTCACCATTAACATTTAAGGTGTAAAAGGTTGTGCATCCTTACAACCTTCCTAACATATTGATATGATTATTAAGGTAACAAGTTATACATCCTTTGGACCTAAAAGCATGATAAATATACAGCCTGCCATATGAAGTAGCTCAATGTCACTGTCAAGGCAACTTCCAACACAACCTTTTTTTTTTTTCTATGAATGTCCAAAGCCATCCCCAGATACATGGTGTAGCAGTCCCATCCTCCCTCAAACATTTCACTGCCTTAGAGACAGAGAACACACTAGAAAAATGCCATCCAACCAAGGTGTGATTAGTGGATTGCATTCATTATTCTATTGTATCTGTTACCTATTTTTTCTCTGGCTCACATCATTTTGCAAATATCCCCGGGTACCGTTTAAGTACAGAGGGAGTCCCAGCAAGAGTTCATGTCTTTTACAAAGCACTTTTAGTTAGTCTCACAGCTTAACACCCCTACAGTGTTGGAAGTCACACAGACCTGCTGATAGCCCCACCTCAGTGATTTTGATTTGTTTGCTTGAGACTCAATTAAACTCTTGCCTACTCTCATCATTGTGTGATTAATGATTACATTCACAGGGCTGACTTATAGAAAAAAATAGATGGGAAAGAGGGACAGTGAAGGGGGGAGACTTTCGACAAAGCTCTGTTAGTTACATGTCGCTCCAGGGGCCTCTGAATTTCATGAGCAGAAAAGCTTGCCCTTACATACTAACCCCTGCTCTATCTTCTCTTTTGACCACACTGATTATGCACAATCAATAATGGTTTATATTTGTGTCTTCTCTCTTGTGTCTTCTGGGGCATCTAGGATGCTGCAGGCAAGGTGCTGGACCGCTGGACCATCATGTCCCGAGAAGAAGAGATCATCACCCTGCAGCAGTTCCTGCGCTTTGGTGAGACCAAGTCCATTGTGGAGCTGATGGCCATTCAGGAGAAGGAAGGTCAGGCAGTAACAGTTCCCTCCTCCAAGACAGACTCCGGTATTAGGACATTCATTGAAAGCAACAACCGGACCCGCAGCCCGGGACTTCTGACACATCTGGAAAACAGTAGCCCATCGAGCATTCACCATTTCGAGAATATCCCTAACAGCTTAGCCTTCCTCCTGCCCTTCCAGTATATCAACCCAGTTTCTGCCCCCATGCTTGGCTTGCCCCCTAATGGTTTGCCTATGGAGCAGTCTGCCCTTCGGCTCCGGGAGCCCAGCCTGCCAAACCAAGGCGAACAGGTGGAGACCAGTGAATCAGAAGTGTCACTGTCGCCCTTCCGCACAGGCCAGAGCCCTAGCCGTGGACCCCTGGGATCCATTAACAACAACATTGAGCCCAAGACAGAGCCCAACAACACGGCATCACCCATCTCGCCAACCCCTTCCACCCAACAAGCTCAACAACAGCAGCAACAGCAGACGCAGCTCCAGCAGCAACAGGGCCAACAGCAGTCCCAAAATCAATCTCAACCCAACAGCTTGAGTGACCACCAAGTCCACCACCACTTTGTAAAAGATGAGCA
Source organism: Toxotes lorentzi (assembly GCA_037833715.1). Classification (NCBI taxonomy): domain Eukaryota; kingdom Metazoa; phylum Chordata; class Actinopteri; family Toxotidae; genus Toxotes; species Toxotes lorentzi. The sequence goes on from JBBMJY010000020.1 coordinate 8,749,590, forward strand.
GTCTAAAACCATCACCCATCCTTCCTTTTCCGCCAAGATGAATCGCATGCGCCGCATGGGAGCCACTTCACGCAAGGGTCGTGTGTGCTGCAACTCTTGTGGCAAAACCTTTTATGACAAAGGCACACTTAAGATACACTATAATGCTGTACACTTGAAGATTAAACACCGTTGTACCATTGAGGGTTGCAACATGGTCTTCAGCTCACTTCGCAGCCGCAACCGTCACAGTGCCAATCCCAATCCACGGTTGCACATGCCCATGCTGCGCAATAACCGCGACAAGGACCTCATCCGTGCCAATTCAACCACTGGCACACCTGTCATCTCAAGCACCAAGAATTGTGGTTTCACACTCACCAGCCCTGGAAGGCCACCACTGGGCTTCACTACTCCACCAGTAGACCCTATGCTTCAGTCACCCCTTCAAAGTCCACTGGTGTTCCCCTCCCTAAAGTCAGTGCAGCCAGTACAGCCAGTGCCCCCATTCTACCGTACACTCCTGTCCCCTGCTGACCTTGTCAGTCCTCCAGTGTCACTGCCCACCAGCCCCATCCTTCCTACCACCACTAACAGTACTACCCTGATGGATCAGCAACAGCAGATCCTGGCTGCTGCAGCTGTGGCTTCACATAATAATGTTCATGTGTCAGAGGCAGGACCCATGTCCCACCGCTTACCCACACCTACTGCCAATCATGACCTCACAAGTGGCAGTAGTGACCCCACGCCCAAAAAGAAGCCTCGTAAATCTAGCATGCCAGTGAAGATTGAGAAGGAAGTGATTGATGTGGCCGATGAATACGAGGACAAAGATGAGGATGACGATGATAACATCCACCAAAATCACCACCATCACCAGTCATCCCTTCTTCACAACAATATCAAAATGAATGGAAATTGTAACAGCAACAACAGTGGCAGTGGTACTGGGAACCACAGTGGTGGCAGTGGGCAGCAGTCCCCTTCTCAGGACGAGATGAGCCCTGGCTTAGCTCTGAGAGGTATGATGAGACAGAGTGAAGATGAATGCAGGGAAGGCACTGGCAGTGAGAGTAGGGGTGGAAATGATCTGCGAAGCTCTGGTGAGCTACGTTGCATGGGGAGTTTCACCTCTGAGGATCAGGACCATGAGAGAGACTTTGAGAATGAGTCTGAAACCTCTGATTCCAAGATGTTCTACCGTGATGAGCTTATGGATGTGGAGGAACAACAAAAACACTGCAGGGGTGGGAGGGGTCTGGATAAGGAACAAGATGATGAGGGTAGCGAGGAAACCCATTTGAGAAAGGAAATGGAAGGCAAAGGCCATTCCTCACCCTCCCCGCCTCAGCCTCCTATCAAGATCAAGGAAGAACTCAATGATCCTACTTATGACATGTTCTGCATGGGCCAGTATGGCCTCTATAATGGAGGCATGGCAGCAGCTGCTGCTGCTGCTGCAAGTATGGCTGCCCTGCACGAGAGCTTCATTTCTTCGATGGGCTATGGCGCCAGCCCACCCAAATTCCCTTCTTCTCACTCACCTGAAGGAGATCCATGCTCAAGTCCTGACCCCAAGATTTGCTATGTGTGTAAGAAGAGTTTCAAGAGCTCCTATAGCATGAAACTGCACTACAAGAATGTGCACCTCAAAGAGATGCATGTGTGCACTGTGGCTGGCTGCAATGCTGCTTTCCCTTCCCGGCGGAGCCGAGACAGGTTAGTACTAGAACTTAATATAACCATTTCATTTTAATGCAATTGCGACAATTGCAGGTAGGTTCAATGGAAATGTTCAACTCAGTCTTTATTATCTTGGCACAACATAAGTCTGCAAACTATACTTAAGATAAGATACACCTTTATTAGTCCCACAATGGGAAAATTACATCCGTTTCAGCAGCAAAGATGAAGACACAGTAAGATACAGAAGATATACTTCTGTTTTGTAAGGATATCATGGTTTTATAAAAGCCATGTCAAAACAAGTTCAATAGATATTAGCATTTTTGTGAGAGATATGGCTTTCCATTTGATTAACCTGCAGTAGTTCATTACTGTATGACATTTACTTAGGCTATCACTTAACATCTGTTAGCTAATGGAACACTGAAAAATGGATTGAGGGACATCTGCTGCTTGTCAAGTCAAAGTTCAGAAAAGCAGGGTGTCAGGATGGGAAACACATACACACACATTCATACAAGCACCAGGCCATACCCATCAACCCTCCAGCTGCAGTGTGTTGTTTACCTGCCCTCACTACCTCACCTTGTCACAGGGAGGTGAAGGCGCATATTTTAACATAGACAGCGGTTTGTCAAACCACTGCATTTATTAGCGCATTAGGAGGTGAGGCTAGCCATGCTCACCTGGGCTTGTTAGCACATATCAGTCCCACACACTCACTCCACAGCATATATATTTATATATATATATATATATATACACTGCAACAGCACTGGAAGCAGGTTGATTCTATAACACATGCTGGAGATACATACACATTATTCGTGCCCTGGGCTAGTACAGGCTCCCTAAGGGATTACAAAAAGCTGTTTTTTTTTTTTGCTTTTCGTTTTTTGCATGATTGGAGTGACTCTTAAGTGTTAAATTGGCCAGTGTTCAGTCATGCTTAATGAACAGAATTTTTCTTTATATACAGGTAGTAACAATATCCATTTATGCTAGTTTTATTTTTTTTTTTTTAATTTTTTAAATAGATATCTAAGGCTGTGTGTGAATTCATATTTCAGGCTTGGTGACACAGACAGTCATATTCCCTTGCCAGTCATCTAAATAACCATAGTTACTTGAATGAGTTATCCAGTCACTCAACACAGCAGGCACATAATGTAAAATGGCCTCTGAAACCAATTGTAAATACCCCCTGCCCCTCTAAAATACACAGCATTTCAAGTGTAACAAATACCTCTGAAACTCATACTCTATCTCTTTAATAGAACTCAGCTGCACTACTTAACAGTCTTACTCTTTCTGTTCTTTAGCATGAATAGAGAAAGGGAAAAAAAAACCTTTTTTATCTTGTAATATCCATGACAAGTGAGAATTTAATTTTATCAAGGGACAAGTTGCAACTTACTGCATGTTTCCAAATGGCCAAAAAATCTTCCCAGAGAGAGCTTTATTTATTTTATTTTATTTTTTCAATGTTTTGTCTCACCCCCTCCTCCATCACTGCTATGTCCCTCCTCCCTGCTCCTTTTCCTCCCCAAGCCTTTTATTACATTTGTTGTTTTGGTGGCATCTGTTCGTACCACTGTTTGTTCATTAGCAGCATGTAAATGGAGCAGGTGATTCTGGGACTTTATTAGAATGGATGTGGGAGGAGAACAGAGGGAGCAGAACAGGAGACAAGTTAGCATTAATGAAGGTGCAACCCTGCTGCTCACCTAACACAGCTGTGCCAACAGCAGCAAGATGACACGAAGTGTTATTATAGCATCCACTGCCTCAGAGTGCTGTACTGCCACCGGTGAGTTTGTTAGCTCCCTTCTTTTGACAAAACTTTAGAAATAGAGAATGCCTGAGGCATGACCGGCCTGCTGTCTAACATACATACGTACATGCACACATATACACACTCACACATGCACACCCAGATTCAAACAAGGATATGTACAAATAGATAACAAAGAAAAGTATTTATTTTTGTATACAACTTATCTCTTTGTAATTAGCATCCTAATGCTATAAACCAGTTGTTCGAAATAAACAAATAACTGTCTTATCTTAACTTTCGAAGAGTAAAAGCAGAGTGCCATTGTACATTTATTGGGGAATTTAAAACAAGAAAAGGTTTCAAGGCTAGATAGGAGTTAAACCTAAGAGTTTTGTAAAGTGATAAGAAAGGAAACTTCCTGAAACCAGCTCACAGAGCTAAGTGTGGCTGATAGTCAGTTAAATTCCTACAGTTGCACTGCTTTTTCTGCAGTGAGGTGATTTCATCCCTTCATACTGGAATCTGCTATCATGACGCACCAATAGCTCATTAAACTGTGAGTAAAAAAGTAACTGTGAGTAAAAAGTAATTGTCAGAAAAGAGGAGGGAAAAGGCTGAAGAGGGGAAGGTGCATTTTCACAAATATGCAGCCAGGCATTTGATTATCAATGCCGGGGGTGAGTGAAGAGCTTTAGACAGGCACAGAGGGTTCAAAGATTAGACAGCACTGTACAGCCAAAAGGTAATACCTCTACATGAACTCTTCTTATGCTCTCTCTCCTCCTGTGTGTGTGTGTGTGTGACAGTTTGACTCCATGATGAGAAACACCAGTATATAAATGCCATTCAAACACATAAAGAACATATGGCAGACAGAGATATCTTTGTAGCAAGGAGGGACAATTGTGAACATAAGGCATCTTTGAGCCAGGGGTATACTGTTTAGCTCTGGGTGGGTGAGACCACACTATTGTTTCCATTCTTTTTCTGTGGGGGATAAAGTCCTGATAGCATATGGGACATATTACTCTGCCGCTGGTTCAAACAGGGAACAAAACAACAGAAGAAGGGCACTGCATAGCTCAAGGAATCCCGGGGCTTTCAGACGAGTCAATACACAAGCCGGGCTCTCATCACATCTCTCCCTGGATAATCCTCTAATGATATAATTTTGTTTGAGTGTAATGGTAGCAATAAAATGGAAAAAAATAATTTGGTTGTTTTCATAAGAGCATTTGCTCTGATAAGATTAAGAAACTGCAAGTACAAAGATATTTGAACAAAATAATGTTTAGAATGTTTATTACTAGTAAATTAGATCAAGTCAAACTCCATTCCTTGAGTGAAAAGCCAAAGGCATGTAAACACACCATCAGACACAAGCATCAAAAGCTCCCGTATCAAAGTGAGGAAGAAAACAGAGGAAAGGTCATTTGATCTACAGAGAAAAAAAAAAGCAAGAGCCAATGACATTGTCAGAGTAGGACACTGTGAATGTGCTGCCATGGAAAAAAGTATCAAAAGTGTTTATTTAGTTTGTATCGCTGCCTTATTTATAAGACTGTAGAATGAACAGCAGATCTCACACACGTATACCCGAACATGTTTAAATGAATACTGTGCATCCTCACACACACACATACAGGAAAGGATAATTCATTGTACCCTTGAGCAAACGTGTAATGTGTGTGTTTTTGAGTGTAAAACAGAGAGTGACATAAGTGTGTGTGTGGTTTTACACTGGGGTGTTTTCACCCAGCCTCCTGGCCACCTGCTACATGGAGGTAAATGATTGCATATTTATTGTGGGGAGCGAGCAGCATCGTCAGAAGTGTTGAAGAAGCTGCATGATTAACTGCTGGAAAGGCGCACATACCAGTAATCATCACCATTATTAGCCTCGTTAATCATATTTTTTTTAAATTGGTGACTAGACTTGCCTTACTTATCTCATTTTTATCAACCTATCCTGCTTTTTTTTTTTTTTTTAACCTTCACTCCAGCATTTCTAACCTGCTCCTTCTATGTTGCTACACCAGCTAGGTGTCCTCCCTCTTCCACATCCTCATGGATGCAGCAGTGCACAGCCAGTTGTCCCACATGGGCCACTGCAAACGGAGAGTGAAGGTTAATTATGTTGGAGTCTCTCTTTCCTTCCCTCTCCTTCCTCTCTCTCTCCCTCCTTTTCACTAGGTCCCCACGCGGCATGTGGGCCCAGCTCCGCTGCTCCACAATCAGCTCTGTTTGTCTCTTATAAACAAAGGGCACGCTGCTCATAGAGAGAATATGTTAGCAAAAGCCACTCACCCTGGTTATAATAATATCTGCTGATTAAAAGACAGAAACTTGAGATATTACATCCCTTTGGTTTATCACTCACAGTTTCCTTGTGATGTAGTTTGAGGAGAATAAGGGGAATTATTTCATTCTTAGATTAATAACATATAGGCACCCACACAAACACCCTGTCATCAATAGAATTCCAAGTAATTTTAAATCATAACTTGTACATACAAATGTTTTTCATGTGATATTTAATGTATATTTAATGTCTATCCACTCTTTTACTTGTGGATACTAAAATCAGTGCTTGTAGATTATGCTGTTGAACAGACTGAAATAATGGAAAGGAGCTATAACAGTGACAGAGAGTGATAAATGTTACTAAAACTCTTGTCCTCCCACTCACACCCAAAACCTCATAACACACCCCAAATGACAGGAAAGACAAAGAACCACTGGTGTCAGTTTAATACCACTCAGCTTTCCATCTCATTTACACATTATGAGACATACACACACGTACACATACACACACACACGCGCACACACTGACACAAAAACAAGGGCAAGGGCCATCAGGTGATTAACGCCAGTTGGGACAGGCACACTCTCGCTCTGCCTCCTCTGCACAGTCAAAAATGGGCTCTCTGGAGGCCTCCCCCATCTTTTGGGCGAAGATGAGACTGTCAAATTGGTTTGCCAGCCACATTACTGGCCAACAGGGAGGTAGAGATGGAGGGGGGGGGGGGGTGTCTAAGGAGTTGGGGTTTTGGGGGGAGGAAAGATAGAGCCTACTGAGATGGTGGGATGGAGGTGGTGGGATGGAAGGGAGTGGGAAATGGGGCAGAAAGTCTAAATCTGATAAATGAAGGGATAAATGCATTATGTCCACTGTGTGTAGATTCTGCTGACTTATTTTGATTATTCAGGGCAAGGAAGCATTGCCAACACAGTAATGAAATTATGTATTATTTACATAAAATATTACTATTTAAAAACGTTAAATAATGTTTATGTAAATAATCATGAACTGGACTTTCTCCTTTCTCCTCTTCAGTTATTGAGACTAAATCATTTCCAAATGGCTACAAATGATATCTCGTTTGTTCTTCCATCTTATTTATTTGCATATAAAATGGATAAAAAGACTGTAGTGCTAATTGTGAATATTTTTCATTTAGATATAGATATTGTCTAATGTGCATTTTTAGTATTTAAAATGGCTATGGTAGCTATAGGGCAGACTACTTACTGCATGATATTTAGCATGTTTGACTTGAATATCTTAAAACTGAGATAGCGATGGTTAACTTAGAGCTTATTAGCAGTGAGACGGTGTTGTTTTAGAGATGGAGACATGTTGCAAAGGACCTGCCTACTTGAGCATCATCAACAGCATCCTGAACCTCAGGCCTGAGCAAATTTATGGCCCCTCTTCGAGTCAGAGCCTGTTGGCTTCCTGGAAATTGTGCCCACTTGCTTATATATTGATCACTGATTATGGCATTTCTTTTTTGACTTTCTTGAAGAATTCTAGCCCCTCACAGCCAAGCGTCCACACATGTTACTTGACTAGACAGGGATACAGTGCCTCAGACATTGAATCATGACTCCCATACTCCAGCCATAAGCTAACACCATATGGGTGCAACTGTACTATCAAAGGATAAAAAAGAACAAAGGATTTATATAGTCTTTTTGATCGAACCCTGCTATATGGAGGTAGTATATTTTCTGTTTTTCACACACACACACACAAACAGACACAAGCAAGTGCAAACACACACACGCATGCAGTGGCAGCCACAGCCAATCGATTTGCCACGCTCTCTCTCCTTGATGCTGACGATGCTCGAGTGGACGGGCTCCTGGTTGCTTGGTTCACAGAAAAGGGTCCCTCAAATGAATGTATTTTTACCTCTTGCAGGACAATGTCGGATAGGGAAGTAAATAATTAAAGGAAAGGGACCCTTTTTGACTGCATCAACCCTGCCACTGCTGGTAAGCTCTACTATCCATTGTGAATCCATTTTTGCCCGTCCTGCTAAGGATGACCCTTTTCTTTTTTTTTTTTAATTTTTGTTTTGTTTTTCACACGTGCCCTCCCTGCATGGAAACCCTTCACATTAAAGGCACTGAGTGTTTGCATATATTCTTATTTGATTCAAGTGCTGACCTGATATGAGAGGAGTGGGCCTTGTGTATGTCATATCTGACACCGGTCATTAGTTGCTTAAGTTTCCTTTCTGTGTTATGCAGTTTTATTGTGACATGTGTGTCGTGGGTACCCTTTTTCTTAGTTCGACTTGGGAAGTGTGAAATTGGAGCAAAAATTCACTGAATGTGATTTTTCAAGCACATTTCACCTTGCATCCTTTAGCATGGCTTTTTATGCTAAATGAAATCCTCATTAATCGTATCCTGGCTTAAGCATGGCACTTGTTAGTTTTTTTCATCAGCTGTAGCACATTGTGTGATACAGTCTGCCTTGTGTTTAGGAAAAAATGCCCATCTTAATTAAATCCGGGGCTACATAAAGACATGTTCATTGAGGTGCTCGATTAAGCCCCCTCCAATAGGGAGCGAACGCGATAATGCTGTCAGGGCCTAGTGCTAATATGCTATCCAGTTCCCCTCGATTATCACATTACCACAGCTCGAATCAATTGATAAACTCCCATTCAATATGGTGGAGTATTTAATTGAGTCAGAGTCTATTGGATTTGAGGGCTGTGCAGTGCAGACATGCTGACAGCAGTAAACACTAGCAGGGTGCTCTCTCTCTGTGCTACGTTAGTGCACTTTTCTGAGGAGAGCTGCAGGGTGGATTTCTCTCTCTGTGTGAATTTCTGTGTACCTCGACAGATAGTAACAATGATTATGTATGTAGTGGTTCTTAGATATTGAATCTTTATAGCCTGGTACCATTTCACAGAGGTGAGATAACTTTACAATATGAAAAATAAATGACTGTAAGTGCAAATACATGGATTTAAACACTGTGGCCATTTTGTATTTAAGAGGCTAACCATTCTACTACACAGTATTCTGATCTACAACAACTTTATGTTTACCTACACTAGGCACAGCTCCAACATCAACCTGCACCGCAAACTGCTGACCAAAGAGCTGGACGACATTGTCCTGGATCCCCAACTCACGCCACTGCCCAAGGACCTGCGAGCCGAGTTACTGGCCAAGATCTACGCTGGGCACCACATGGGCTTGAACCCTATGGCTGGGATGGGCATCGGAGGCGCCAGCCTCGGACCCACAGGCCTGAACCACGATGCCCGTTCCCCCACGAGCAATGAATATCCCCACCACCCTCTCCACCACGACCTTAAAAATCACCACACCAACGGCTTCTCCCAGGGCCAGCCAGATGACTACATGGTGCTGGACCTGAGCACTACATCTAGTGTTCAGTCCAGCAGCAGTGTCCACTCCTCACATGAGTCAGATGAGGGCAGTGATGAAGGCATCCTATTGGATGACCTGGAAGAGGAGGAGGGAGAAGAGGATGAGGAGGAGGGCAACAGCGAAGGAGAGGTCTGCTCCCAGCGTGCCGAGAGGAGAGCTGAAGGGAGGCATCGAGATGAGACTGGAGAACTAAGAGGAGAGGGACATGGTGAGGGGTTGGAACCTTCCTCCTCACCATTCTTCCTTTCATCCACCGGGGGCAGTAATGGAGGCAGCAGTGGGATCCTCTGCAACATCTGCCACAAAATGTATAGCAACAAAGGGACCCTGCGTGTGCACTACAAGACTGTGCACCTGCGAGAGATGCACAAGTGCAAAATCCCCGGTTGCAACATGGTGTTCAGCTCTGTGCGCAGCCGTAACCGACACTCTCAGAACCCCAACCTCCATAAAAACATGCCCTTCTCCACAATAATAGACTAAATATGACTTTCTACTCTATCCTCCTGTCAGTATGCCCACTCCTCCCTTCATTCCTCATCCTTATTCTTCTTCAAATTAGCTTTTAACCCCCGCCCAGGGCCATCAAATGCAAGCCAAGTGCTTGTATGCCTCCTGCCCGTCCTCAGTAAGTCACTGCAAGACATTTCTATGTCCCTCTACAAAATTCATTGACTCTAAATACAGTTTATTATTGTGACTTCTCCTTTGACTTCTCCTTCTTTGGAAGAACAGGATGACACTCTTCAGTATGGAGTTTGCTTTATAACAAAACTCCAGTCTGTTTTTTCATAAGCCCCTCCATCTTTCCTTTCAAACTTCTCCTCACTTTGTTTTTTTGTCCGTCTCCAAAGAATCTATTCAAACTCTTATTTGTGACTTTGCCTGCAGAAATGATAGTATTGAGAAAAAAAAAAGAAAATCTTCTTGTTGTATTTGTGTAATGATAGCTTTTAAATGAACCCCTTACAAAAGCATGACAGCTTCATTTGTAAATAATGTCCCAAGAGGCTTTTGGTGTAAAAGAGTTGTGTTGATGGTTGTTTGCTTCTTTTTTCTCTCTCTTTATGGTTTTATGTTACAGTCCAGTACAATACTTCCAGCTATAGGCAAGAAAGAGGTAGCATCTTACTAGCTGATTCATTTATGTTAGCTTCAAAGACATGTTTTAAACTGAGTCCTAGGAAAAAAAAAAAGAATATCATGTGACTTGCTTTATCTACTTGTTAGGTATTCAGAGGTTGCCGGCATGCTTTTTTTAGGCTCCTACACTGATATCATTCTCTGTATTTCTATTGATTTTTTTTTTTTTTTTTTGTCTGTTATGTTTATGAGCTTTAGTATACTAATTCAGTTTTTGCACTTTGCATCTATACAAGGGGATGTGTAATATTATTATAATGAGGAGTTTTGCAATGGTGAGTTTAGGTGTTGTTTAGGGTCATTGATGGCTACAGTGCCAAGGGAAATGACAGTACCTTCAACATACTTGTGCCAGTTTCTTTTTGCACGTGCTCAGTTTCAAACACCGTTTCACGACAGAAAACTTCCCTGAACAAAAGCCTGAGATCTTCCCCTATCTCGGAAAAATCTATCCAGAAAGTGTCTCCAAAGTGTCTTGCTTCAAAACTAATATAGGTGAGACTGAATATAAACTGCTGTTTCACAAACACAAAGGAGTTAAATATTGATAGTCTCCTCTTACATTTAAGGAGAAATTTGTATATGGTTACCTTATGATCACAATAATTACTTCAGCGGTTTAATGAGGTAATCTGTGTAAAGCATGACATTAGTGTGAAATTGTCAAAGTTAGCAAAGCAAAAGCTCATGTTTGTTCTCACGAAAGGCATCTTAATGAAATATGACTCTCCCATGGATTTGAAAAAAGATGACAATAGTCCTTCAACTGTGACCAAAACAAAAGTGTTTGCTTAAGAGAAGATGCTTCAGTGTGACATTGTACTTAAATCATGCCCCAGTGGATTAATATGATGCACTTGAGTCTTAAATCTTTTGCTGTGATATTTTCGGTATCGGTTTCCATTGCTGAGTGTCAGATGCAATTATACTCTATGAAAAATGTTGCCATTTTCCTGGCTGTTGATTGCAGCCATTTTTAACGTGTCCATGACTGTCTTACGGTACAAATATTTCCAGTAACTGGGCAAAGTAGCCAAGGGAAGGGGTATTTATTGGTGGGTCATTTATCTTCATGGAGATGTTTTTGTCCAGTATAAGAATATTTTTTGTAAAAAGACAAAAAATAGAGATTGTTCCTCAGTTTGATTTGTTTATCATTGTATTAGCAATGCCATGTCTTACTCTACAAGGAGACCTTCTCTTACTTGACTGGTGCTACACACAGAGGGGAAAATATGCAGTGTTATGTGGTGTGCTGTACAGTATTCGCAACACCTTACATCCACAACAGTGTTGAGTTCCATTTGTTTCATACTTAAGCCATTTTGTAATATAGACATGAGTGAAATATTTCATGTCCTTTTTTTATGACTCCACCTATATGACATGCAGTTTTCAGTCCTCTCTTCTCAGAGATAGAGAAGAGAACAAGACAGAGAGCTGAGGCTGATGGAAAGGTTGCGGAGGTGGAAGGCTGACTAGGGAGGAAAGGATGACGGCAACGATCATTAAAAATGTGCTGCTTCTCCGTTACCTGGAGGCGTCCCTGCCATTCCAGCTTCTTCTGTCTAATATCTCACTTGTCACTTCGTTACACTGCCAGACGCCAAGGTTGCTGACATGACTGTGACACTGACAGAAAGAAAGAGAATAAAAAGGACAGAGTGTGTGCTCTGAACAATTTGACTCATTCATGTTAATTCTGTTCATCTGTTCACTTTCTACATGTGCTTATTTTTATTCAGGATTGCTGGTAATTCAATTCAGTTCAACTCCTTTCTTTCATTCGGTTTTTCTCTTTGTCTGTCAGACCACAGTCATTTAACAACTGCCTTACCCATTTCTTCAACCCGCCACTCACTTACCACCTCCACACCCCACAGCGCAGGTCCTACAGGGACACACGCTAATAGTGTATGCTTAAGTTCACTGGACGGCCATGGCATAGGAAAAAGGGATGGGTAATTGCCTGTTTATCCCAAGTGAAGGGAAAATTGAGTACAGAAACCCCTGCCTTCTCCCAGGAGTGGGTTTCACTGAGGCGCTTGCTGCCTCATTCACTCATTCAATCCCCCCAGCCCTTGCTCTGGCAGAAATAAAAAAGTGCTACTCCAGGAACCCTGCTGACAGCTGTCTCTCTAGCACACAGCCATACAAACACACACATGCGCATGGAGGAGAGTGGCACACACTCACATATGCTTCCTACTTACAGGCCAGAAGGATGACAAGAACTAGATGACTTGTTAACCTCTAGTGATGGAAGAGACAGGGGCAGAGAAAAATAGAAAGTATTCTCACCACAGGAGATGAAACTCTCCATCAAGCATTAGCATTATAGCCTTTGCCACTGCACAGAAAGCTAACATTCAGCTGTGGAGAATGGTGTGAGCTTGCACGGAGTCAGACATGGAAAGTTCAAAGGTCTTATCGTTATTTCATTATAAATATCCCCTATGTTTAATAGCTAATAATCAGAGACATTTTACCTAAAGAGGACCTAGATTAAATGAAGATAATCTATTAACAAGGCCAGCAAGCTCATAGACAGAACTGAACTCTCTAGAACTGAGAGAGCTGTACATGCCCAACATATTAAAGAGAAAAGAGAAAAAACATGTTTTCAGATTTAGTTTTTTAATTTTTTTTACACATTCCTCATGTCCTATTCTTTGCTGTCCATTTCTCAAGCAGCAGCTGCAGTGCATGACCTCTCTATCTGTGTACTTGTGTGTGCCAGACAGAAAGCTGAATATCATAGAAGAGATTTCCTTACAACACCCTTCTCCTACCTCCTACGGGCTCCTTGTGTGTCTTGGATGGTTCTGGTCATGCCAGTAGAGCTCAGAGCTGCAAGATGCTGGAAAGAGAGCTGAGAAAACACACAAATAGCCAGGGAGACAGACGGCAAGAGAGAGAAGGGAGAGATGAAGGAAAGGGATTGGGCGTAGGAAGTGGTCTGGCTAGAGCCTTGCGGCAGGCACTTAACAAGGCAGGGGAGAAAGAGAGCAACACAGGGAGAGAAGAGAGCAAGAGAGCAGAAGGGCCAGGACTCCCCAGGACTCATCGCCAGCTTCTTCTTGATTGCTTGCTGGAGAGCGATCGAGCCACCCCTCACATTTCCCCTCCTCACCCCGACACTCTGCTCCCCTCTGAGAAATGACCACCAATTTCCCCCACTCCTCTGAGAAAGCCCCCAATCCAATCTTTGTCTTTCTTACTTCTCCAGCCACATGGGCCCAGGTGCATTCTGCTACCTAGTGATCGGCCTACGGGACGGCAGGAACACGTCACTTAGAGCGCCTCACTGGCCCAGACCACTGGAGTGAATCTTTAATATTTGATTAGAGGAGCGTCAGGCATCAATTATTCTGTAATTCTACATAGCACACTGAGGGAGGAGGAGATGGAGCGGCTGAGCTGTTAATCACTGTCCCTTTTGTTCACGTCACAGAGTGAGTGAGGATGAGAGGTGACACGGAATGCAAACTGTCCAGTTAATGTAGCTCATGGAACAAAGTGGGATTAAAATGTTTGATGGGACATCTTAAGAAATATGCAGATAGAAGAAAAACACACACGTGTGGGTTTGTATAGATGCTTCAGTCTCATGTATTATGCTCAAAAAAGAAAAAAAAATACCCTCATTAATTTGAACTGGAACCTGTGAAATGTCAGTGATCCTGAAAAAAAAAATACTGTAAATTCATGAAATGTTTTCCATTGTGCCAATCATATTTTACAGTCTTAAAGTATAAATAAGCTTGAAGACCTGGTGAATTTAGATTTGTTTTTGTTTTCACTTTTGTTGTTGTGTATCCAATGCATTTGTGTCTGTGTCTTAAAAAGCCTGTGTTATGGCACTGGCACTCGACAGCGTTGCATGGCTACATAGTCGCACTGCAAAGAACAAACACAGCAGAGGAGCTTGTATCACTTTGGTGTCAAAATGGTGATTTGGAAGCCTCATGAATACTGTATGTTACCGAAACAGGTGTTTCCCATTTGCAGACAGGAGGAAAAAAAATGGTCCTCTTTTTAAAAGACTCTTTTCTGTTTATTTTTTTTCTTTCCTTTTTGCCTTTCCTGTATTTGTTTCTGTATCATAACTGTCTATGGTTTTTGCATAAAATGCAAAAGGGTTTTGGGATGTAAATGGAATTTTATTCATATTTTGTCCAAATACCTCTTGTAATTTGTATCAGAATTCTTGTACAATTTTTATATTAAAGATTTATCAGTCACTGGCATTTTGTCATCACACTTTATTCAAATGTGACAGACCTGAACTTAAAAAATAATCACTAAATTGTGTAATTTTGAAAATGATATTAAAGTGAAACTTGAATTCTATAATGTAGAAAAAAAAAAGCCCAGAAGCAATGTGTCAATCAAGCCATTTTAACAAGACACTGTGATTTCAGCAGGTTTTACTGGGCTCTTTAATTACCCTATGATAAAAATCATCAGGGAAAAGGCTATCTTGACCAATTAGTGGACGATTAGATTAATAGAGTTATTAAAAGATGTATTGCATGAGAAGAAGGCGCTGCTGGTTTTGAGCAAATTAGTAAGACGGTCATTGAAGGAGGGAAACAAAGGACACACACTGCCTTATAGCTTGTCTGATTATATGCTGAAATTAAATTAAATGCACTCGAGAAGGCACTATTTTAGGGGAAAAATCCAAACGAAACGTACTTAAGAAAGACTCCAATTTACTTCAACTAAGAAAGAGCAAATAATATATATTGGAAACCAGAAATGCCCTTGAGCTCTAGCAAACCATCAATGTTTTCTTGCCGACTCCACTTAAAATGAAGACTATAAGCATCTATGAATATTAACATCCTTTAAAAAAAATACTTTAACAACAGAACAACAATGTGACACGGAAGACAGAAACTGACAACAACAACAGACAACTGCAGGGTCATTTCGCAAAAGCGACCTGTGCTGACATCATTTGCTGTGACTGCGGGTCAAATTACAAATTGATATGAGCTCCAGCAGGGATGTCATGTTTGCTCTGGTAACCAACGGGAACATAATGCCTCCTCCCTCCCCTCTGCGAAAGTGAAGGAGTGACAGAGGCCTTATTGACCTTGAATTAGACACCATTCCTCTTTGTCACACACCCGTTCCTTGATCCCCTGTCATCAGTGACACATGCACACACACAAACACACACACAACATTTCAGAATAATAGCGCTGGATGGTATTGATTATATGCAGGGTTAGTAAAAGATACTCCCCCATTTCTCACAAATATCAGTCACCCATTTTAAACACATACACACCCCCTTCCTTGGTGGCAATCTTCCACCAAGGAGGCGGTGGGTGCTGTCCGCCACTAGACTGACCTCTGTGCTACACTACTGAGCATGCTGACGGTGGCGGCAGGCCATCGATTGGCCTGACAAACACTCTGGCCCTCCACTGACCTTTGAGAGGCAGAGCTCTTTGCTGTGGGAGAAAACATACAGACAGAGAGAGAGAAAGAAAGACAGAGAGAGAGAGAGAGAGTCAGGGAGAGCTTTGTTGAGTCTGAACTGGAAAGGCTGGAGAAGTTGACAGGGCAAAGATGTTCATCAGCCCATTTGTCTGTCTGTCTGACCGTAGAGATTTCCAGGATTAGTAATTAATTTGCTGTCAGTCCACTCTGCATCTGTGAATGATGCGCTGGTTCGTTTTTAAATAGATTTTAAATGTTATGTTTCAGAAATAAGTTTCCAAAGCAGAACATGTCACAGCACAGCGGCAAGTATGGCCGACTTACAATAAGATATCAGACCTTTTATTCAAGTATCGTAAACCTGTGAGCACCCGGAAAAGCGCTCTACAAATTTGATGTATTATTATTATTATTATTATTATTACTTCACAGAAGAAAAAAAAAGAAAGAGACAAATCACTACCTCACTTTCACCTTCACATTTACAGGCAAGTGCTGTATATAGGACAAATAAATAGGACACAGTTTTCTTTCCCCGCCACAAGTTGCAGCACAACTGAAGCATCTGAGGCATGGCTACATGTTCCAGAGGTTATTTCAAAAATTCAATTGAAAGTCAGTATTGCCTGCGCAGTGTTTCGGCTGCAAATGTCTACACACAGCGTGTACAGCCACTAGCTCAACAGACTTGTATGTGTTTTCACTGTGGATGGAGGACATGCAAATGTCACACAATAGAGAGCTGACAGAGGAATAAAGCTTTAAAGTGATAGTGGGAACTACTTTGACAGCAAGCCTCCCTCTAAGATTGTAAAATCACACAACACAGCTTATACATTTAGTCAAACTGTTATCAATTGTGTTATCAGGAAATCCTTATTTTGAACAGAATCTAAAGATATTAGCTAATGTTAGCTTACTAAAAAGCTATTCACTGCCCTAGGAGTAACATTTTTTTCTGAGTTACAGTAATGAAAAAATAAACTAAAAAACAAGGTGTGCAGAGCATGCAAAATACTTCACCGATTACATATAAATTCAATTTTCTAAGTTATAATATAATACAATGTTTCAGTCTCCAAATGAGAGCTTTTAAGGTATGCAGCTGAGGAACAAAGAATCTTCACAAAACAAGACTGAAAGAAAAAGGTCTCTGAGCGGCTACATGCTCTGTACTAGGCACTTTAAGGAAGCACTTTATGAAAGTGTCGCTGTGTGGAAGAGCTGTCTGCCACCAGAAATAATTCACAAATAGAGATGATACAGAAGTTTTAAAGCAATACTTTACTTAAAAAAACAAAACAAAACTACTTTTCAGAATCTTTGAGATATATCAATAGTAAATATTAGTCACTGAAGGAAGTATTATGTAGTGACTACGGCAACCTCAACCCGACAGTGTTGCAGCCCTCTGCAATACTTCACTGTGTGAATATGTCAAGGCTCGAGAAAGATCAGTGTATGTTTCTGTATAAAATTGTCAGTGAAAACAGATTAGTGAGTATGCGCAGGTCAAAAGATACAAATAACTATATACTGTATACTGAAATTCTTAAATGTGATTTCTGATTTCTGTTTCTTCCAACATGTGAAATTTATCTCCAAAACTGTACTCTCACACACTCACTCACACACACATATACCTGCACACCATCCAGTTGCTGCACTGAAAGCAGAAATCAATTTCCATTGAGGACTAATTGATTGTAATTGCACAATACAATTAGAAGGTAAATTGCCAGAATTTAGAGGGAAAGAGCAGAAAAGATTTCATATGTCACTGCTTTATCCCAGGGCTGCTAAATTTAAATCCATATTGAATGTTACAATGAACAGAGACATTTCTTTCAACTTTTTGAAGGGTGCAAAACTTAATTATACTTAAAGAGACTGGATGACTGCGAGCAGAAGCACTTATAAATGTTAGTGAATAGCTGAGGAAATGTGAAATTAAAGGGAACAAAATAGATGGTGACTCCTGAATTCTTATAAAAACTTATCTGTGGTAACATGAGCCTTGACTGGGATGGACCGCATACACGTATAAGACTTTTTACTGGGCCTTATTGATTTGGTTCTACACCAGTGAGGCCTGCAATGCTGGCTAATGCTATTGACGAGCCATCAGTCTTCTCCAGAAGTGTGGAGGCATGCAGCTCTTTTTCCAAGACCGACCAAGGAAGGAGAGAGGAAGAGGAGAAAAGAAAGAGAGGGGGAAAAACATCAATGGACAGTGATGGAGAGTGGGGAGGAGGGCGAAGATGCAAGCACAGCAGACAGACTCACACCACTGTCCATGGTTTGGGAACACTAAATTAGAAAAAAGACAAAAGGGATGAGAGAGGGAGAAACTGTAAACAGCCGCATCGATCCAACTAGTGTTGGGCAAATCAAACCATTACAGCGAGAGTCTCATGCCCCGGAGTTGAGGGAGATAGTGTGAATATCTATACACTTCCCAAGTGAAGAGAAAAGTTTTCACCAGCACACACTGGAACTCTTTTAGAACTGCTGGACTTACTAATTTTTTTGTCTGCTTTACCCGCTAAATAACAAGGTGGAAGTGTGGGATAGGAAGGGGTTAATTCAGAAGAGGGTGGAAGGGAGGATGAAAAAAGCCCTCTGGCAACCCAGGGACAGAGGGAACGCTGAACTCATCACAAACCCCTCTCCTGGCGTCCGCCAGCACATAATGACCCCAACAAGACGGGAATCCCTTTTAATTAAAGTGAAGGGAGATCAGTTAAGCAGATGGTTGCCGACAAATATTAGGGGAAATAGAATGTTTAATGGTCTGTGCACTTATCGCAGGCTATTTTCCACACCCAGCCCCAAACTGATAAACAGGACAGGGCCTTGTTAATCAACCTTACAACCTTTAAAGCCCAAGATAAGAGAATAATTCGGGATCTTTGTAAATTAGCTTGAGATGTGGCTAAGACTCTGGCCCCTCGCATACTCAGGGCCAGACTGTCGAGGAGGGAGAAGAATTTCTATCAGTGTAATAGCCTTGCGCCATGGTGAAGAAGTTTGGGGGGAAAAGTACTTTTTCCAGGGGATAAAGATATTTTCCGGTATTTTTGTGAGTTTTTATTCCCCTTGTGGTTTGACCCTCTTGCCACCACCCTGCTGCGGTCTTATCAGTGACACAAGAGAGTCACCCACCTCCGTGGAAATAATCTAAACAGAGAGGCGGGGAATCGGCAGCCCCAAGCCGGTGGCCTGTGTGAGCAGGTTAACGGGCCCTCACCCCTCTTAGTCAGACACAGGTGGGGGTGGCCAGTGTTTATTTTGCACATGATGGATTGAAGAGGAAGGGATTATTGACAACAGTAGCGGCCCTGCGAGAACTGTAGCAGGTACTTTTTTGCTATAACAAGCCTTACACAAGGAAAGTATTTCCTTTCTACTGCAGTTATTTTAAAATCTATGAGACTGGGGGGCTCATGACAATAATTTGCTATTCTAATTTCCATAATCTTGTATTGAAATGCCATGGTTAAGTGCACAGACCATTAAACATTCTATTTCCCCTAATATTATTTTCAGTCAAGTGCTCTCAAGCAAAAAAAAAAAAGAAAAAAAAAAGAGGAGCCTTAAATCATTTTAATCCAAGAGGCAAAACTTACTACCTGTGATCCTGCAGTATTCACATAAGAGATAGGTGATAATGTTTAGTATTTCATTTTTCTGGGACAGGCTTGCATACTACTGTCAGTCAGACTACATGCATGACGACTGGCTATTTGTGGTAAAACCAAACACCTTTTAATAACAAACTTTTACAGTGTGTGGGTCAATATGTCTAAAGAGGTCAAACAACACACACATTTTTTGTTTTGGTCTCATTTGAATGCATATATTTGCTTAGTGAATTCATGTTATGCAGCACATTTTTCCTCAGACATCCTCATCTTGCTTTTCAGCGTTGTTTTGTTATATTTACGCCTACGTGTTGTGACGACACTGAGGCAAACAATAAAATGCAAAAACCTGCAATGAACCCAGACAACTGACATTCAACTTAGGTTGTCCTCAGTGACCGCAAACTTTTTTGCCCATGCAAATTTCTCCTGTAGTGCGTTTTACCTTTTCTTAAATGAAAAACACATTGGCTGAACTCAGCTCCACCTCTTCCTACCCCCATCTTTTTTTTTTGTTTTTTTTTTTTTTTAAATCACACACAGCAGAGCCATACTTCATTTAGCCAGCACTCGGAGTATTCCAGTTTGGGTTTTTTTTTTATCAGTTAAGCTTTGTTGCTGTTCTAGGCTCTGCTGTTTCCTTCCTGGCCTCTTGGAAAAGGGACACCGGATTGAAGGTAATTATGTAGAGAAATGCAGACATTTATCAGTGCTTGTGGTTTGGGACCTTAAATGGTCCTGCTGACAATTTTCCCTTACAGTAGGCCACTGTGGAGCTGGCAGGTTCTGTTCTGAGCCCCAGTGCTGGGCTTGAAAGCTCAGAGTGCTGCCATATGTTGGACCTCACTTGTGCCAGCAGCAAATGTGCTGAACAACGCGACTCAAACCATGAACTCCGTGCCTTGGCAGAGGGTGTGTGCACGGGCTACTTGCAGGAGCGGAGAAGTTAACAGAAGAAGATTGCGTATACAAATCTACAAGTGTTTTTGTGTGTCCATAAGTCTATCTACCTGCCTGTTTGTCTGTCCACTGTCAGATTGAGAACACATTGCATCCTCTTATTTCTTCAACACACACGCACACATGCATGCATACTAGCCTGAATATCCATGGAGAACATCCCAGATTGCAATGGGTCACACCTGGTTATGCTTCTTCCCTGTCTCCCCTCTCGCTCTACTCCCCGGTTCCCACACCGGCGGCATCTGGAACCTATTGGCGGCAGAGTCACACCGAGCCATAAAGCCCTCAAAGGCTCACAAACGCACTAGGGGTAGAACGTCAAACAATGTTGGCCCAACAAGCTGCCAACAGACACAATGCATCTTGAACCTGAACAAACTCCACTGCTCATTTTTTATCCTCTCTGTATGTCTCTCTAAACTATTCCTCTCTTTCCCTCTCTCACAAACACCACCTGGGAATGAGTTAAGGGAGAATTTTACATTTTTACCCCTAAATGGAATTGGTACTGATGCTGGGGGAGCTAAATGCGGCTCAGGCGACTGAGACCATGGAGAACCAGATACTGATGAGGCCAGAAACTTGCTGTCAAAATAGCTTGTAACAGAAACAAAACACTAAAGTGTATTCAGACCTTGACATATTTAAACATAGACTGGATGAATCTATTTAAGGTCTTAATCAAATGTCCTCGACAGTCACCATGCTCTGGCCCAGGTGTCACCAAAGGGTTAATGACCGCTTATGCCACCCGGCAGATAATGTGATCAGGAGCGTGAGCGAGACCCATTGTCACACAGCCATCCTTTTAGACATGAGAGGAGTGGGGGGGGGGGCAGTCTGTCACAGCTTGGTAATGCTCTTATCGATTCTCCATATCTGTTACGGAGGCTGGGAAGCACGTCCCAAATTCGATATGCTTTTAATAGGGGCCAAGTTCTCCAAACAACACTGTGCCGATCAAAATGGAAAATAACTGAAAGGATGACAGCAGCATGAACAAAGCCTTCACAATTGAGCAATTAAATAAAACTGTAGTATGTTGCGTGTACTTTGTCTGGCAATTCCTTTACACACTTTATATACTGCTTTCTTTCTCCCAGCCATTTCTCCCCTTTTTGATTTCTGTGGCATAAAAAATGTTGGCCAGTGTTTGAGCACAAAAATCTGTGTTGGAGCTATTTCAAACCAGCATTTTATTGTTAACAAATGCTGCCTTTGATACTGGCTACAATAGGCGATACTTCACTGTTTGTTTGTGCTGGAGGTGAAAATGAGTTGCTAACATTTGGAAGGGAAAGCTTGTGAAATATAACGCAGCAACAACACAGGGGAAAAAAATGGCACTCTTTAATGTCGTGCAGAAGCCGGCAATGTTTTTCCACTCATTAGAGGGACTTTGAAGTGTGTGTCTGAAACCTTAGCTTGGGAAAGCTGACAGAGACAAGATTGTGGTGTGCACTTTCTTCTCCAAGAACACCGCGATTCAAGGTAACATATCCACATCCTATTAGGTTGCGGTAAACTTACCAATTGGATGCAGACAGACTGGGGTATTAGGCAGTACAGAATTTGATCATGTTGCCCATATAAAATACAGTAGGTCTACATGGGGAGATAAATACAGCTCTGTCAAATTTAATTTCACCTTACGACTATGACCACAACAGCATTATTAAAAGAAAAAGAGGTGGATTTCGTGTGAGAAGCTACATAAGTGCTTTGCTGGGCTGAAGTCCTAAGGACTCCGGAGAGGGGTGGTGCAAAGTCTTGCCTCTTCACTGTCAGACCCCAGGGTGCTGTCTAAATTAACTGGGACGAGTGGATTGTTAGAGGGATGACCCTTTCCCTATTCACCCGGTTCCACCTCCACACTCACTTCATCACACATACACACACTCAACGTCAACCGCTAAGCCTCAATAAATCTGATAAGCCACCCTGGTGGCTTCTGTGGCCAATCCGCGCAGAGAACAACATGGCCGGTATCAGGCAGCTGCAAAGCTCTCGTCAAGCGGGACTTCAAAGTGCTCTGAAGGGCTGCACTCGCACCCCTGAAAGCTGGTCCGTCTCTCAGCTCTCCCTTACCCTAGCCCAGCTCCTATCCCCTACCCCCATGCCTGGGTGATGTCATTATTGAAGTCTTTGGCGTGCTATCTGAGGAGTAAGTTACCATTGACAGGTTCAGAGCCTGGCTGGCTCACCCATGAGGATTCATGACTTTGAAGCTATTGGCCTTAAGCTGCAAATTATTCTTTTCAGGCTCTCTCTGCTCTACCTACAGCTTTAATCCACACCCTCCTTCTCCTCAGTACACTCAAGCTCCACCAGACAGCACCCATTGGCCTGTGCAGCACCCACTGGCCTGCACACACACACACAAGTATTGTAGGTAGAGGTAGAGAGATCTGGATACACAGCGGTAGAGAGAGTGCTAAGTCAAACACATGCTCACTCATTTTCCTAGATATGTGGAAACGCATACTTTATTGAATAGCCTCATTGCCCCACTCCTCAGTACAGTAAAGTTAATAACACCAGCAGGGTAGAGCAGTACCAGGCTCCTGCAGCAGCGGCAGAGATCCTCTTAGCCCCAACCCATCCATTCCTCACTCCCTTCATCAGCACTTAGTGGACATCTGTGCAGTGCCAGCCCTCTCCATATGCCACGGCGGTCAGAAGACAAACGACCATGTCAGTGCAGTGGCACGCCTGTATGTCTGATGCCACACAGGGGTGCAGGGGTGGGTGTGATGAGGGACAGAGACAGGAAGAGGGCCAGAGCCAGTTAGCAATGGGGTGGGTGTGCAAAACTTCCAACACACAGGGAAAAGGGCAATAAGTTATCTAAACTGTAAACACATGAAATACCAAAACTAAGTAATGGCTTATGTGGCTAACAAAGCATGTGTAGAAAGCGAAGAAAAACATTTTAATATACATTTTAATACTGCATGCTGACCACTTTCAAAAGCATACCATAACTTTATTTTATTTAAATTTTCTACCTTCTGGGCAGCCAAAGGTTTATTCGTTTGCTGGTGTTAAAATAAACTCGTACACCCTATTTCCATATACTCTATATGTGCTTATTCTATGCAGCATTATAGTGGGCTGGAGTCTATATTGATTTATTTTTTGTTTTAGTTTTTTTTAAATTGAAAAATCAACTGTTATTTCATCCTGTTATGTATACAATGCTGCTAATATTGGCCTGGGTGATATATTGGTCTAGTTCTACTTTGTAATACAAGGAATTGCTAAATTCAGCCACTTATTTTTTACTCAGCTAGTGGCATAACGTTAATTTTCATGATTACGTGAATGTAATGCTCTTCAACACATATCTCTCAAATACCTGGATATTGGTGCATTAAGGACCTTAATAACCAAGAGACCTCTCCTAACTCACAACTGGATTATCATATAACGATAATTTAGCCTTGCCAAAAAAATTAAATACAATAAAGACCACAAAATTTCAACTGTGATGGATTATCTGTCTCAAGTTTCTGTAAACTGATTTTGGCAAGGTAGTGCCATGAATGAAAACAGACCACTGGCTGGCTGGAAAGTAAGAACTCAGTATAGAATCACGAGGTGTGGTACTACGATGAGAAGCAATGAACTCAACAGGCACTGGAAATCCCGCTGGTACATTTGGTGCCACATGTAAGTATTTTAGTTTAAAACACTGACAAAAATTATTAACAGAATTTGAAGAATTGGAGTTTTGATGTTATGTCAAAGATGTCCAGTGTTGTCTAGTGTTGCAGAGTTATTTACTGAAGTTAGCGTGCTAAGCAGCTAGCCCCATCCCATTCTGTCCTGTAATACCACTTTGTACCTCAAGTGGTGGTAGTGAGTCCCTGTAGCATCCAATCTGCCCTCAGTCCATCATGAGAGGATGAATAAGTAACGCTGCCCAGAGGACAAGAAACCACATTCAGTGGTAAAGAAACGAAGCGATAGAAGTAGACGCAAGCATTGATCTGGCAACACTAAATGACACCTGGTAGACCATGGTATACGGCACATACTGGTCAGCATAGTTTTGCAATAAATCAGCAAAGTTGTCCGAATGATTTCATAGATTCATTCAAGAATGATCCACATTCTTTCCACAGCAAAATGAAGTTGATGAAATGAATGTGACTGTAATAATTCAGGAACACATAAGCTTAAACTTCAACGTCACAGCTGAAACCCAAGGCTTGAGTTTCAAATCACCCTCATGCTCGCGTGCTCCAAAAACAAAAATTTGTGTCCAGGCTGAAGAGAGAACAATTGGTGGTGGTGGTGGGGTGGGTGAGAGAAGGTGTGTGTAGAAAAGTAGGGGAGGAATAGCAGTATTCCCTGGGTAACGGGCTCTGGCGAAGGAACTGAGAGGTGTTTTGGCTTGTGCTGCATTCGGGGAGAGCACAGCATCTCCCAGAAGGAGGCTGTAAAAAGACAAAGAAGGCAGGAGGCCATGTGGAGAGACTGTTGAAAGGGAGCAAACACCCACTCCATAATCCCACCACTGCCACCATCACCACCACAGAGGAAAGAGAAAGAATCGCACATTGAGATTGAGATCACATAAACACTTCACTGAATTGCTATTACAAACACAGAAACACACACAAATACGACACTGGCTGACCTTCAAATTTAAACTTTAGTGGCCAGTTGGTTTTGCAGCAAGTATCAAAGTATCAAGACTGACAGCCACAACAAGCAACTGACAGACAGCCACCAATGCAAGGTTTTGATGGGCAGTTTTAGGCAGGCAGCATAAAAGAAATATGGCTGCATATGCAAACAGTTCTCACTGAGCGCTCATTAGTGCCAGTTACATATGTAAAAGATGAAAATACAGATAAGCACCAGCTATAAAAACCTCAAAGGGGTCTCAAGAGACAACAAGGCTTGTACACATTCACATGCACAAAACAACAAGCCCTTAAGCCTTAAGTTACCACTGACAGTTCGATGGACATACGCACAAATATACAGAAACAAACACACAGAAAACACATGGTTGTTTCACAGAGGGAGTGTTGAACATGCTCTCCTCCTGCCTATCCACAAATATCTGAACCGTGAGGTAAAGTTGGCTGTCCTTTGTGAACAACAGGCAAAAAATGTAAGTCTGAATTCCTGATGCAATACAAATCAAAATCAAATGAATCCAAAGCCCTTCTCTGCTTTTGTTTTACTCCTGTCTTGGCCACCATGGCCAACAAGGTCAGTCAAAACATGGAAGCCTGATTTGAGTGAAGGGGCTGAGACATGTGAGAAACAGAGAGGAGAAAAAAGGACAAAGAAAAAAAAGAAAGGATGTGCCACATCCAATTCTGAATATTTACGTGTAAAATGTGCTCTGCAGTTCTTTTCCCCTAGCAGGTCCATGGGAATGCAATGCTCTGGCCCTTTGCCTGGGTAAATGTGTTCCCTATGTGTGGGCTCACTATCCCTCTGTGTTGTCTTCACCAGAAAGGGGAGCAACTGGGCAAAGTGCAAGAGAAAGGTGCCTCTGGTTAAAGAGCCTTTTTTTTTCTTACACATTTGGTCGGGGGAGAGGGAAAGAAAGTAAAGGAGAGAGAAGGCAGAGATGGGGTGGAGTGAAACAGAAAAGCCATGGCTCTGTGGTTGAACCTAAGTGTGGGAGGTCCAGAAACCCCCCCTCCCCCTCCACCTTCACCACCACTACTATTAAATACCTTTGGAACATCCCGACTGGCTTTTAAACAGAGCTGCAGAGGGTAACTGGTGGATATGGAGGAAACTAAGCATGCCCAGAAGGGGGGGGGGTGTTGTGAATCGCTGGGTGTCCATGACCTGGCACAGCTCTAGCCCTCAAGCTCATTGTTCTGGGCCCAAGAAATCCTTTATAAGCCCATTAGAGTGTGAATTTTACCAATCAAATTGGAGTGTCTAGTACTAACAAATGCTTGCATTGGATTTTATTGCTGTTTGAGCCCTCCCGGTGCAGGCCTTATGGACTATGTGGTCAAGCTGTTAGCCATTACACTGACAGGCATGCACACATTTCTACATCTGGCCCTCTGCAGCTCTAACACACCAAGCCAATTACATGTTGTTGTTCTTTTTGACATATAATGTTTTTCATAATCAGATAATTGCTCGACCCTTCAAACTCCCCTTAAACAGCTTTTTCTGTCTGTGCTTGTCTGTTGCCGCTGAAACGCTGTGCCAAAACTGCCTCATCAAAACTGCTAGGAAGGACTTCCTTCCTGTGTGTGTGTATAAGTGTGCCGTATTTAGGCAATGTGTCTTTCAGGATAGTATTCAAGCCTTTGTGAAGATGTAAGAGAGTTAAGAAGTAAATCAATGAGAAGCAGGGGGAAAAAAAAGTAATCAGTGGAAACCCTCAGTGAGTGATTTTTACATGGTTCCCCTTTCAAAAGTGTGCACACATGCAGAGGAGATTTCCTGAAACATGTTCTCCATGACAAGAATCTGTCAGTTTCTAAATACTTGCATGTGAAAATGGCCACAAAGAATGCCGAATGTGTCAAAACCTTGATGAAGGGAGGAGATCTCCTGATTGAGTCATGTGGTTGCATATTATCCCTCAAATCAACCAGCATGTGCTCTGCACTCACATCTGCCCAGAACACTCAAATCTAAAGTACACCACAGCTCTGCCATTTAGCCCAAAATACTTCACACCCTCTTAAGGATATAAACATTATTGTTGGAAGGCATGTAAATGAAATGCAATCTAATGGCCAGGGTGAAACCATGATCTGTCTTTAACAACAGACCTTCCTTCTTCTCAGAATTTTTACTGTCTGAAACATTATGCATTTATGGGGAATATTTGCAGAAACCTCAGGAATCTGCCCTTTTATGATTAAGACATTTCCATAAAACTACATTTGCAGTCATGCCACTTCTGTGTGTATGCAGCTGCAATGTATGTGAAGAAATGAAATGCAGAAATAGAACATTTTACATAAAAATGTACACAAAAGCAGTAACTATGGCTCTATTTGTGTTTTGTATGCATATGTGTTTTGCTTTATAGAAGCAATCTCATTAGGAGCAATTGCCATCTGCATGTTGAGCTGCCCAGTGGCTGGGATAATTGTACTGCTAATTGTCATGTGGTGTCTGCTGGTTGCCAAGAATAGACAGTGCCATGTGGCCCGGTGTCTTGGGGTTTGTTTCTGGCCTTGATAACTTGATAGGGAAGATGGGAGGGCATTGGTCTCCCAGAATTGAATTAAACAGTAAATACTGTTTGTGTTTTTGTCACGATTTCCTGTTTGTTAGTAGTCCCATTAGGGGTTTATCTTGGAGCGTTTGCTCTCTCACACACCCTACCCCTTTCTCTCTCTCATACACACACAGGAAAGAAACACTGTCCATTTTATGCTCTACAGATGAAACGCATTAACGAATGCATGGCAAGGGACACTGAGGGAGGGGCAAAAAAAGCCCTCCTCAGTTCCAACGACATCAGCATTTTTTCGCAAATTTGCAATTAGTCTTAAGGGCCAGTGTAAATTAGGTCTCCTGACAAATGAGCTACCGGGACGGGACATGAAGTTTCAATAAATCTGAGAGGCTGCTCAGGGCACTGGTGTCCTCTTACTCTAAAGCATCAAGAAGAGTCCCAGCAGGCAACAGGGAGAGATCCATGAAATAAGCCCAGAGAGCAACACTCACACCAGGGATTCACACGCCCAAGCTCCTGCCTCTCCCCTCTCAAAGTTCCATGAGGGAGGCCACACCATAGGAAAGACAAGTATTTCATGATGGAGATGTGAGAAGGGGGGTTGGGTCTCGAAAGCCCTGATAAGGAGTCTCTAATGAGGGTAAACTAGCACCGGTGTGTGTGTCTACACTCATAACTTCATGGATGAGACCACTTTACACTGAGACGCAGAGAGTGAAAGTGCCGTGGTCCCATTCAGGGGAGTCTAGAGTTGCGTCTCATCAGTGTTTAAACATATTAGAGCAGGGCCTGCGCTGTTGCTGATTTGATCTGCTGCCTCAGTGGAAAGACGTAAAATATAAGGTTTTACTTTTTAAAGACTGTGCAGTTCTCTCTGCATGGTTATTGATGATGCATCAACTTACACATTTGGCCATTGCACGGGAGGTCTTCTGGACAAGTATGACAGTTAATGGAGTTGGCAGAGGAAGCCTGCGCAAGGATCAGGTTCAAATGGATTCCTTGTTACTGTCCATTTAATCGAATTGGACAAAATAACACGCCACAATAAAGTGCTGCTTAAGGTAGAGAAATGCATTTAAAGGGGAGGCAAACTGATGACAAAGCGAGGGAATGTAGGATGGGACTGTGAATAGCATTAAAGCCCCATTTGTCTGCATTACCTATATGGAAGGGAGTTGAAACTTCCACGAGAAGGAACAGTGATGGGAGAGAACAATAATGTGGTGGCAGGAGGGACTGCTTACTAGGTTACACACAGATGTAGCCCAAGATTGAATTGCTAACAATTGGAATACTTGGAAAGTACAGATTGAGACATCTGCCTCATGTTACAGCATGATGCGTACAGTATCACATTATGTGACCATGTACTGGCTATATGATCAGTTTCATGGTGCTGGATTAAGAGCTGCAGCAGCAGTGCCTCAAGCACTGGGACTACTGAACAACAACAGGCAAGTGGTTTTGGCAAGTATTTTCAGTAACACCTTATTTAATTCACTGCTCAGAAGAGCATATCACTCAAGGCCAAATCAGTGTATTTCAACTGAATTCAGCCCTCTTGAATTCAGTACAGTTCAACTCACTATCGTTTCATCTCCCAAGTGCAAAGAAAAAAAACAAACAAACAAAAAAACTTTTCTTTTAGAGTCGTGCGCTTTAATCCCATTCTGGCCACTGGCCTTTGCCCCATACAGTCCACCTCTGTTTGCACATTTGCTTGGAGCGTTCAGCATATTAAGGTAGTGGAAGTGAAGAACAAAATATTTCCACAGTGGGTCTGCTCCAGTGCTTATTTCTGTTACCTCACTACTTTCAAATAACAGAGTAAGAGAATCGAGGAGCCACCAAAAAAATTTAGCATTCTGAAGTGCCAGCAGATTGTGTGCCACACCTTTGAGCCATATCTCCAGTTTTGGAGATAGTTCAGGAGAATACAAAGGCTTGTTTTGCAGTCCAGATACCTTCAGTGATGGCATATCTCAGCCAACTACAACAGTACATACTATCAGGGAAGTAAGGCAGGACTTTGGCTCTCTGTATTCCATCCAATGACTTCAGCAACATGACAATAAAACGCAACAGTGAAGCAGCAACCTGTGTCACATTCAGGGAAAAATTGGGACGCGTTAAGATCAGTATCTACACAAAGGGAAGCAACAAGGGAGGCAGGTAATGGGAAGAGAGGAAACACAAGGACAATATGTTGAATCAAAGATAAGTGTGTTCTTCCTCTCCAGAGAAAACTATCTGCAACCCTGCACTTCTTGGCTGCTGCTGAGGCAGTTGTGTTTTGCAGACACTATTGACACAAAGTAAAGCTGATAATTAAATTACATGTGTTGTGGCAGTCCTGAGATACTCTGAATCATTAGCACATGTAGGGGGAGGAAGGAATCAGTCATGAGAGACAGCGTGCATGCTCAGATCAAGTTTGAAGCTCTCCACATTTCTGTCGTGGGCTACATAATAAAGCTTAACGACAAACAAACTGTTAATGATGGTGGTGTAAAAAGGAGAGGAAGTCAGTGATTCCAGTAAGCCTGGCCTCTGATTCACTGACATTCTTCCTGGACATGGTCCCACACACCATTTTCAGGACGGAGAAATAAAAGAGGGAAGAGAAAACATCAAGAGTTTTCCAGTTTGGCTTCTGCCCATCCATTATAACTATAAAGGCTTTCACACAATTCCTTTGATGCGCATCACTGATACGTGCTTCAGGGGCTTGTACTGCTTGCATGGGAACAGTCTATCTAAGTGACAGCTCCTCAATCTCTCAACAAACACACATGCACTCACACTCGTGTGCACACACGTACACTAAGGCAGACAAAGGCAGCTGTTTAAAACCATTACATCTTTTTTGGTGTAGAGATAGAAAAATGTTTCCAGATCGTAAATGTCTCCAGTGGATCTGTATGATGCCATGTCCCCTTAACTCAAAAAAGACATTTAAATGCAACTAACAGTCCATTTCTGCCGCACATTAACCTGCAGTTTAGGGATGAAATCTCTCTCTATCTCCCTCTCCGACTCCGGGCTCACCAGTCCAGTCCCTGTCCTAATTGAGTCAGCTCTCCTCTGCTGCTTGGACCTTATCGTATCACGCTTTCTAATTGACCTGCGCTGCTTCATAAGACAATGCGCCAGGAGCTTGACAAAAGTTATTAATTTTCACTTTGTCCAAGGCTCTGTCCCAATTAGGTCCCCTGGCTGGGGCCGACAGGGCGGCTAACGTGATTACAGGACAAGCTTATTAGTCTGCAGCAGCGTAGAGGAGCAGGAGGAAGACCCTAAATGAGAACACACAACATAGTGGGTGATTACCAGAAGTCAGCAGAACACTGAGAATTTTCTGTTCTGATTTAATACACGTATACACACTAAATATATTCAGTGATTTCAAATATATGTTGTTAATAAAATTAAAGATAAACAATCTGCAATATTTTGATATCAGATCATAGCGTGACCTTAACGCTGTAAGACATTTCATATAGCCTGTACTATACTGCATTGGTTTTAGCACATTGGATACTTGCTGTATTTCCTATTCCTTGGTGTACCCTGTCCTTTCCAAAGGTATGCAGCTGTAACTGTGAACTAGCCAGCATTAAGGCAGAAGTCACAGTGAGTCTGGGGAATGGTTAAGGAGAAACCATGCATGCCAGTGTTCAGTGAAAGTTCACCAGATGCCAGGAACAATGGTATCACTCCAGTCCTGACTTCCAACCAAGTTACTCTCAAATGGGAAGTGAGTGGACAAGCTTTAAAGGAACCAATCAGACCCAATTAAGTATAATTGCCTCAAGTCCATCACAGTTTGGTAAGACGCCTCTACTTCAGTCTTCTGCACTCCCTGAATCACAAGGTACCAAATGAAAGTAGTAGCTACCAAATTCAACCAAAAAAACTGAGCAAAAAGGTGGCCCTTGATGCTCTGTAAATCTGCTTGACAGCCTTAATCATACATGACATGTATTCCAGCATGTGCACAATAAAAGAACTTTTTTTTATTCATATTTTCAGCATCAAGGATTTCAGCAAATTTGGGTTCCTCAAACTTCCTGAAAAGTAGCTGATGATACCTACAAATAAAGCCACAACAGCAGCATGTATTCTGAGCCCCCTTTCAAGTTTAGTTACAGTGCTGTCATGTTCAATCAAACACTGTTCTGAGGATTAAGATGGGAGAGATTTGAAGCCAGCTTGTTGAAAAGAAAAAAAAGGAGTGATTCTTCAGATGGTGACTTCAATAGCCCTGAGTGCAAAATTACTACCGCACTACCATGCCCGTGGGGGCCGTTTTAATGACAGCTCACAAAGATTGGCTTCACCCACCACGATTAAGGTTATCCTTCATGATCAGAGGCAGAGCAATACAAACAGTTAGACCAGGAAAACAAGTGAGAGGCTTGACACAAAGACACCTGCCCACTCAGCAACTCCTTGTAGAGTTTCAGCCATGGGGCCTCGCCTGTAGCTACCTGGCTAACAAGTCCAAAGTCCTGTGGATGATAGGAGAGTGACAGCGGCCTGGCAAGCTACCTCTCTCTGATTAATATTTCATCTTGGAACTTTGGCCCTAAGATGCATCCTACTTGTCTGAGTCTTAGATGACTTAGTGCTGAGACTACAAAACTAGGGACTTCAACCCTATTTAAAATCTGTCTCTTGCAACTTTTTTGCCAGCATGTCAAATGTTTTCACCCACAAAGGAAACTGCTTTTGTTGCTGTCTTTTGGTAAACTTATTTTCATATTATTTTAAAAGAACTATACATATTTCTAATTACAACTTTAGATAAACTGAGACCTTAGATAACTTGAGTAACAATTTTAGATACATTGCATCACACTGTATTTGGCAAACTCTTTTTTTTTTGTTCTTAAAACAGCTGAACACCACAGTAATGTGGCAAAATAGAAATGACATATATACATCATTTCAATTTCCTTTTTGTCTGAAAATTCAGACAAAAAGGAAATTGAAATGATGTATATTTGTAATTTTGAGAGTAAAATTTCATTGTAGATTCTGGGCCCAAAATTGCAGTGTCTGGCAAATTAATGTTACATTCTGTCCTTTGCTCATCCATCATTGGTGGTTTACTGGCAGAACTCTGGGGGTAAATATTTCTCTTATCAGATTTTCCTGGCAAGTATGCCTGGCATATAGCACAATTTATCATAAGCACTTACAGTACAACATAATGAGGCATAATAAACAAGGCGAACCTTCATTTGATTATTTTCGTTTCGTGGGGAAAAAAATGCATTTCTGAGGGTTTGAAAAAATGTCCTGCTCAGGGACTCAGTGGTGAGAACACTGTCTCTGTTTAGTGTCCTGCCCTGGCTCGAATGAAATACAATTAAAGGAGTGCAAAATCAAAAGTACTGACACATGCCTGGGTTCTGCAACGTGTTTGCCATCACCTGGTAGTCTCTCATTGTGTTTCTCATTCTGAGACATGGGACAAGTCCTGCTGAACATTTTTTTTCCAGATGGCTTATTAAAATATTTACCCATGCTGCTCTGTCACTTGGAGAAAATGAGAAGACGAGGATGCACAATCAATAGGCAGCAAAGGCAAAGTCCAATTATGTAAAAGTGTAAATTATAGATTTGGTTTGATGCCAAGGACATGGACACTCTATTGCTCTCTCACTTATACACAGTCTTTCTTTCTCTATCTTTCGCATGCACGCACAGAAGCAAATAAGAGGAAAATATGAAATTCTAATGTTTTGAGCCACAAGCTATTTCAAGTGCAGTGTGACTACATAGTGTACATGTGAGACCATATTCAAATTTAGACTCCTCAGCATCGGGGCACACATTTTTGCTGAAGGTTTATGAAAAATGCATCTATTAATTCATTATTTCGATTGAACCTGTATTATAAAGCCAGACACTGAAACACAACAGTGATTCTGTCTGCCTAAAGTTTCTATTTCCATAATTTAATTGAGGTCACAAAAGCAGCTTTGAAGAAAGTCAAAAGTTATGGGGCACAAGCTTCGCCATATGTTTGCATTGACCTTTAATTTTGTGAAATATGTGTTATACAATCCTCAGCTTCCATGGGTCAAACTCACTGATTATTCACAGCGAAAAACTAGCAGCTGTTGACTCTGACAGCCACATTCCTCTCTAGCCTCCTGCGTTTCAATTTGTCTTACAGCAAAAAGCCCTTCCGTTTTTAAATACCAAGCAGGGCTTTTTCCCACACAGGTCCTGCTGAGGTGAAGAATCCCACTCCTGCCACCACAACAGCAGATACGCCAGGGTCTTCTGAGAGGTTAAAACATTCTGCCGATGTTGGAGGAGGAGAGATGAAGAGAAGGGGGAGGGAGGAGAAGAGGGTCTCTCTGACAGTCAGAAAACAGTCCCTCACAGCGTTCGCCCCAGCCTCTGCTGCAAAAACAACACTTGAATTCCTAACAGCGAGTGCCAGGTGGTCACAAGATGAATTCATCAGGGCAATGCATAACGCAAAAGGCAGAGATTATCACATTGCAGCAGCCCTAAGGCCATGGCAGCGCAAGCTGATTGGAGACATAGAAGGAGGCCCAGGAGAGGCGCTGGTCTTCCCTCTGGCCAGCGGAGAGGTGTCGGTCCACTCCTGGGAGAGATGGAGGAGTAAGGGAGAGAGGAGGGAGGGGGTGGGTGGTTCAGAGGGATGGTTCACCTCGCTACAGGCAGCCCTCCCATTGGGGCAGGAGCAGGCTAGGAGAGGCCTGAAGGCCACACACACACACAGAAATACACACATGCATTCTGCTTTTCAAAAGACACAAACACACAATGATCTTTTCTACCAGATCCTTGGCAACATTTTTTCTTGTCATGGGACTTGAAGTCCCAACAAGATAAGGGTTAATATCAAACAAGAGTGCTCGTATGCTTTGCCACCGTAACCCTGCATTGTTGAATAGTTAAGTTACTGGTAAGAGAGTGTGTGTGTGCATACTTTTCAAAGGTGATGGAAATCAAGAATCATCTACGCTATCCAACAAGACAACACAATGTAAAAACAGATAATACTGTCATTCAAGAGCTCATGAAAATGGCCATATGAGTGATGTGTAAAATCTAAGGAGCATCCCCACTGAATATTTGTATAAATTATGTAAGAGTGAGGGTAATATATTTAGTTATACACAAAAAAAGAAACTTTATGTGCAAGGATTCAAACTGCTTCACATCCATCAAGTGTTATCCAGGATAGTTTGTGGTCAGTGGTTACACTTCAGTTTTTTACTTTGCAATCTAAACAATTCATTACCCTATCTGGAGAATTACTTTATTGTGCAGTCTGAATTTGAACACAGGTTGAATTCATTTCATTTTAAATTAATTCTAACACTCTTAACAACCATCACCAAGCTCTTAACTAACCTGTAGACTACAGTCTGCTGTTATATTAACCAGTGATAACCAGTGAGAGTATTAAATTCATCAGTGCTCCAATAAAAGTTTTTGTTCTGTTAAAAGCCGTCTGTTAACATCAGATCTAAATGCATAAAAAGAAGACAAGACAGAAAAACAGAAAGGAAAAATATGTTTTAAGTTTTTGATTCTTTATATAGTATTTGAGTCACCTGTTAACACTGAGCAGAGTGGGTTGGCCATAATAAGCACAGATTAGTGTTTGATGGGG
The DNA here is from genome assembly GCA_037833715.1 of Toxotes lorentzi. Classification (NCBI taxonomy): domain Eukaryota; kingdom Metazoa; phylum Chordata; class Actinopteri; family Toxotidae; genus Toxotes; species Toxotes lorentzi. The sequence continues at coordinate 8,784,806 of JBBMJY010000020.1, forward strand.
TCCATCTAAAATGTCGTCTAGATGTTCGCTAAACAAAAATCACAGTATTGTGTTTGTATGTTATCTGATTTGTTATCTGACAAAGTCTCCTCTCAAACTAAATTGAAATTTTAATTCAAAGTATTTTAATGAATAAGTGAGTGAATCCAGCTCCTGAATAACTCACTGCTCTGCAGTGGTGAGCAGCACAGATAGCTGCAGTAATGCTAAGCTAGGCGGAAAAAAATTTACCAGATTAGATTAGAGAGATCGGTTCTGTTCACACAGACACAGTTTGGAAATGCTAACTGGATTTACTGAGGTGAATTAGTCTGTCCTGCTGCAGAGAGAGAGCACTCTGTACACAAAAACAGTGAAGGCTATAGCCTCAAATGCATTAGAGATATAAAAATTAAAAATGTATAATGAAGATGAGACCACCATGTCACTGATAAAAAAAAAAAAAGATTCAAATGTCTACAACAAAACCGATAAAAATCAAATGATTAAAATTTGAAGCAAGTACACCTTTTCGTCAAAAGACTAAGACTAAAACTAAATCAACACCAGTGAGTGGTTATTAAAAACGTTGACATTATTCTGATGGTATAAGTTTTTCAAGAAAAATGAGAACAGATGAGTTTAACTATCAGTCAAGGTTAAAGAAGATGGCTCTAATTAGCATATTTGAGAAAATGTATGTGATGACAACACTAAAGACAGATAAAGCGCTCTAAAGTTTGAGTATCATCATCAAGGCACATGAGCCAGAGTAACCTCTGGATGCACTTTCTCAAGTCTATTAATCGTACTTTGACAGTGCCAAAGTATCATAAGCATGAACGTAACATGCTGTATCACAATTACATCAGGATCAGACTTGCCACATACTAGGGCTTTTATTTCGTTTTGGTAAAATAAAAATAATTATTTCTGTTGCAATGTCCACAGCTGTCAAAAAGAAAAAAGAAAAAAAAGATTAAGATTTAGACAGCTCCAACAAGGGACAGTGCTAAAAGACTGCAAATAAAACATCATACCATGGCTGTTACAGCACAGCATCAGGCAGAGTATATTAATCATTTTGCTCTTTTTTAAATATTATCATTAGATACAGATTAATTATATCACGGTGAGCTATTAGAAAATTCCTTTTCAGGTTACCATCACAAAAATATATTTGAGCATCGCATCACAATGCTCTGATTATATAGGGTACAGGCTGTAAATAGAGATATGATTTTGTAAACCACATTTTTTATTTCTTTTAGTTTTTTTGTCTTTTTTTTTTCCTCCCCACAACCACATCCAGCACATGTATATGTACAGTTACAGCACATTACAGTAAACCAATCAATATGTCAAGTTTGCCTCTTAAGTACCTAATTTTCATGGAAAGGTGTGTGCGTCTTTTCTGTTAAAACAAAATGGTTTTAACAAGCACCTATTGGACAGCGGTTACAAAAATAAAAGAAGAAAAAAATTAACACCGACCCAAATATACTGACTTTTTAAAACCAACAACCAAGTCCACCAGAAATGTGTAAATCGCCGCCATTTCCACCCAGTGTTGTTCGCTTTTCCGTCAGTGTTTCTTTCTCTTTGCTTATTGTACATAAATTATTGACTGGCTAATTTGGTCTGCTGGCCCTGTGAGACACTGCAGCATCGGCATGACAGCTTTATCTATTAGACTGAGCCCAATGACAGCCTTGTTCCAGCAGCGTGTGTGTTTGTCTCTCTGTGTGCATGTGTGTGACTGTTCATGCATGTACGTGTGTGTGTGTGTGTGAGTATCTGTGTGTGTCATGTGTTTGTGTGTCAGTGTTGGTGTCAGTGTGCAAGTGGGGTGGATGGAGGGGGTCAGGCGCATTCTCAGTTGCATTAGCACAGGAGCAGGACTGGGACACATCAACATCTTAATCAATACGCGAGAGTCAATTACTGAGGAAGCGCGTGCTTAAGCAAGATCTGATTATTGGGTTCATGTTCAGTCCACCAAATGGACCGAATCAATGCGATGCGATATGTGCTATATACACCCCCCCCCATACACACATGCTCTCATTCCTCCTCCTTTCGCATCCTGTCACCTCGCCCTGTGTTCCCTCTCCACCCGCTGTCCCCCACCCTCTCACATTCCTCATGGACACTTGAGGAAAGGAAGGGAGGCTGATCAAAGTGACAAAGAGGAAGGATTTATGCTCCGGTGCGGCAACTAACAGGACTGCACTGAACTTGTCCAGACAGCAGTGTATTAAGATGAAAAGGCTGGAGGAGAGTCAAGCTCTCAACGAACCTTTAAATAAGTCATATTTGGGCATGATTTATGAAGATGTAAGAGGGTTAAAAAAAAAAAAAAAACAGTGACTATCATCTTAGAAGATATCTGGATGTGCTCACTCCACTCTACTAAACCAAAACACACTTTATAGTGAATGAGCTTTACCACTCAGAGGCTGGCTTTGATAAGCCCTGTTTTTGCTTGTGGAGATACACTGCAAACGTAATCACACTTTTTGTGTATTGTTTCAACTGTGGATTTGAATTTGTCTGTCTCTGATGCTTCCTGCTGATTTTAGGGAGCACAGCGGGTTCTGTTACTTTTCATCATGTCATTCCAGCGCTGTGTAATGATATCTAGCATTCTACGCCTCTTCTCAACCACCCAGTTCAATAACGAGTGCAACACTAGTGCCGAGATCTGCCTTTCACTGTAGTATTTTCAAGGGCTTTGTCTTTGTGTTTTAGATATCGGTGGGTGAGTTTTTTTTCTCTTTTCAACATTTGGCTGTCATATTTGCTTTTATTGAGGATTCCGTTTGGTGTGTTCCTCCTGTCTATAGCCCGTCAACTTATCAAGATGGATCACACAGCGGGTTGCCGCACTTCCTCACTCAGAAACCTCGCCACGCCATGGGCCCCTCCTTGGCTCGGAACCCCACCTCACTGTCGGACCACTTCTTTATTTACCTGACTGAAAAATTACACCTGGAACATGGAGGACAACAAAGAATAGATGGAGCAAAAAGAATGCAATGAGAAGCCGGGTGGTAGGGAGAGGACCAACAAAGCAAGAAATCAATAGCCCAGAGATTTTTAACTAAGGGTTTTTTTTTGCTCTCACTCTCTGTCTTTTTTTATCTCGTAAGCTGCCAAACATCACCAGTGAAACTTGCACGAGGCAGTCATTGCCAGAGGGTGAATCATAGCAATATTGATTTGATTATGTAAAAGCTCGGTGGAACCTCAAGCCAGATGCAGAAATAACTCCTCACCTAGGTCCTGCGGGAGAGTACACACACTAGTTTGGAGGAGAAAGAGAGAGACCAAGAGAAAGACAGAGAGGAGAGAATGAGAAAAATAGAAAAAAATATTGTTGAGAATAAAAGCATAATTACTTCCCTCACAGCTAAAACACATTCTTCCTATTTTCTGAATAGTTCTTCCTTTTGCGGCCCCCCGCCTCCTTTTCTCCAGCCTTGCTGGATGATAATTAACACTGCTCTACTGTACTGAATTAGGAGCTGACAGTTATGAACTGTGGAAAAGAATAGGCAGCTACCTAGGAGCGTGCTACCCTAGTTGATCAGATCTGTGTGCGAGCACGTGTGTGTGTGTGTGTGTGTTGCCAGACAGCACCGCGGCTGATAGAAAACAAGGCAAAAGAAAAGGCAGTACATGCTTGGATTCTGATCTATGGCACCCTCTTCTGGACCCACTATCTCTGTCTATCCTCTCCACAGAGAATACAACAAAACCTTGAGCAGATTGTTGTGCTATGAATGTTTTGCATTGTTTTACTCATTCACCAATAGATATTTTTTATACAAGAACAAGAAGTTAAATAGGTTTTTCATAAAACTTAATTTTTTGATAAGGATCTTTCAGGAAGAAGATCTGAGAATTTTAAGTTATCATGATCAGGTATTTGCTGTTAAAAAAAAAAAAAAAAGGAAGTTTATATGAAACTTGTAGAAATGATCCTCTATTAAAAAAGAGACAGAAAATTCAAAATTAAGTTGTGAAGGGATACAAAAGATTAAAAATATCCTATATAGGATTTGGTGGCTATTCATTTTGCTGGAGCAAGCAAAGCCAGGTTAGACTGAAAGTGCTTCTGGGTAGGCTCTAATTGGGCCACCTTTTTTACAGTGCATTATGGGAGCCACTGATCCAGGGGTCTGTCTTTAACTGCTCTAAATTATGATTCCACCTCACTGAATCTCCACCCCATCAAATGACTGGAACATTCTGGTCAGCTCTCATAATTGGCCCGGGCGGGTATCTCATGTATAATACTAATCAGATCACATGAGTGGTGGGAGTGTCTTCAAAGGGAGATGGGGTTTCACAGAATCTATTTGAGCGTGTGATTAGGTGGGTATAAAATGGGCCAGAATAACAGATCTCATTAGACTGGACTGTATGCCTACAACTGGCTTTTTTTTTCCTTCCTGAGCATTTTGCTCGTCTGGACTTGCATTTTAAGAGGCATCTGCGCTTGTGGGTACAGTAATGCAAAGCAGATAGGTCTGAAATGCTATTGTACCCTTTTCTTCTGTGCACTCTGCAGGGCACGTACAGCACAGGATAAAAACCAGGCACAGCCGCAAAAGATACACTGTTGCTTCCACTAGTAAAGAACGATAACTGTGTTTACTCTAAATTAAAAAATGGGATGAACAGATTATTTCAGAATTTTTCATGGGTTGATTTTGACATTGAAATAATCTGCATTTCATTTTTTAATGAGTGATTACAAATGCATTTTCTACACAATTACTTTATACAGCCTTACATTTTTTATTCTTTTGTTTCACCACACTATTATGAGCTAAGGACAGTTATATTCCCTAAATTTTGTATTACTCATATTTAAAATCACACGTGTAAATCTTCCACTGACCAAGAAAACAACCTGAGTTATTTTGTCAATCTAGGGCAGGGGGATTTCAATAGAAGTTTTGCCTGCTTTACCAATTTCTGTAAATAGAAGCAATTAAAAGAAAAATAGGTTTTGGGGTTTTTTTTTTAGTTTTTTTTTTAAGACTTCTTTAATCTAAAAATATCAACCTGAACCCAACATGTTATTTAGTTTTTAAAGAAAAACCAACCATTAATTTAAAGTGAGTTTGTCACCTAATGAATTTCTCTTTCATTCTGGGTGATTAGATATTAATGTGATTTAATGTGAAGGAATGCATGGTTTCATACCTAAGTGACATTGACTGGTTTAAGAGTAAACATCAATTCCAGATGCACATAATCATATTACCAGGCTAATCAGCATTGATTTTCACTCAGATCAAGATAGAAAAAGGCTGCATGCAAATAAAATAAAAGGCATTTTTAGCATGAGAATCAGAGTCACACTTGGAATCTGAAGGACAGATTGCACTTTAGGTTTAAAGTTTGGAAATAAAATTGTTCCTTTGTTCTAACTGATAATAATTCCCAGAGACCCCTCTAACCTGCCAAAAAGCTAATTTATCTATTACTGTATCCAGGTAACTTCACTGTCAGAGGAATCTGCCAGTAGCAGAGACTCTCTGCGATTGCTTGATAATAACACAGGAGCTCTTAATTAAGGTCTTTTTCAGTGAGAAGCCTTCACTCCTGTAAGCCCCCTCTTCAGAATAAGGATAATTCCCATTCATTTGGAGGATCTCTTAATGATCACTCCCACACTGGACTCAACCTCCAAATAATACCATGCCTCAATCAGCATATTCCACAATCAATTCTGAATGGATTTCCTTTGCTGCTGATTACTTTAATAACTTCAACATATCTATTAGCAAATGGGCATGTGAATCTTTGTGATGATTATCATTTAGCTATGAAAGGGGGGGGGGGGGTAATTTTATTAGGGTCTACTATTGCTTTGCTCAATTATGCTTCAGCAACACATGTTCCTTTTTATTATCGAAATTGTTGTTTCAACACAGTCAAATACTGTGATGTTTAAAATAAAAATAAATTGAAAGTAAAATCTCATAGATTATAATGTCAGATGTCAGATGAAGTTGTTTTTGCTGCTCTGCTCACAAAGGAAAGATCACTATAAAAGTGCTATGTGAACCAATCTCTAATTACATCAGTGGTGCTCCTAAGATTTGAGCTCTGCGAGGGCTCACACACTCCAGTGGGTACACACTCTTCTAATGAGATCCGAGCACAGGATATAGACATATTTTACAAGGAACTAAAACCTTAGAGGGAGGAATTTCTTGGATATAATCCCACCCATCTTAGATTTGTTTCAAGATCTGAATACCTGTGTGACATACCAAGTGGGAAAAAAGGCTCTTAATGCTCAGATTCAGTGTTTTAAAATCAAGAGCTCATAACTCAAAGACAGGCTGTTACAGTGTCTGTAGTATAAATGTTTAAAGCAAAATCTGACAACCTGATATCAAAATAACTGAAAAGTAACAGTAAAAAAAAAAAAAAACAACTTGTTATGGACAATCAGTCCTAATTTTATAATACCAGATATGATGATTATTGGTGTAATATGTAAATGCAAGATTTGCACAATTTATATTTATGGATAATGAAAAAACATGTCATACTTATGTTTCAGTTGAATGAAGGGAATAAAACCTTCAACAAAGATGTGAAAAAATTAATTAAATTCTCACAACTTAAAAACAATTATCTCCCATGTCATGCTAAAGCATCATTTAAAAGTCTGCAAAGGCAAAATGTTCTATAATGCAATCAGGACACATCAGCATTATGTGACCCTTTAGGACACCTAAAAGCTTGACAGAATGAGCAGTCATAAAATATTTCAACAACTTTATCCTCTTCTGCTAAAATCTGACATTGATTTCCATGTGATTGTTGCTGAAAGAAAATGTAGAAAAGCTGTAAAAGAGAGGGTAGGCTCAAATAAGCTTAAGCAATAAGCATTATAGTACATTTTAAAGAAACCTGCTAAATTACCAGAAAAGGACAGTTACTGAGGACTCAACATTCATGCATCAGCTTGACCGCACACAAACACAGCAGCTACATTTGTCATCCCAGCTGACAGAAGCACTGGAGAGTGTCATAAAAAGTGCATTTGTCATGGCACATACTGATTTGTCTGGAGACTTTCATTCATAGTTCATAATGCTCTGCCTCTCTCTGCCTATCCAGAAACGTTAATGTTGTTTAAATGCCCAATGGAGCTGCACTACACCAGATAGCATCCATCTCCACCAATCAGTCAATCAGTACCTGGGAGAGCCCCAGAGAGCCTCTGGATTAGGCCAGTTAGGGTCCTCTCTGGTCTAGTTAGTGGATTAAGACCCCCTCTCAAAAGGCTCAATAGAGCAAGCCACACAAGAAAGGTAACATAGCTGAAAAGTAGTATTTCCTCTGTGTAGTATTTGTGGCTTGTGGTCTCAAATGTGTTCTTAATTCCTAGGACAGATGTAATTGTTGTACTGTTGGTTGAATGTGGTCTGGTCCTGTGTGGAGTGAGTCTGTGTTGTGTTACACTTGGTCACAGGAAAGCTGGGAGAAATAAGTTGTATTTACAATGGAGCACTGCTGCAATTGGATGTAATCACATTAAAGCAATGTGTGGAATTCCAATTATTCCCCATAAATCATACAAATAAACCATAGACAATTCAAATATTCTGGTCTGACCCTTGAACCTGAACTGTTCTCATATGCAGAGATCTTAATCATATCAACTTACATTTTAGCCTGTCTGCTGCACTTAACTTCAGAATAAACAATTCATGTCTTGTTCCAAAGACAAGACACTGAAAGTTTAACTGTATAAAGCCTTGCCTTTCTTTTAAGGTTCAGAAATGAACATGTTTAGACTACCGGTCTGTCCTTAATGAAATGAGCACCAATTGTGAAAGCAACATGTTGAAGAACCCTATAGTCTCCTGCTCCATGTGTCGCGAGCTTTGAGGAGAATACCAGGAGCAGAGGGTTTAAGATGGGACACATCATTGTGCTGGAGGAACTCACAGGGTCATTGAAGGTACACAGGCTTTTTCCCCCCTGACGCATACAAGCATTCAGAAATTAAAAACACTGCAAGGAAAAACAAGCAAACGCTGCAATTAAAGGCCAATCCTCCTCATATAAAGCAAAATAAAAGCACTGTATGAATGGCAATAAACTGCGGATAATGACCTCAGGATGCCAAAGTAATATTTTTCCCCCCTTTTTAATTGTAGTTGTATTCGCCCTCACCGTTTCATGTTATGGGGTCGGGCTTTTTAAACTTTTCACAGCTGTGTGGAAGGGAAGGGGACAGCATCCCGAGGCGCTTTCAGGCCTGGTGAGGGGAGTCGCTGTGCCAGCTCCCAAGACTTGGATTCATTAGCCGCTTTAGCAGCACAAACATTACCTTAAATGGTGAGGCCATGTGCTGGCAAGGACCCACTCTCGCCTTGTTTCAATTACACGGAATCAAACATTGCAGGTATGCTAGGCACAGGGTCTTTATTGAAAGAGGGAAAAGGAGGGAGAAAGTGGTTTACAAAGCCCTTGCCCTCCCTTGCCTGTGAAAGACGGCCTTGTTTTATTTGAAAACTATTGTAAAACAAAAGAAAGTGGTAGTTTGGCAAACAGTTGTGTTTTCAGTAACAATGTGATTTCTTTTCTTTTTTTTTTCTTTAACAAAGCTGTGCTAGCTATTATATGTTGAATTTTATAGTGAGGTTCCTTTGATTTTATGTGACTTGTCAGCCTTGTTAAAACGTCTGAAAAGATTAGAGTTGGATTATACGTGTCACTCCCCACATGTATGTGTTTCATTATGAACCTTGGAATGATCTTCAATATGCAGAGCAGCATTCCGGCCGTTTGCATTGTTCTTGGGACTCCTGGAGTGCCCACAGCTGGTGCCAAAAACAAGGCCTTGTACCTCATTGCCCCTACACCACTAAACAGCTCTAATGTGCTCACACATCTACTAGGAGTCTTTACAGGTAATGAGGTCACTGCATTGGAAAGGGATCATGAACACATTTCTATAATGTGACCCAACTGGAGGGAATTAGATGCTGTGGCAAGTTGGAACACTGAAAAACAAGAGAACTCACACTCACATAGAGGGTAAGGTGCAAAGCTGAGCAGTTCAGAAAATATAAAAATGGCAGCCAGGTTTGTGATAAAGTGGTGAGACCACTACAGTACATATATTTAGAATTCTAACTGTCTCAAGCAGGAATCTGCCAAAACAAAGCCCTCTGCTGAACTGAAATGAGCTGAGGTAACTGATCTATAACCTTTGCAGGAAGATGAAATAAAAAATAAATATAAGTTGATGTGTTCGCTATTAATTCTTATAATACATTGACCTGAAGTGTCTTAGAAATGAACTATTCCACGACCAGCCATGCCAAAGTCAAGCATGCTCCCTATCGCACAATCATTACTCTACATTTTCCCTGTTATGTAAGCTTGCTTCATTTGCAATATGCAGGAAGAAAAAAACCCACCCACAAAAAAAAAAAAAAAAAAAAAAAAAAAAAAAAAAAAAAACACAAAAAAACAAAAAAAAAAAAAAAAAAGCCGGTACGGTTGGGGGGGGGC
>JBBMJY010000020.1:8803756-8818047 GCA_037833715.1 Toxotes lorentzi
GTGTGTGTGTGTGTGTGTAAGTTTTTAGCTAATATGGAATGTGCAGCTCTATTTCCCTCTTCAGACTTTGGAAAAAAAAGCCATTAATAAATGCTAATACTACAGGGCCCTATCAGTTTCATTTGGTGACATTTCATGGCGGGGCTCAGCCATTGATTACCTCTCTATGCTTTGTAATTGTTTCTTCAAGGTACTGTGATCCTGTGCGCAAGTGAAGTTCCACGTATGGATTTCTTTCCAATTAAAGTCGGAATTATTCACAGGGGGCTCACCCTTGACGGCCCGCAAACAATGACATAACATTGGAAAAACATTTTTGAACCAATCGATGAGAAGCAACCAAATGATGTTGGCGGAATGATAAACAGCTCCGATTCCTGGACCTACACCATCGGGCTCTTAAGAGGTCTGATGTCAAGAAGAGTGACACACACACACACAAGCACGACACATAAACACACTTCGAACAGGCCTGCTCTTGTAGTCTCAGAGGCAGCTCGTTCTGCAAGGATTCTGCACCACCTGGAGATGGAGAATAAGCAGGTAGGGAGTCGAGACCTGTGGGGAACACTGTTCCAAAGGAATGACTTTATGGAAATGAGGGTTAAAGGGAGCATTGTCCGTCCTCTGATGTGGAGTCTATGAAGCGCTGAGACTTGCCTCCCCACCACTCTCCAACATGAAACCATGTTATATGAGAGGGGGTCACCGTTCACCCTAATCACGGCCGTGACATGACATGCTGTAGGTTGCCCCTCAGTGTTAAATATTTATGTCAGCACCACCGTATTGCCTTGATGGCTGTCAAGACTTTGACACATGCTCTCTCTCTTTCTCTATCTCTCTAACTCTATCTATCTCTCTCTCTTTCTGTTTCCATTAAAATTCAACAAAAAGAAAAAAAACAGCACAAAAACACAAAAGGCATAAGGTAAAAGTAGAAGCTTTAAGTATTTATAACAGCAGCTGGTCATTAGAACTGACACAATATTGTATATGCAAAGGTATGCACTATTTTCAGGTGCTTCCTCATCAGTGTGCATTGGTGCCAAAAGGCCTACTGGGGACTATCCCAGCCGTACCTATGCACAATTCACCAGGCTCCTTGTAAGTCTGAGTTCTAATTAATGCGGCCCCAGTTAAACAACAATACAACAATAAACAACACTGAATGCAAACACAAAACATGGTTTTATGTTCTTCTGTGATTAGCTACCATTGTTTAGCTAGAAGTGACTTCACCTACACGACGCAGTCTTAAAGATTTTGGGGGTGACTTGAGATCAGTGGAGACAGTGCTCTCCTCCTCCAGCCTTGCTGGCTCCCCCATGATAGGTGTCAAAGATATTCTAATGAATGTCAGAGTACATTTCAGGGGGCCATGCTCCGTACAAACCACTGGAGTGGCCCATCTTATGGGGCTGCCAAACCCCCTCCACTCTAAGCTCCCCACCACTCTCTTCATGTTCAAGAGGGTTAAGAAGATTAATCAATGTCAATGTCTTTTCCCTTTTGAAGCCAATAAGGTGCACACTGTCTGGCCATGCCCAACAGAACATCACTTTGTTCCGTCGCACAGCCGCCCCTTCACTGCCCTCGCTGACCCCCCAGCAGTCCCACTTGTCAAAGTCAAGGGGGCATTTGGCGTTTGGTAGAGACTGGCCTTCCGCATAGCACTCAGCTCCGCCCTGCTTGACCTATTCTCTGATATTTGACCACTCGGTTGCAAGACACTTGCTCTTTCGAGCTGAAATGTCACTGGGGCATCTTGTCAGCTCACAGACACCTCGGCCTGACAAGCGATTTTACTTTGGTGTGCTACAAGGCAGAAAATACAGGGCCGTGGCCTTGATGCACACAAACTGTCAACTAGCCAGCAGGACTACTTGTTACTGACTTACTGGCCTAGTATGAAAACACAGGAATTGGTAAAAATGTGCGAATGGGACATTATATCAATACCTGAAAAATGACGCTGGCCATGCATGAGAAATGAAAGCTACACAAGCCTAAATCCAGTGTGTTTGGTTTAATTAATACGGTGACAACAAACTTATGATGACAACAAGCAGGTATCCCTGGAGCTTGACACATGGCAAAAAAGGTCAACTGATAACCTTTGACTTCCCCTGTGCTAAGCTCCTACCTCCTTTTACCATTTCTACTTTCATCCTCTCTTACCCATCCTTTCTTTTCTTGTCATCTCAGCCTCCCTCTTGTCTATTCACCTTAAAGGTTTTTACTAAATCAGCATGTTCTTCAGTTAAATGAGGGAAAGCGCACACTTCTCCCCTTTCTTTGACCGCCAGTGGCATTGCAGCATGAAAGAGAAGGATGGGGATTGGAAGTAGCAGTCACATCATTTCTGGTTTGCGCAACCTGCTCAAAGTTTGCAACTAAATGCTTGTCTCCAGTCGAGCTGACAGGGGAGAAGTGGGCGCTCAGTGAACCATGGCCGGGCTGCCATGAAATGACAGGAATCATTGGCATACATTTCAAACAGCCTCGCGCTATCCTATTAAAGTGCCACATCCCCACTTTAAAACAGACAAGAAGGAATCCGCTTTGATAGATAGAGACTAAAATGGCTTATTGATTTTCTCATCCCTTTTTTCTTTGTTAGGAACTTTTAAAAATTAAACTTATCTTTTTTTTTCTTTAATTACAATAGATTGGAAAAGTGAGAAAAGTGATCTCTTGCAACATCACAGCTATTGTATAATTACATTAATGGTTAAATTGTTATGCATTTAAGGAAACACAGCGACACACTCTAGTAATAGTCTGCCATGTAATTACAGTATAAATATAGATAACTGAGAGGTGGGAAGTAGGATTAAATAGCATGGTACAATCTCATTATTAATAATGAGAGTGAGGTTTAAAAAAGGCAGTTTAACATTGTTAATGTAAAGTTATGTTAAGTTAAACATATCTTACTTTTTTTTTTTTTTTTTTTTTTACTCCTATCAGGTTTGCATGTGGTGCTCTGTGTATAGTTTCAGTGGTGTTTTGGCTTTAGTAAATTTCACCTAAAGGCAAGACTTAAATCAAATGAGTAATTGAGTGAAAAGGCAAACTGCTGAGGTAAGAACAACTCTAAAAATGATCTAGTTTTATGTGATAATTATAACTAATAATGAGCTTTATCAGGCAACGTCAATGACTTATCTGACTATAATTATGCCCCTGTTGTGAATACTTAAGTTTAGTGATGACCAAAATATGCCTTGCACAGTATAAATAGATATTCTGCATACTGAGGTGAATTTAATTTTTGATAATGCTGATTTATTGTAATTTCTATTAATATAAGATTATGAAAGATGAATAGAACCGAGGTGGCAATGAAAAACAATTTACAGCTATACTTACAGCCTATTAACTTAACTGCTGGACTTGACTGCTTATAGTACATTTAACCCATTATGACACAGGAAGTAAGGAGTAGTAATGGTCCTTTAAGCAGTTTACAAAGCTGTTAGTAGAGGAGCAGGGAGTCATGAAGCAGAATCAGACAGGGGGCGAACATTTGGACAATGGTAGAAACATTTGAGGAATTCGATTTTAAAAGTGTATCTGATTGCATTAAGCTGGTGCTCAGGGTTTAGGTGATACTTGTGAGGTTCAGACTGTAAGAATAACTGCACAGTTTATATGAAACGCTCAGTAAGTGCTAAGGACCAATCAGAGGACTTCTCCAATGAAGCTTATCCAACTATTTTGTTTCAAAGCATATTTATTGGAAGATTCTAACCTTTAAAACTGTGTGGTTTGTTGAGATTGGTTACTTCATAAATATTGTACTGTTAGAAGGATAATCAAATTAACATAATTATTTCAGAGCTGCCTCAGGCAAGTGATTCATTCAGTGTCAAAGGGTTTGTGTCTAGCTGCAGGGTTGGATTTGATCAATTATATCCTTATACTAAAGTCAACAGCCTAAACTTTAATAAAAAATACATTAAACTTACTAATTTGTTACTTTTGACTAAACTGGAAATTCAGGAATGCCTTGACACAGAGCAGGTGGATTTTAACTTGGTGGCAGAATGTCTATTCCATGTTTCTGCACTGCTTGATACAAACACAAATCCACAGAATTAGCCTAATCGGTGACTGTGGCCGGACAAAGTCCTAACAACCTTGTCAAATGCTTTGTGCCTTTCAGAATAGAGACTGTGTTCTGGCCCATCAGTTTCATAAGGCCGACATTATGGATCGTTGAGTATGTTGAGACACCCATAGCAGGGGATCTGCTGCCACCCTTGATTCCCACACTGCTCGGCACAAATATTACAGTCATAAATGGTGTAAAACACAATGATCCAGGGGCCACAGCCATCTTCCTCTCATCTATCATTCAATCCTGTCTAATTAGGGTCTTTTTGTCTGAGAGAGGGGCACTGAGTAGCACTTCTAGGGTGTCAATGGTACAAAAGAGGGGATCTCATTTCCATCTGACAGTGTGATGGAGATTGAATGTGAGCTTTAGGAAGATAAATGGGCATCCCGCAACCCTCCGACACTATCTGCAAAGCTGCTCTATAACCCTCCCCAGGGGAATCGCTTACCAGTGAATATTTGGGGCCTCTTTCGTTAAGTTCTGCTTAGATTTGTCAATAACTTGTCAGGTCCCCCGTTCATTTACGTTAAATTGGTGAATGCAATCAGGGAAAAGAGGAATTCAAACCACTGAAAAAGCAGATAATGTTCAAAACAGTCAAGGATATTGGTTTTTCGAAGTACAAGGAACAAATTGTGGGTTTGGCATTTATGTTGTACAATAAAACAACTATAACAATGACACAAATTGGTCAGTTTGGCAAATAAAATAGCAATTTGTGTTTTAGTTTTGATCGACGGTGATCGCCTGATAATATTGCAAGAAAAATATTAACGAAATCCTAAATGGTATATTGATTTTCATTCAAAACAAACAATTAACAGATATTTTCATTGGAGATATTATGAATATTTCTTTTGACGTAGTCATTAGTATAAATAATCTTGTAGAATACATTCAAATACTTTAACAAAAACATGCTGACAGATGTCTTTGGTTTCTATGCCATATGCAGCATTAACAGCAATATATTTACAAAAAAAAAATCCAAACGTCAACACAAAAATAACTTTATTTTCACAGGTCAGCAATCAATGATTACAACTATTACTTTATCACTGCAACTTGTTAAAGCAAAATCAGGCTTATTCCTTTAACTTAAGAAGAGGTAATTATTTAACCTACTCTGAAATAATCTTCATTTGTGACAGAGTGTGGGCGTGCACCAGAGGGGATGAGTGAATGTAATTGGGTGTACATGTCAATGTGTGTAATGTGTGCGTGTGAGTGTATGTGTGTTCTGGGAGTGGTCGGTCTCTCTCCCTAACAGCCTCAGCGGCCCTGCTTTAGGCCCGGTGACAGGGCTCTGTCTCTCAGCCACACTTGACTGGGTCCCACTGACACTCAACTGTCAAGCCGGCAAGCCCTCAACCACCGCCCTAACATGCTCTACAGCTTCACCCAATTAACTTGCTTTCACTTGACATCGCGGCAAAGAGCTTCATAATAGGTGGTCAAGGTGCAGTGTGTCTGCTTTAGCCCTTCTCTGACGACTAGCAGCGCTTACACACACACACTGAAGTCTTGCCCCCATCATCCACCCCCCTCTACTACCTCTCAATGCCTTTGTGACTCTGTAGGTCTAGCAGGCCTCTCTTGGCTGCCTCTGCCTGTTCACTACACTGTGACAGCGGGAGAGCATTGATCCAGGAGAGGGGGATGCAGTGGGGTACAAACGGTCTTGCATGGAAACCTACAAACACTAATCCTACTGGACACGACTCAGTCTTCTCACTATAGAATACAAAACTACTTATGCAGATATGCACATTTGTGGGGACCTATGCTTGCATGAACGCTTGCGAGCACGTGTTAACACGCGTCCATGCACGCTTTGTAGTTTGGTGCGTGTAGGTGCGTGACGTTGGTGCGTACTTGAAAATGTGACCGTGCCAGTGTGTGTGTGTTTTAGAGCATTGTGTGGCTCTCCAGCTCTCTCTCTCTCTTAGACATTCAGTGAGTTGGACACCAAGCCAGACCGGGCGAAGGAAAGAAAGCGATTTGACCCCCGACTGCCCGTTTGGGGAAGAGGGTCTTGAAGCATGTCAGCTCCACTCAGGCTCCACTTCCCCTCTGTGTCCTTTCTATTTTTTCCCTTGTGCCAGGCCCAAACTTTGAAAACATCCACCTTAATAGGACCTAGTCAGCGAGAGCTACTCTTCCGTCTATCAAACTGTGATCCGAGGTGTCAGCCTGGGCCGGCTTTGACAGAATGTCTCCAAACGAACAGTACAATGGTGTTTCCCTCCCCAGCCCTCAGCTACTCTAGTGTAGCCCACTGGCTGCCTGGCCTCTGCATCTCACTACACCAGCTCTCCCCTAGTTCGCCTGCTTGATTTCACCTCTTAAAACACCTTGCAACAGTGGGTTGACTGACAGCCACAAGCCAGCCTAATTGTCTTCTTTTCCAATTTAGAGCACATTGGAACGCTTCTGTCTTATTTCCCTTCTTAAGGAGATGAACTACTTCCTGAGGAATGAGAAAATATGGAGTTCCTCATCACAATTTAATCACAAGGCCTTATCAAACATGTTTTGCTAGAAACCGCAGTGATAAAAGTAAAAAGAGAACCCTTATGTAGCTGGCATTGTATATTTCTAAATTATATGTGGAGTTGTTATAGAATTTAGGAACTAAAGTTTTATGCGCCTGGAGTGATTTGACCCAAAACAAATGCCTCATACCCCAAACTCCAAATCTTGTATGTACAGAAAATAAATATTGGGCTTAAATTCCCACAACATAGGAATCCCAATTCATCCATTCTTCACTCTGCCCAAAATAATACAATTCATAGCTGTCAGGCCCTATGGCTCCCCAAATTTGAGCAGCATCGATCGAGGATATTGACCATTCACCAGATGCAACTCCCTGTGTTTTAACACAGTGCACTGAAATTATATCTGCCCTTCCTATTAAACAATAGGCTCCCCAGTGGTCCACATTACTGCATGATAAGTAAAAACAAAATAAGAGAGGTGAAAATTAACATTAGTAACCATTAGACATGCATAAATTTGTACGCTTGCAATACCCAGATGGAAATTACTAAAATGTTAATGAAGATAACTATTCCATGCAATAACACCACCTCATTATGTGTGAATTTTGTAATACTTAATACTTGTGAACCTTTACATCTTCAGCACTGCGCCTCTAGGCATCCTGTTTACTGTAGACATCCCCTGAAAAGACTCAGAGAGTTAAGTAAGAGACTCAGAAAACTGACTGTTACTGAGACCTAAGTGTTGTTTGGTTTGGTGATCTGATTGTGCTGCTGAGTTTTAACTATTAATACACAGTTCGGGGCTGCATTAGAGTACGCTTGAACCATCAGAATCTCTCTGATGACTTCCACAGCTGAAGCTTTGTCCAATAAATTAAAAATAACACAGCCAACTATGAGTGAATCAGAGCTTCTTCTGCACCCCAGACCATTTTAGGTAAGGGAAAATAAAGTTATTTCTCAAGGCTCAGAGTCCAGGAGCGCAACTAGAGAATAGGCATGTGGTTTCATCCAGAGTTTCGCAGCACACCTGAGCTGCAGTGTAGTGCTGGTCCCAGTCTCTCTTCTCTCCTCAACCAAATGCACCCCTTTGGCCCTTTGGCTGCCAGTGTATTTTGTCATTCAAATTGTATGAAACTACAGTGGATTACCATGAGGAGGAGGCAAACTGCACTCCAGCTACACAGTGAAGCCTCTTAAAAGCACTACTTGATGTTCTTTTTCTCAGTGTGTGTGTGTGTCTCCCAATCGGCTGTGCCGGTGTTAAGATGGCAACACTTGCCCCTCTAACCATCACTGAGTCAACAAATGAGTCCACGCTAGGTACTATTGGAGGAGCTCCCAGTGGTTTCCCAAGTTCCTGCCAGAGCTGGTGGAGACACACATACAAATACTTGTGCACACACGCACTTGCCCAGACACACAAACACACACACAGACGAACCAGCCAGTCCCAAGGACACTCATGTGGTTTCACATCTAGTCAGCCACCCAAACAGACCATTTTGGTCTTCCAGTTCACATTAACATCCATATCCACAAAGAGAGCACTGGCACAATATTAATAACAGTTAATCATTTCCTCTGACCTAAATGATTTCTTTATGGTGCTGTGGAAACAGCAACCCGAGTCATGAATTGGGTTTTAATCTGGCTGAATGTCAGAACAGTCTTCACCAAGCACACACGCTCCCACAACACACATGAACACACACATACCCATGTGATGCCACATACAGTCAGTCGAATGATGAAATATGCTCCTGACAGGCTATGCATTTCAGTTTTGACTGCATTTTCCTCCTAGATTTTCGCAGACTCTCAAACACGTAATATGAGTGAGCCTTGCTGATACGTACTGTAAATTAATAATAAAACTGGAACTTAGTGCAAATATTTCTGCATTGCCCTCTCAAGTCTTATGCCCTGTTTTATGTTTTATGCTTCAAATTCCATGCCATGGCTGCTTCCTTTAGTGAATTTTCAATTCATATCAGGATAAGCGGTCTGTTCTCAGGAGTGCCATTAGAATAAGACAAGTATTTAGCTTCAAGGAAAAAGCCTTTGAAATGAAGCTCTCGCTGTAATAGAAGAAGTAGCAACATATCAGAGAGGGGAAAGACAATTTCAGGTCAGACTTAACATACAGCAGCCTGTATGTGTGTTGTGCCAGTGTTTCCCATGAATCACATTGTTCAGGTCATCCATCACATTAAATGTCATTTTAGTCCACCCGAATTAATTATTTCATTTTATATTTCAGAAAATTACGAGCATCTATTTAGCTTAACTGTGACTTGGCTCTAACCCTGTTTTCAAGGAAGAAATAGCAGTCTGGAAAAAAAAAAATGAAGCAAGAGACGGGGTAGGGAAGAGAGACAGACGGGTGTGAACGGGAAAAGAGGAGGAGGGGGCAGTATTTTAATGCCTGTTGTCACCACGTAATGTCCTCAGTACGACAAAATGCTGAACCAGAGAAACCGGAGAAGACTTTTATAAAATCCCCCTGCTGCCTCCAACATATCTCTGGGATATTCCAAGAGCAAAACGTATAAATCTGGGTCTTTTCACATCCAAGTCCCTCTCCTGAACTCTGAATTCACACACATATACACATACACACGCACACTGAGACACACTAAGTCCCACAGGACCTATGACTGCAGTTTGAATACAGGCTGCACACCACCGTGCCCTTGTTGGAGCCAGCCCTGGCTGGGTTATACTGAGACCATAATAACATGCTCTCAGCAAGACGAGGTGTCGGTCTTCTCCAAACTGTCCTGTTACCATGTTGCCAAGTTAAATTAAGAATCTCATGTCATCTTTACTACTGTGAGACTCAGCAGAATGAGTCATACCTCTAAGGTATTTGCAGAAAGGTTAAATCTAGACTATTTCTGATTATTGTTTAACACAGATGAGAGAGTCAGAGAATCCTGTGGCTGTTGTTTAGTTAGTTGTCTCCTTCATTTGCCAGTTGTATTCCATAGCCATGCCATGATTTGTTTTTAATTTACTTTCTCTTCCCACAGCTTACATTTTCTCTCCATCTCTCATCTTGTTATGTGCTTGTGGGGTGCGCACAGACTGTTTGTGAATGAATGTGTGTGTCCTCATGGATTTATTTATTTGTTTCGGTGAACCACAAGCCGGCCAGCTGAGGAGGAACCGTAATTTTGCGTAAACAGTCATGAAACACGAGGGAGGAGAGCAAGAAGAAGAGAGAGGGAGGAGAGAGAGAAAAAAAATTGGAGGAACAAAAGGGAGACAGAAGTGCAGCGTTTTTGGGAAAGACAACGACTCTCCTGCAGGGCCTGAGGGCACAGCGACGGCAAAAGTGGCCCATTCCCCACCCGGAGCTTGTCGACAGGAATTTAATGCCAGCTCTTGCGTCTGAACCACACAGCAGGAAAAGGAGGAGGAGGAGATGGTGGGATAGGAAATACTCTACCCACCTTCATGTCAAACACAAGTTTGTGTACGACTCTGCTGTTGCTGCCACCTGAGAGACTCACTGAAATCCTCCCTGCTCCCAGCCAAACTCATTCCCCTCCTCAAGTCACAGTCACACACATACAGAGACATGATTACACAAATATAAACAGACCCTCTTTCACAAACTCACTGACTATTTGTTGCTTGCCCCCAGGGTCAGTTAAGGTCGCAGGACCAGGCCTGTCCCCATATGGAGGCTTTTGGTCTCACGCCCAGTTTGATTTCCCTTCTGCCTCCCTGATTAAATCAAGCTGGACATTTCTGTGGAGGTGGGAGAGTAAGAGGGGAGGGAGAGAGAAACTGCTGCCAAACTCCAGGCAAGCAGCGACGCACTGTTCCAGACAAGTCACACAAACTTGTCCTCTTCTCGCTCCCTCTATCTTTACCTCCTTTGGTTCTGTCCTTTTTTTTTTCATTTTCTTTCAAAGCGTTCCATGTTTGAAAAATTAATCAGTGACCATGGTATACTATATGACTCTGAGAAGCCAAAATGTCATCTGTAGAGGAAGGGAATGGCAAAGTCTTTAAGAAGGACATAAATCTAAATTAGGCTGAAGGACGTGGTGAGAGGGCTCAGTAGTTGCTAACACATTCATGGTCACCAAGCTGGGAGACACAGCAGGGGTGCAAGAATGTGGGACAAAATCTGCCAGCTGGCTACAGACTGCAGGACATTCAGCGAACTCTGCTCGAGTGTCCAGTCCAATAGACAGACCTTAGCAGCTTGTCATTTTAGGCCTGTTTATTGATGCCAAAATATTTTTTACATATCAAAAGACACACCACCAACATCTATAAAGCGATCGCAAAGTTACAGATGTTGATAATCAGTGTAAGCAACATCAAAAGGCATCCATCCATCTAGGTTTGTTTTTCTGTACAATCTAATTGACAAGCCCAGTGTAATGTCAGTGAGTGATGAGTCAGAAAGCTGTGGTTTTTGTGGGGATGTAGGAAACAACAACAAGCTGGGCTGGCCCAGTGTTATGTGTCTCAAGATGATGACATCATGATACAGTGAGTAGGAGGTAAAGAGCAGAACAATAATCATTCATCCCCATCAACCTCTGGCTCTGTTACACAAACCCTCATTGATCTTCCTTCCCACTTTCTGACAGCCACACTGAAATAAACAACTAAGTAATGCTGTTAATGCACACACACACCTGGATCTGGATACAGTGAAATATCACACAGTAACGGCCTGTGCTAAAACATACACAGATCAAGAGCAGTGGATGGAGATGTTGGTAGAAATACTAAATTGTGTCATTAAAGGAATGTTTTTAAGTCCATGCATGGGTATGTATGTGCATTAAAAAAATGTATGGGTCTGCACTTGCATAGATAAGATGAAACTCTAAACAGCTGCCATTGTCTGACTTTTTTTTTTTTCTTTTTTACTGTGGAGGCCTTAAACCAATTTACACACCAACTCCTTCCACCTCCTCACATACAGCCCCATGATGTTTAAATTAAAGGGGCGGGGGTTGCATTGGGGAGCAGTGTAAAGGAGAGAAAGAAAAAAAAAGTTTCCTGAACATAGTAGAAAATTATTTTCTCTGGACAGTTTTAAGAGTCGACATCCTGTGCTGGAGTTCTCTAATCATCACCAGCGCAATTTACAATCAGAACACACAGCGAGCCAGTTCAGACCAGCTCATCTGTTGACTTTGGCCCCGGCTGAGCTCCGTGTCCTACTCTGTATGTGTGTGTGCGCGTGTGTGTCTGTGTGTGCCTGTCTGAGTGCTGTTGCCATTTGAGACTTGGGTGACTCGGCACTGGGCCCTGACAAGGGTGGGGTGAACCTCTGTGGGGCTGAGGCGACCGCACACATGCACATGTTCCCTCTCTCTTTCACACACACATTTGCACGCCGTTCTTTTTTTTTGCACACAGGCACACACCATAAAACGTCCACTGAACAAACATGGAAACGCACTTGAGCACACATGCGTGCATAAGTAAGATTTGGGCATAATTGAGCACTTGATAAACACAGATACGCACGTCACCAGGAGACTACTGCAGCACACACAGCCAAAAACACAAATTAGACAGATGTATTACCACAAAAATTCACACATGCACGCGCGCACAAACACATATAGTTCTATGCATACATGCAGAAAAAAATGATTCCCTTTCCATATCTGTGCTTATTCAGTGTGGCCCTGGTTCACAATACACAACCCTAGTGTACAGCTGTGTGCATGTGTGTGTCACACTCAGGATGCTCTCCCACCCACAGTTCCCTTGGCTGGCCTCCACCTAGCCCGAGCCCAGTGTGGTGCTGCTGCCTTGCCGCAGGGCTGAACACAGCTCACTGTGTGTCTGGCCCCTCACAGCCCCAGACTGTCCCAACCAATGTGCTTCTGATTAGGTGGCTTAATTACAGCTGTAAAAACAATGTTGATATAAGCCTCAAAATTGCAGTGTGTCAGATACTATTAGCCAACCTTGGACTCCAGCCATTGTTATCCAACTCCTCCAGCAGCCCCCCCAGCCTCCTCCCATACTTTTCCTCACCCTTATGATTTTTGCTCTCCCCTTCACATTTTTTTTCATGTCACAAGCTGCAACACAGGCATATTCTAAGAGGCCAAACAGCTCGCAAATAAACAGCAGTGGCATGCAGACTGACCTTAACAGCAAGAAAAGCTCTGTAGAATACCAGCATGTAAGAAACACATGACAATAAAAAAAAGCAAAAAATGAAGAAAAGAAGAAAAAGAACAAAGAAAAGCATCCACTTCAGCTGATCAGGTGTGAATTATACTTTATTTCTTTAAACTGAGTTTTGACCCGGAATGCTTGACCTTTTTTTAGCGGTCTGCGGCAGTTCAAAATAAGGGCTCTGGCTCCACAGCAGAGTAAGAGGATATTCTATTAGCAACAGTGAAAGGCAGTGATGGCTTCCAGAGAGGGGAGGTCAGACAGTCTGGGACAGGACACAGGGCTGTGTGTTGGGCTCTTTGTGTATCAGTGACAGTGACTAAGGAGCGGGAGTGTGAGGTGTGCCAGAAGTCTGGTCCAGGGAAAACTCGGTAACACCGTTGAGTGGAGGCAAGGAAGAAAAGCAAAGTAAAAACCTCAAGTATGCAAATCCTGGGTGGTCCCATCTTTGGACTGCTCTAAGAGAAAGTCCCCTTTTTCCGTCTGTCTCCATCCTTGAGGCAGCTTCAACCTCCACTCTCCTGAGAACCAGGTGTTGTGGATGAAAGGGCGGACATTCATCAGGCTCACTTTCAACTAATCAGCTGAGTTAAGACAAGAGGCAGTGGAGAGACCAATGGGAGTGTGTAGAATTTGACAAAAAGGCGGTGGAGAGACCTCAGGGACAAGCCAAGGGCGTGTTTCCAAACCCCACAGGCCTCCATGGTGGCCTGCCTTACCCCTGTGGCCTCCTCAGCAGCTGGCACATCAAGGTTTCCCAAATGTGTAATGCCAGGGGCCTCAAATTTACATTGGTATGAAGAGCAAGACAGACCGAAACGAAAGCGAGGAAGCAAACTACCCAGGTCTGTATTGATTCTTGTGGACCGGACAGGGTGTATCTCAGCATTTCCCAGCCTTGAAAGGCCGTCTTGTCACTGAAGGTGGAGGCAATACAGTATGCCATCGTTTGAATAATTGATGACTGATTCCTAAGTAATCAGTGTCCTCACAAGACAATGCATTCTCTCTCTCCCTGGTGGAGAGAAAGAGCTCGGCCTGTTTTTGTCCCGATGCCTTTAGAAGCAAAAGGTAAAAGCTTTAATGCACTGAAGCCACTGGAAGTGCTGCCTCTGAAGGACTCCCCATGGAATCAACTGGGATGGTGTGTCTCTCCTTATGAGGGGGCCTATCAGAGTGGCCTTCCAGTAAAGGGAGTGAGAGAGAGAAAGAGAGACAAAGTAGTTGAGGAAGACAGAGTCATTGAGTGAGCGCGTGTGTCAGAGCAGGAAGGCATGTGCATGCATTTAGATGTGTGAGTGCCCGATCGTGTGTATCTGTTGTAAAATGTATACTAAGTGTTAAGTTTGTTTAGGTGGTGTGCATGAGAGTATTTGTGCTCATGTACAAGAATGTTTTCATAAGTGCCCGTGTGTGTGTGTGTGTGTGTGTGTGTATGTGTGTGTGTGTGTGTGTGTGTGTGTGTGTGTGTGTGTGTGTGTGTG
>JBBMJY010000020.1:8818147-8860177 GCA_037833715.1 Toxotes lorentzi
TGTGTGTGTGTGTGTGTGTGTGTGTGTGTGTGTGTGTGTGTGTGTGTGTGTGTGTGTGTGTGTGTGTGTGTCCTGGAATGTACAGCCCCTTCCTCTAAACAGGAAAGGAGTACAGTTAATAGCATCACCACCCTTTCCCCTCGTACAGAACGGTGGCCAGACCTGAAGAACTTTAACTGTGGGCCAATCTGATCCTGTCCTCAACCCTTTTCACAGTAATATCCAACACAGCATCTGACTTCCTGAGATTTCTCCCAAATTTGCTGCCTACAAAGCACCTGGCAGGAGACATAAAATATCTCTATCAAGGTGTTTGCAAATCATTTGTCTGCTATCTACAAGACAAGTGAACAAGGCAACAGAAAATCAAGAAATAGACAGTTGATGTAAGGACGAGCCAATACCTCTACTACTGCTTATCTAAACAATAGCAGGTAATTAGTGAGTCGGTGTGTTGTATCTTCAGCAGAGCCAGGCGGTGAGGTCGGGGCTGCTGTGGACTCTCACTGGGCCCGTGTGCATTTTTCCATGTGGGCTCCTTGTAATACCAAGACACTTTTATCAAGTCACACACACACGCGCATACACACAAACTGTTCTGTTATCACCTCATAGAGCAACCCTGAGGGTCACACTACACAGTGTCCTGAAAAGACATTAAGCGTGAAAAAACATACAAGGCTATGGCTCCTGGGACCTACACACACGCTACTATTACATGTAGTATAATCCCTGTATTTGTCTTGTTTAAGCACATGTACACCAAAACAGTATCATTGACTTCATGCTTTTACAAACCCCAGTATAAACCCACTTTAGTAAATCCCCCAGATTGCATTTGTCTTCTATAACCGATGGTTCACTTCAACTGAAAGCTGGAATCAAATCCTTGCTCAAATTCTTAATCCAATTTACTTTCAAATTATGATGTTTAATCAGAAACCAAAAAAAAAAAAATTCTCTTGTAGGTCTGCTTCTATTACAACACTTAATATTCGAGTTTGGTTTCTTTTGTTAAATGAAAACAAGAAAAGTTTTATAGCGAAACGTGTTTATATTTCTCAAAATAAGGAATCAAAAAGTATTGTTTCAGAGCTGCAACAACGATTAAAGTAATCAATTTGTGTATCAAAAGAAAATGAATCAGCAACTTCAGTCCTTTATCATGCAAAAATGCCAATAATGTTATGGTTCCAACTTCTCAAATGTGAGTTTGCTGCTTTTTCTTGATTCGTGAAAATAGTAAACAAGTAGCAGTATAGTAAACAACAAGTGTGGGACTGCTGGCTGGACAAAGCAAGAATCATTAGTTGCAGCCTCATTTTGGTCTCTGTACCAAAACTCAAGTATTATGCCACATCTATCCCACATTAGTCACATTTTATGCTGTGTTTATGCCAACTGTAAAATTCTGGTACAATTTGAGTGAAACTGTCTCAAATTAGTTTTAATGTTTTTCGATCATTTGTAGATATAATATCATTTGTTTTTAACAAACAAAACAGCAATTCTGGGTCCCAAAGAAACTCGGGGCTGTGGTGAGGTAAATGTAACTTACAGTAAGAAAGTGCACACACAGTTCCTTTTCGTCTGCTGAAATGTTTGTAGGAATGCAGTAAGATCATTTCAATATCAAAGGCACATGTTTGCCTAATTTGCATTAAACAGGGGAGGGTGGAAGCACATTTGGAGCTAAGAGGAGGTCCTTATCCCAATCAATCAAGACATGTTACTTGTGCAAAATCACATAATTAAAAAATGCGCAAATATCCTAACTTCTCAAAAATATCTGATTGTGATTTCTTTTTATCCCTTAGCACATGCCTTTCCTGTTTTCATTATGTTGTGACGGTAAAGTGAAACATTATTTAATATTTAGTGATGAAACAGGGTAGAAACTCTCTCCTCTAACTCCTGCTGCAGAAATAAAATTGAAGAGACAGTGAGACTCTCAGAGAAAATATGCTGAAAGTGTCAGTGCGGCTGCTTGAGTATGGCAAAATTGCTTATTTTCAGATTCAGCCACATCAAGCAGTTTTTTTTTCCCTGGCTGTTTGTGGAAGAGCTTGCATATTCATGGCCCGCCTGTTTTGAGAACCTGTCACTGAGCCTGTTATATAGCTCTGCTTGCCTTTCTGTTCAGGATGGCTTCAGAGGCAAAAACACTCCATCAGACTTAACACTGTCCAGCTGACACAGTCAGGCAGTAAAACTGACAGCCAATGGAGTCAGGCCTAGCAAATGAACCGGACATAATAAACCACTGACACAGGGGTCACCTTCTGTCACTGCCTACGTATGCACACATTCACACACAAACATAGAAAAGCATATATACACATCAACAGGACAATGCGCACCACATCCTATTGCTTTTAAATACCCATACATTCACACACACTGGAACAGACCATCACTTGCATCCTCCCACTTCTCTCCTTTGGCTGGGTTAAATCCAGCAAAAACCCAGCCTTGTATTTGACCTGCCTCCCACCTCAGCTGCAAAAGAGCGAGTGCAGGCAGGAGGAGCCGGTGAGCGCCGGGCTACCCTTCTCAGACAAGAGCAGCTATGGATTTATGACTTAAACTTGGCTAGTTATACGGTCAATATAATATTGAAATGCATGGGAATAATTCCCCTTCTGCATGGACAGCTACCTTCATAAGTCTGAAGGATTAATAAAACAACTGGGTGAGTGTTTTTGCTGCTATGAAAGTTTTCATTGACAGTGTATTCCCCTGTGGGTCTGTGAAACAGAATAGGTGTTCGATGGGAGATTAATCAGCATGGCTAACACTCAGGTCAAGAGCCCTTCATGTTGAAACCTGCCACTGACAATGTATGTACATATGTGTTTGCGTTTCTTTGAATG
This sequence comes from Toxotes lorentzi, assembly GCA_037833715.1. NCBI lineage: Eukaryota > Metazoa > Chordata > Actinopteri > Toxotidae > Toxotes > Toxotes lorentzi. Next base: position 8,821,021 of record JBBMJY010000020.1, read on the forward strand.
TAGCCACATATTTGCTTTCCACTTGAAGATAGTATTGTGTAAGTGGTGTGTGTGTTATCAATCCAGCTTCCTCCTCCCACGCTATATGACGGCTGTGTTCCCCCCTCCTCCCAACCCTTCCCTCTGCTGCACAGCCTCTGTACATGGAGAGCGCTGCACAGTCCCCGTGGAATCTCCTGTGTCAGTACATTACCTTATAAGTGGAGGCATTGACTGTGGGGACTCTTTGATACACATTCACATACAGTACAAACACAATTGATCTTCAGCGGAGCATTGTGGTGGAGGGGGGTGAGTGCTGAAGAAAGATCTCCACACGTATAACAGATCACAGGCCTTCTTGTGGAATAAGAACTGTATGTGCAAGAAAGAACAAAACGCTCTTTTGATAAGGATGTGACATGGAGCAATCTTTCCCTGGAGCCAGCCGCTGAGCGCTGAACACTATCAGCAATCTGGGAACAGCTCAGAGCGCCACTGTAAAAATGTAATATTATCCTGTCGGTGCAGACTCACATCGGGCATTATGTGACTGGCTGACTTTCTTTTTCTTTTTGCATGAGCAGATTTTCCCCTTAGGGGTGCTAAAATAATGACTCCATCTTATGACAACATTTGCAGCTCAATTAAAAAGTGTTTATGTAAATCTTACCCTGTGTGGGCGCTGCCAGTTCACCATGTTCACGGTAGTAGGAGGATGTTGTCATGTACTTGCCATGAAGTGTCAGAGACCTTAGGTTGACATGACAATACACAGGGGTCAAACTTCAGCACCGACTTTTTTGAAAGGCAAAATAAATATTCCATCCAATCTCCGTACTTATTGGTAAAAGGAATTATTTACTGGTTTTATGTTTTTTCAGACATGGGGGAAAAACATACAAAAATCAGTGAGTGACTAATCGATTCCTCCTCCATTTATATTTAAAATTGTTGAAGAGAGGGGCGTTAGTTAGGTTCAAATAAATACTTTTTCTTAGATGTGGATGCGAGATCAGACAGCAGTCAATGATATGTTTGAAATAAAAATAAATGAATTGGAGTGTTTTTGCTCTCAGTGAGAGGAGATTCCTGATGAGAGTGATCACAGATGCCAAGACCAAACACTTCAAACAAAGGCTGCTTGTTCTTTCATACATGAGCAGAAAAAAAAAAAAACTTTAAAGATATTCTCTTTAAAGAAAAACAAAACAAAGAAAGTGACAGAAAGAAAGATAGTGGAATTATACTGTCTGGTAAAGAAAGTCCAAACTGAACAATCACAACCCATTCGCTATCTTTCTGGGAAAAGGTCATAATCACATAATTGTAAGTGTAAAAGCAGAAGAATTTAGAAAATTACGACAATAATTTGCCGTGATTATGGGTCTCCCCTTGCACTACTTACTCTGCAGCCCCACACTGCTGCATGCAATGCACACTATATTCTAAACGCTTTAGCTGTCCATATTTAGATGAGTTGAGAATATAAACAAGTGAGTGAGTGAAAAGTCCTTCTCGGTCTATTTAAACCCTCCCCCGCAGGCAACAGTATTTACAAGGAAACGGTTATCATTTAGTCTCTGTTGCAGATCAAAATGTCAAGCTCCACAGAGAATCTGAGCAGTGCTGTTAGGGCCAAAAGTGCAGTTTTAGAGCCCCAGGATCTGAGAGAAAAAAATGATTTGCAAATGCCCAAATATGTCTAATTGACCTGAAATATAGCCTGTGTGCAGGAACTGTTTGAAATCAATACGGAGAGCGAAAAGAATATCCTTGAAGGAACATTTCAGAGAATCGCACCGCATGTCTTTCGGAGCAGCATTCTGAAATATGCAAGAATTATGAAAACAATCAAGAAGTCATGATAGGTCATGTGAATTAAAATTACAGTGGTTGCAGCCAATTAAGAGAGTGTGAGGAACAGCTGTTTTTCACCGAGCAGATCAGTATAGCACGGAGTGAGAGTTTATATTATATGAATATTCTGCGGACATAAAAGCCATTTGTGGGTGAATACACACATAATGCATTCCCTCTGTATTTGTTTATTGTGTGTTTAGTGGGGTAAATCAATAGGCTGTATTCCCAGCCTTGACTGGATTCACAATTAACCCTAGTGAGAGACTACCTGACAGTGGGTATGTTAGATTCAGAACAGCCAACCATCCTGATTGTCTTTCCCTCACATAAACCGCTGCTCCTCACCATCCTTTCTCCTGTCCAGGTGCCTTGTGGGTAACGGTGAGGACTGGAGGGAAGTTCCTCCCATGTGGCACGCGGGCCGTGACAGCTCCGAGATGCTCTTTGACCTGAGAGGAAGGGAAAACAACATCAATGGTAATTCCCCTTCAAACACATTAACTGGGATGAACTGGGTCCCACCGAGCCCCTCTGAGTGGACTCGCATTGATCGCAGAAATCCATGAATAAATTTAGGACTAATTGATTTTTTTTTTTCCTCCTCAGAAAATAAATCTCTAATTCTGAGTAGAGGCACCGAATGTTGCAGATTGTACAAGCACCTTCGCTTTTTAAAAACCAAAGGAAATACATTTTGAGAACTAACTTAATAAGCTACAAAAATATTCAGCGTCCTCTCATTTCGTCTGATCCAGGAGGCCTGTTGTTTTCAATGCAGCCACAAGTTTCATCATTTTGTGACTTGACAAGAGTCAATAAAAAAGTCCACCTTGAGCTCAGCTGCGAAACAAACAAAGAGAATTCACCGTGTTAGGATTGCCAAAGCAACAAGCCCAGAAATTAACCCAATAGGTCCTCTGGATTTCAGCTACCTTTTAATTGCTTTCAGTGGGGATTGAAGCTATAGTTGGAGGGAAAATGGTGTCACATATGCATTTACAAGAGCTCCCTATCCCTTTGGCCTGCCAGTTGGAAGAGTGATACCGTCAATATTAGAAGAAAGCGTTTACAAAAGATTCCAAGCATTAAGTGTAAATACTGCACCGGGGTTGCAAAGTGAAAGAAGATAATATCACGAAGGTGAACTGCCAAAGCAGTTATATTTAAACTGATAAATGATATAAGATCAGTGACCTTTTTTTAATAATCACTAAAAGAATAAAGAACATTTCCTTTGACCAGACAAAGAACAAAAACAATGTTTTGGTGTAAAAGTATTTTCCATACTTGTAGAATCTTAAAAAAAAAAAAAAAAGGCTATATCAAAAAAGTGCTCACCAGTTCTTACACTACATCTCATCAAGTTATGTTTTACAACAGTTTAGTGAAAGGATGGGCGTAGACTTTAAGCAATGCATTAGTCATTAGTCATACTATATAAAGCTGATTGGAAACACTCTGAGCATGTCATTCACAGTTTAATCAATAGACGAGGCTAAGATCTGGGCTGATCTTTTGTTTAGATGCTACAGTATTTTATTTTATATAAAATATGATTTCCCCTTTGCTTTTCAAATTGATTGTTAAAGGCAGAATTACTCAGCAAAATAATGTTGCTTTGTCAACAGAAAGTGCCTGATTTTATTCTGTGCTGTGGCAAAAGAGAGCATTTGAATATTAATGTCTGATCTATGATAGCATATAATAATAATTATTAAAATCTGATAAATATCTGATAATAACAAGTACCACTTTGTGTATAATAACTGGAGCAGATTCTATTGTATATTTCGAGTTGTCAATTGAACTGGTCAGGGCTCTTATTCTTAGTGATGATTGAGGAGTCTTGATTTGGAAAGTTGTAGATTCAGGTATCATACTGCCACCTACAGGTTGAGACATATTTTTTTTTATATATTTTTTTTTTTTCCAGGATGTTCAATCAGTCAGAGTGCACTCAAATGAGTTCCTTATGATTCAAATTATTCCGGATTTCAGGAGGGACAACTTCTGCTTCAGTGACATCTATGGAAATGAAATATCACATTTAGATTTGCTTCAAATGATAGATAATACCTTCAGACATCTGCATTAACTGGGAGAGGAAATATCCCATGTGTGCCCTCACTAAACATTTTGTCCTGGGCCTTTTAAAGCACATGTAGCTGAAGACGTGGTTATGGTCTATCAAGAATCCCTTTGCTGACAAACCTCAATTGCTCAGTCGTGCAAAGAAAAAAAGGATTCCTGAAATGTTCCTTCTTGTTTGATGGATGAGTTGTACATATAATGGCTGGGCATTACCTCTGCAAATAAACCAGACTTGACATTGCCCTGCGTTGGAACATCTGGGACGCCCCAGAGACAGGATCAAAGGCCTTGTGCGTCCTTGGACTCTATCTGTGCCAAACATGCACAGCGAGCTCAAGAGCGGCTATCCAACGCATTTCAGTCATCATCATCTGCACTGGCTGTGTTTGTTAGTCATCAGCCATTTCTTTTTAATTTGTTACAGTCATATTCCTCAGTGTTTTCGTCATGGTAACAGCAGGGCACAGAGCGGTGCAGCCAGACAATACAGTAAATCAATTTATGAGCTTATTATCCCACAACAAAATTATATCTTTAGCTAAGTGGAAACATGAATGTGATGTTGAAAATCAAGTGCTAGACTGATTGATCTTTCTAGCACTTTTCCAACTGACACGTCAGACTGAACAGCATGTCAGCTCCACTCTCATCTGTACTATACTATGGGGACTGTTCTACAACACAATCCACATTACTTGGGCTTTGTTTGGAGAAAGCCAGCCAACTGCATAACTTTAATTAGTCAAGCTGTATTCATTCAAGTGATTACAATACGCTGCACAGTAGTGAAGAGAAGCATCTGTCACTTGAACTCAAATGATTTCTCAATCTTTCCGTTTGGTGGAATAAATTCATTGTGGGCCCAGACTCTAAGATGGCTTTTCTTAAAGCAGACTGAAGACACTACTCATTGAATACTGAATAGATCCCTGAAGTAAACGCAGTATATAATACATTCTGATGTTGATTTTGTGCCAAAATAAAAGACACTCTTGTCTAGGGCTGCAACAGCTATTTTCATTATCTATTATTCTGTCAATTTTTTTTTTGATTGTTCATTTAACTGTTCAGTCTATAAAATAAAATAAAAAAACACCCATAACAAGTGCTCAAATTGCTGGTTTTTTTTCCTACCAACAGTCCAAAAATATTCAATTTTCAATCATATATAGCAAAAAAATAACAGCAAATCCTCCCATTTGAGAAACCTGAAAGAGTGAATATTTGGAATTTTTTTTTGTTGACGATTTATTTTCGGTCAGCTGACTACACATTCAATCAAGAACTAGTGTTGTCCACTATATTCTAATGTTTTAACTACACTAAAAATGCAAAAAGCAAAGCATATCTTTTGCATTATGTTAATTCTACCATGGAGAAAAAAAAAAACAAAAAGACAAGATGAGGTTTATCTAAGATCACTTTTTTCCCCGGGTTCTTGAGTTTCATTGCGTTTGCCATTTCTACATCTCCCCACGGCTATGCATCTGCTGCTCTCCAGCATGCACACCTGGGGAAAGAGGCAGGATGTCACTTTTGTGAACTTGCCGCGGCAGAGAGGAGGGAAAAATGACGCAATCATCAGAAAAGTGGTTTGGGTGGTGAAGCAGGGGCCTTGCGAGGGGCAGGTTGCAGGGATCGCCTGCACCTCGGCAGATGTGCCTTGGTGTCACACAACATCCACAGCCGAATGAATCACACAACAGATGTTTAACGTCAAGGCCAGGCTGTCACGCCAGCCAAACACGCACATGCACACACCAAAAGACAAAGACATGCACACACTCACAGTACAATTTATTACTACATTAGGAAGACTGGCTCCACGAGGGGTCAGACCAAGGCTCTCATGGTCACCTTGAATGCGACTTTGACCAAAAATAACAAAACAGAGATTTCCCTCAGCCTATAGAGAAGTTCTTATAGGGTAGAAAAAAATCTTCTGGCGTGCACTAAATGCACACAACACACACTGACTGAAATGTAGTTCTGCTCAAACTCGCTGAGTCTCATGAAATGTTTCTACAGCATAAAGTATTTTCAGACACTCTTTGATCTCTGGCTTGTACTATCCAAAAACAACCCATCAATATTGAAAGACAGAAGGTATTTTAGATAACTCTATACCAGAATCCTCACGATTCCTTTTTTTTTTTTGTTTGTTTGTTTTTTTGTTGTTTTTTGTTTTTTGTTCTTAAGTAAAGATATTTTGTCAAAAGCCATTTCCACCAAAAAACAAATGTGGCTTCTTACCATAGATGAAATCTTTATCACCTTTTTGTTTCAGGGTTTTTTTGGGGTGAAGATGACGAAATGCAACACTACTACAATAAACTGTCAATGCTGTAAAACAGATGTTCTCAACTTTTGTGATGTCACACTGCCATGCCGTACACAACACATTTCCACATGTCAGATTTTACTGACAAGAGGAAAACTATGGTGAAACAGGACTAAAGAATTTACTTAACTGACATTTGATTTCACACATTTATAATTATAATTTTATTTCTGAAACAGGTCCTGTCATTTAAGGTGAGCAGTTACTCAAAGACTTGTCTGATCTTCTCACATAATCAGTGATTTTGTGTGCTGTGGATATTTTTCTTTCTCTTTTTTTCTTTTTTTTTTTTAAACGTGTGCCTTGGTACCAAAAAACACTGAGAATCACTGTGTTAGAGAGGAGCAGTTAAAGGTAAGGAGCTTTTAAGAAAGAGTTGCTGGATCTTTGAGAACATTCTTGAGGCCCTTTTCCCCTCTTTTGGAGAAACCCAGGCAGATAAAAGGAAACACTCGGGTGGATTAAAGTGTTCAGAATGTATCAGCATCAAACCACTAGAGTTTTTGCCCTCTACATTTTTCAAACACAGTCAATAGATCTAAATATTTTACTGTGCCCTGGCCGATTTATTGTTTGATGTTTAAAAACTTGTGTGGAATGAAAGAAAATTCATTAAAGAAGAAGGCCCCAGAACGAGGCCCTACGATCAGCTTTGAAAGTCTAGTTTAACTGGGATATTGATCATTCTCTTTCTTCTGTGACAAAGGCCACCAGGGACGCTGGAGGTGTCGGTGGATGAAGGCGCGCTGCCAATAACACCAGACGTGTCTGTATACACTGTAGGTGAGGCTGGGAATTACACTACTGACACTGAAAAATTCAATAACTTAAAAATGACCAAACAAACATCACTTTCTTGATTTTTTTTTTTTTTTTTGGTGGTCAAAAGAAAATTCAGTGTACATTCTGGTTTGTATGCAGCAACATGCACTTGAGGGATTTTGAATTTTGAAATGCATGACAGATAAGACTAGCATATTTGTGAACTTAATTATACAGCTTCGCAGGACTACTGGAAATAGAAATTTTAAGTCAGGTGTTTCTCTGTTTCATTGAGCATCAGTAAGTCATATAGAACTTATCTGACTGCAAGACTCCCAGCTTTTAATCACAAAACGTCCTGTGTCCTGTCATAGTGTAGGACAGGCTATTTAATTGTTGACTATGGACAGTTTTGCTTGAGAAGAAACTGGTTTACTAAAGTATGGCAGTAACATACTATATGTCAATTCTATTTTAGAGTGGATTTTCCCTTTTAGTTGCCCAGTCACTGTAAGCCTGAGGGTAAACTTTAACACGTTCAAACTGGCTATATTGCAGGTGTAGCTATACCCGGCAGGGGCTTAAAAATTCTCAGCACACTTTAAAAGCTGTACACTAGCAAAGCGTAAAAAAGGGTTATTATGGAAGTGATGCTCTCTCTTCTTTGGGAACCAGAAAAAAGGCTTCTGCACAAAGCTACACACACAATAGATATTTTCTGACAGAGAAGTGTGGAGGTAGCAGCAGTCACAGAAATCCTAGTTTAGAGATAATCGGCACAGAAATTTGAAACTTCATCCACTTGAGTTATTCAAGCTTAGACTGCCATCAGTGATATCTCTCTTGACATCAGGAGACAGGCTAACCACAGCATAATTAATTATATCTTTGGAATACAAATTCATATCCCCTGACCTACAAAAAATGAGTCAAGCAGGACTTGACAATCATCAGCAATACTTTGGAACTGGGAAGCTATTTAGACTGATACCTTAGACAAACATAAAGATACATCATCAATGTATTAGTGTCACTTTAAAAGAAAAACACCTGCAAGTTTTGCCACTTGCCAAATCTGCCAAAAAATAAAAAGAATATCATTATTATTATGAAATAAAGTTGAGATCAAGAAGCTACAGTAGCCACAACAAAATAGGTCAACATTTTGTGTGAAGATGTAAATAATTTACTGCAAGTACAAATATAACCAAGTTTTTTTCTTTCAGCATACATCCTACAGGGCTGCACTGAGGTGATTAGGCTTCAAATAATCATAATGATTATTTGAACCCTCTCTGACTTTAAAGAACTGTAGCTGCCTTTGGACATTTTTTGCTTGATTTGATAAAGCCACTGAGAAGAATCGACAAAAAAAAGGGCAGAGAAGTTACCTCCTCTGTGGTTCTCTACTGCATTTCACAGAAACCTGGAGCATAACATTCTCTAATAATTAAAATTTCAAGTATATCTCAAGGACCAGGCAAATGGCAGCATGTTGTAGATCACAAGCTGCAGAGTGAGGGACTGCATTTCATACTCATTCACACAAAATAATGTGACTCTTTCATTTTTTAAAATTTGCTTTAGTGTGTGTGTGTAAAATCAGAAGTTGTCATAAACAGGATCATTCTTTCACATTATACACTATATTTGTATTTCATTAATGTGTTGCCATCAAGCGGCAAGAACAGATCAACAACTTGTTTTTCTCTTTCACAAATGCTTTGTTATTTATTGTCTCAGTACATGACAATGCTGTGCAGATTAGGCATATTAAAAGCAGTTCTGTTTGCCCCTCCTTTTGCACAAAATTACCTCAGTTTTTAAACTCTCTGAACGCTCTGAATCAGCTTTTGGCACAGCTGTGACTGTGAAGCATGCCCAGTCTAAATAAAAATTCACCTCCGCTCTTTCCAAGAATCAGTTACCGATTTCCATCTGATCTCTCTTCCTGTTGCTATCATCATTACACCTGTTTGTTTCGGAGTGACAACAATGGCTTTAAGACAATATTTCCCACAATCTGAACTGGACTAAACCACGTATGGTCACTTAACAGACAGATTTATCAGCTCCTGTTTGCTGACCTTTGTGTTCAGCAGTGTCTATCTCAATCCCAGTCTCTGTTTTCCTTCCCATCTCCCCTGAATATCTATCTGTTCCTCTGCCTCATCTACCATGGAGTTACCATTCTGCAGCTGAGTGAGAAACAATCAGGGAATATGGAGTAAATAAACAGATCCACCAGAGGTGAAACAGGTCCTTACATTCAAATGCAGGTAGGCAGGCGGGGCAGACAGACAGATCGGCTGGGCCACCGACTCCCAGGGCCTAGTCAATCCGCTCACTCACTGAGGATGCTGGTTTCCTTTGTAGAGGAAAAGAGAGGAGTCAGAGTCATGTCACTACCTCTGTGGTTAGTATCATGTTTGTCCCAGCAAAATCAAGTATTTGAAGTACATGAAATACGGTGCTGACTCTTAGTGATATCATGAACTACTGAGCTGCTAGAGTAGCCTACAGGGAAACAAATGCTGATGAATTATCCTAACCACACTGCAGCTGCACTGCTGCCGCACGCAATACTTTGACACATTTTTGCCTTTAAATGTGAGTAATATGTGAGGACGCAAGCTGCACTTGACAGAAGCTTGACTGAAATCGGTGGGGGAGGGGTGGCAGCGAAGGTGTGCTATTGATTACAGTGTTTTCCATGAGCACATACATAATAAAATATTTAATGATTTGGATAATGAAAACATATCATAACAAATACACATTGTTGGCAGAATTAGCACTGCACAGTTCCAATTTAAATCATGTACAATGAGAGGGAACTGTTTTTAGCCTAGTGATCACATAAACAGGCTCAAATCTATTTGGTTTTTACTGAATATATTTTTGTTTCCTCGGTGCATCAGTGAAAATGCCTACCACCATTATGTCCTCCTTTCCAAGTGTGTTACTCTCCTTTGAAAAGACACACAGGACACAGCAGGAGGGGAGGTGTGATGTTCTCTCTTTTTATTGACTGACACGGCTGATGAGGGCCCATCCTGCACTTTGGCAGGAGGGTAGGCAAGCATGCGGAGGTGGCGCCCACCAGGGTGCAAGGAGGGGACGACATGGTCGTCCTTCATAGATATTCCATGCGTGGCTTTACCCTCAGCTGCCCTGTCAAGGTCTGTGTATGCCCCTCCGAGGGGGCTGAGACAGGGTCATGGATGACACCCGCTTCTATGCCAGACGTGACAGCACAGCTGGGCCGCTTAATGACAGAGGGGCCTGGCCCAGCACACACCTGCCCATCCTGGGCAGGGCAGGCGACCTCACGGGGAGAAAGAGGAGCCGCTGCCACGTTCGATGGGCAGATGTTCTGGAGAGGAGACAGCAGAGACAGCTGCACTACAGGGACCCCTCCGTTTCTCTCCTCTCTCCAGTAATTGAAAATCATGTAAAAGGTCAATTGTGTGATACTGGCTGTCCCTCTCTGCAAGTTGTTCCTTTCAGCCAGAACATGACAAAAACAACACTGACTGGTTGACAGCTTTTGCTTCAATTACTGCTTATTTAGCTATGGATGTCCACGTAATGACGATATCTGTAAACATTCTGAGTGAATAAATCTGCATATACAAAGAGGTACAGGCCATCTGTTGGAGGCCATGGAGAGGGGTCCCTGAGAGAAACGTAATCATTGGGTACATTACACAGACACTGTTATGACATTTGGACTCCAGACGAAGGAGGTTGGAAATAACACTAATTCCAAACTCTATCAGCTTTTCTGAATAGCAGGCCAACAGCCTCTGCGAAAAGACTCCACTGTGGTATAGAGGGTCAGTGCCTGTCCTGAATACCAACACAGAGTGACCCTCCCTCAGGGTTTCACTCTGATGAGAAGTGGCAAGGCTCTAACCTCCACAGGATTGCTCTCTGTTTGTGGTTGTCTTAAACAGAAACAGCTACAGAACTGTCACACACCATCAACCTCCCCGAAACTCAGCAGAGCTTTATAGACCTTCATAGGCAGAGTAACGATCAAAATAGACAATGAGGACTCATCCAGTAACACTAAACAGGGAAATGAGATAAACTCTGGCCACTTTTGCGTGAAATTTGGTTGTTGACTTTCAAGTACTAGAAACTTGGCAACATGTTTAAGAAGTTTTTTTTTGTTTTTTTGTTTTTTGTTTTTTTTACTTGACCTAGATAAATGTGAGTTTTATGGGAACTGGAAAAGGTACAAAAGCTCTAGATGCTCAGACTGTGAAATACAGTATTTAAAGAGAGTGTGTCAGTGTTGGACAGGGAATGGCCTATATAAATGTGACATCTCATCACATATTTGTTTCAGTAATTTTGAAGTTTGAAAAAGCTGTTACTTTTAATGAGGAACATGCTAGGGCTTAGCCACAAACATGTGGTTTTGGGGGAACTCTTTAAAATTTTAACAAAAACAAGTGCTGTGACTTGAGTACCAGCACAAACAGGAAGGAAACAATATATTCCATAAACTCCCCCAAATGAGAATGTTATCAATAACACTTGTGTCTGCAGGAAAAACAAAATGAAGCTCTTCAAAATGCATGTTTCTGGTTTGACTGACCGTAGCCCCTTGCCAATAACAACGTTACCCGCAATCACGATCCAAACCACACGCCCTTGGCACAGCACACTGTCACAAATTATGTTTTGATTCTGACCAAATGCAACAGCTTCCTGTCTGGTGCTGTTTTCTCTTACTGTCTGTTTTATCATCTTGAACCAAATGCAAACTAGAGGATGCTGTTTTAGCTGCGGGAAGGACATTTGGTAACATATCAAAATTGTTGGACACCGCTGATGACAAACTTGGAGAACGTGTATCCTCATCAAGGAAACGATGACTCTATCCAGTCAAAGACACAAACACTATCTGTGTTCATTTAACCCAATGAAAATCTTTTTTTTTTTTTTTTTTAGAGATTGTTGTTCCATCATGGGCTTTACTCCTAACTGTTCCTCATGTCCAGAAAACAAATATATAACAGTCATTTATAATCACTACTCAAACCACTGGGCCTCTCAATTTAAACGTGTGAGTGAGTGATTGTGTGCGTATGCCACTTGTATGAGAGTGTAACTGTGCAAAGGCATGTGTGTAACACACCAGAATGCACATTTCAAAGGCAAGACAGCTCCTGGGCTTGCTGAACTTTTGCTTGTTATCAGGAGCTGAGAGTGAAATGGAGAGAATTGATCTTTTGTCTACTGGAGGTGCACTCCCTTGGGCTGCGCCGCTCGCTTGCTCACTCGCTTGGCTGCCATGCAGAGGGCTCTCTTTCTCATCCTCAACCACCCCCCCACCCCCAACCACCCCTTCTTCTCCCCCTCCTTTACTCTCTCCCTCTCTCTCTCTCTCCGTCTCTGCATGGCGGCTGCCTCTCCTCCAGCTGACACTTGTCCTGCCGTTACTGGGAGAGATGTGCGCTGAGCTGCTGACACCAGGATTGATCTTCCTCCTTTTCCCCATAAGCTCCATATCAAGCTCCTGGAGACTGTGGAGGAGACAAAGAATGGGAGGAGGGATCGGGATAAAGGGTTGGGGAGGCGGCCGGAGTGGAAGGGAGAAGAGGCAGAATATTGTCAACTCACATCACCTCTTCAAACTAACAATGTTTGGTGCAGCAAAGAAACAGAGAACGCAAAGTTGACAGTTTTATTGGGGGTGGTAGAAGGAAGTTCACTCTTTTTTTTTTTCTTTGTTCACTTTTTTTTTTTTTTTGTTGCTCATAGTGACACCACAACACCAACAACTAGATTTCCTAATGCTCCCAACAGCAGTTATGCTTCATGAACAAGTTTCAAAGGGTGTACTATTTGCTGAAGTGAAGTAACTGTGGTATTTAAAATAAAATAGTTACAGGATTCTGTAAAAAAAAAAAAAAAAAAAAAAAAAGGCGTAAAAATCTGCTTGATTTTGATTGATTAAAAGACTTGCTGGGACTACCACACCACGTTTTTTTGTAAGAGAAATCCTCAGCGGTGTGTGCTGAGACATCTGTCTGAGCCAAACTGGCATATCACCGTGCCCACAAGATGATTTTGAGGTCACATTTAACACAAACAAAATCAGTGCAGTAGCACAACTTCCAAGGTTGTGTGCTTACCTCATATTTAGTTCTACTGTGTTGATTTCTACTTAAGGCAAATGTTTATTATTCTGCTGAAGTCCATTTTTAAGAAATGGAAATCTGAATTATTTACCGAACCTTGCTTGAGAGGCTGATTCAGTGGTGGCAGGAAAAATAATCTATTGTTTAACTAAACTGTAAATTGTTTAGTCTTCAGTGCAATGGACTTAATAACCATATTTTTGGCAACATGCTTTTACACATCAATTAAGTCACAGTTGAGTCACCAGGCTTCACTGGCACACGGCATAATGCAGAACAGAGTTTCTTTTTCCTTATTTACATTATGTGCTGCTTTTCTGAAAAGCCTTGACTCAAAAATCACAGTACCTGTGTCACATGACAGCACAGTTTAAATAGTACTGGTGTTTACACAGCTCATGTGCAATGCCTACAAGTGGAAAATAAACAAATAAAAAGCTTTTTAGTGGCAGTAAAACCAAACTAAAATGTTACTGTAAGGCTCCCCATGTAACCAGAAACTGAGAACATGGCAAATCAAAGGATCTGACCATAGGCTGTCTGTGAAAGCACTCGTTTCCACTGCACTTAATATGAAATACATAACACATAATGATGAGCATCACATATCACTCCTCTTAGCTAGGTGCTTAACATAACAGCTGCGTTAAATGAATTCTATGCATATGCAGCTGTATATACAGTAGGTTCAATTAAGGCAATGCAGTTCTACGTACACAAAGTTCTACTTTTTTTTCCATTTTCACAAGACGTGACTTGATGAACTAATTAAATTCAGATGTGTCCTGACCGTCATTAATAATAGCTTTTGCTACTGTGGGCCTGCACTGACAGTAATATTTTCACTTCCACGCCATTTCTGTTGTTTTATTTTGTTTGCACTGATGAATGTCCCTATGTCATGATGTCACTAACTTGCAGGTATATGATATAAGGTAAATAAAAAGCACCGCATACATCCAGCAAGGCCGCAAATAACTATACATAGTTATTTTAATGTGTTATTATTATATGAAAGTATTCAGATTTTTTTTTTTAAGTCTAGAAAATTTACTTGTTCATGAGAAAATAGCAAAAATGTTATAAAATGGCCATCTTTTATAATAAATCTTTTAACAATTCATATCATAATAAATCTTTTAACAATTCCTAGACACCTGGATTTGGATCTCCACTAAAAAACTAATCACTTCTTCCCTGGCTCATGGCCTAATCTTTCTCCGAAACACAGCATCTACAACTGAAATATTTAAAATCATTTAGAAACCATAATTAGACTGAAAATAAAACCTGTATAGTCATAAATAGCATGATCACACATAAAACACTTTCATCCAGTGCGGTGTGGAGTCATACAGTAAAGGATGTATTCTCAGTGGCTCTTGAGGACTTCTGTTGTGATTCTAAGTCCAGGCATCTGAGTGGATTTGACTGGGGATCTTTACAGTTATTACTGTGTGTTATTGGCATTGTGAGGGGAGGAGACATGGGAGGAAGGGTTAAGGGTGGAAGGGAGGGGGGGTGCAGATGGGAGAAGTCTAGCAGTAATTTGGGGGGTTAGCCAATTTCAGGGGGCCGGATGGCCTGATACCCTTGGTAAGCATCCGAGAGCAGCAGAGAGTAGAGCAGGGCAGAGCCGTGCAGGAGGAAGATGAATCAAGTTTAATAACAAAGGGTTCTAATTGCCCCCCACAACCCTGCACCCCACTCCGCCCCCACCCCCACCTCAGAGCTGAACTCTAATTACAGTCAGAACACAGTGCACTGTCACCCAATATTAAGTTGTTCAAAAGCGGGCCGAGATAATCGATAAACACTTTAGTTGTGGAGGGGGCAGAGGCGGAGAAGAGAAAGAAAAGACAGAATGAAAAAAGTAAGATGCCCCTTCCATTCAGTGGGAACTAGCAGCACCCAAAGCCCTCCTGGCTCATGAGAACGCCTTTGGGACGGTCCAGGAATGATTGCAGAGCAATAATCCTGAGCACACCTCCCCACTGCCCCCGTACAAACACACACACACACACACACACACACACACACACACACACACACATATATATTTATGTGAGCTTACAGTACAATGTAGAGCCCCGCCTTCCCCATGGGCTGCCTGAGCACCCGTGCGTCTGAGAGGAAAGGTGAACACGGTCACCCTAATTACAGGGGCCCAAGTTCTCTCACACACTAACACACACTCACCAGGCATAACTAAAGACAGGCCAATTAGGGCGAGAGGGAGATAAGGGAAGTTTTATTTGTATACTAATTAAGCCCCTGATGAAATTCAAAAGGGAGGTGGTGAAGGGGATTGGGGGAGGGAGCGGACGGGTAATTGTGTGTTTGAGAAAAGGTTGCTTTAGGTGCGGTTATCTGAGAAGCACAGCCTTGAGATAGTTGCCCCCTAATCCTGAGCTGAGCCCCGGCATTGCACTGCAAGGTCTCTCATAATTTGATCTGTTACATAGGAAATGGCAAGCTCTGACAATGAGATCATCAGCAGCATTTATTGTCTGTTTGGTCCATGTTTCAGCTAAACCCAAAGAAACTGAAGAAGTCATGCACAAAGAGACTACTTTCCTGTTTTGTTTTGTTTTGTTTGTTTGTTTTTTGGCACCAGTTTAACATTAAAAAAAAAAACAACTCAAAACAGTGTAGATGAACTGCCAGCTTATCTGTTAAACAAATTCAGCATTAACAATATTCAGCTGTGTTCTTGCAGGCACTGTAAGCAATATTATAACTTCTGACTGCTGAAGTATAAATTTAAGTGGCTAAAAGGTTACTTATCCTGAATAGACACAGTAAGAAGAGCACAGGTTTAAGTGTAAGCAAAATTAGTCACAGCCATTGTCCCATTCCAGTGAGCAAGCATGCACAATGCCAGGATGCAGGAGCTGTTTCACCTAAATGGAATGAACTGTCAGTTATTTTTTTTCAATTTATCAATTAATCACTTTGTTTCTAAAATATGAAAAAAGTGAAAAATGTCTGTTATAGTTTCCCAAAGTCCAAGATGATGTTTTCAAATGTCTTGCTTTACAATTCACTAAACTTAGAAAAGCTTGCTTGAAAAATGACTAAAATGATTACTCGGTTTTAAAAAATAGATGGATAGATTAACCTGCTAAGCATTGCAGCTGCAGTCCAAATATACATATACTTCACTCACTGTTTTAATAATAGCAGCCTACGGGCTGTAAGTTTCCATTTTGTAGCTCAGTGATTCCCAACCTTTTTGCCTTATGACGTTTTAAAGCAAATCAGTATCTAATCATGATCACAGGTTGGGTCAATGAGCTGTGACCATTGTTTCCCTTCTTATACTGTTTCATTTGAACAGTTACTTGATGTCTGCTGGGGTAACCGTCAGTATTTCACACTTAAAAAAAAAATTTAAAAAAATGTAAAGACAAAAAAAATACAGAAAAATAAATACACCTGTTCTTGTTAATCATCTTGCAACCCATATCTTGCAACTCCTTGAGGAAGGTTCTGACCCACAGGTTAGGAACCACTTGAGATAAATATCAAAGTCCATAGAGGACATGCATTCACTTTTTTTAACATGAATACTTTGTGTAATAATTCCTAACATATCAGACTAACAGTTTGTGTCACATCAAAATTCTTCTCTTGTTTATATGTCATCTTATTTTGAGGGTTTATGTCCTAACAAGTGAAGTGTGACAGTATCAGTAAAATCATGGCTGTTTAGCAACATGTAGTGGCAACCATGGTCAACTACAACATCAGCAACAGCAAATTTCAACTCTATAACATGAGAGCTAAGTGAGATACAATCTGGGTCTTTAACTTAAAAGTAAAAGTACCAATTCAACAATGCAAAAATACTTCAAAGTAAAAGTCCTGCATTCAAAATCCTACTGAAGTAAAACTACAAAAGTATTAACAGGTACATGTCCTTAGAGTATGAAAGTAAACATACTGGTTCTGCAAGAAAATTATATTATTTTTATCATTTAATCCTAACAATCATCTGATTATATTAAAAGCCGGATTTACATACTGTCTGGTAGATTTATTTATGACAGTACGTCATATTTTAAGCTCATCATATGCATGTAAAATCTGAAAAGTAACTACAGTTGTCAAATTAATGTAATGGAGGTTAAAGTACAAAATGTGCCTCTAATATGTAGTGGAGCAGAAGTATAAAGTAGTAGAAAATGAAAATACTCAAGTAAAGTACAAGCACCTCAAATTATGCTTTAGTACAGTATTGGAGTAAACTGCTTTCCACCATTGCTGATATATTAAATCACTGACTGTATATCATTGAAAATAATGTACCTATAGCCTATATTCTCAGTTAAGTGCAAACTGACTCGAGAGGAAATGCCAGACTGCTGGGATAAAAATGTAAAGCTATCTTTAAAGTTAATGAACAACATCAGGCAAGTTTATTTTAGCTTACTAGGCTGCTAACCTGTCAAGCAGTTATAATGCCGACTCAATGCCTCTACCTGTCCAAAGCTGCTTCCACCTTTCACATGCACAAACTCTCCATGGCGTTTGGGAGAAACAGGAAGTAGAATGATGTCGTGGATTCACTGAGCAATACTGTGCTACATCTATTTTTTTTTTTTTAAGTCAATATGTTTTTACAACTTGGAAAATTAATAAGCCGAATTCGCTATTAACAGTCCGTGTTTGATATGTACCATTAGATGTACTGATACCTATCGCTGAATTAGTTTGATACTGAAGAAAACTTAAAAACCCGATTATTCTCGGGCAAATTCTGGAGTAACAACGAGCGCCTTTTTTCTCATTTCTGATCGACTTTGTGGACGTTGATTGGGAACATCGAAGATAATTAGATCGTTGTCTTATAGCGTAAGTCACACTAAATTAAAAAATCTGTGTACCATGTACCATTTGTGCAGATTTCACTGAGCTGATTTTTGTTACACAAATTGCAGTAATAGGACCCTAAGGTTTTTGAAGCATCCTACCTTAACTGTTGTTTTCAGAACACCTGCATGCACATGTCCCTTTCAGTTTCTCCCTCTGCGCCTCTGCTGCAAGTCGCCCTCACAGTTTCAAAACATGTGCAATATAAACTAACTTCTCGCAGTTGTAATCATCCCTAACGATGCAACAAGTAGCAAGTAATCCGAAGTGTAGCAACCGCAAGATTGCCACCTAATCTAGAGGGGAATCCCCAAAATGGCCGTCAAAGAAAAGTGGCGTTTGTGTGCGTTTCCATTTATAAGATTTAAGACCAGTCAGATGATCCTTTCTTCCCAAAACTTACAAATGAGTGATTCTCCTGTTTTTACTGTCCGTGAGCACCAACAGTGCTCTACTGTGGACTGGTCCAAGCAAGAGTGGAAATAATCAGCTGATTAATTGATTAGTTGATTGACAGATCTGGATCACTGATTAATGGTAAAAGTCATTTTTAAGCAAAAATGCCCAAAATGTATTGGTACCAGCTTCTAAAATGGGAACATTTGCTAATTTTCATAATTTGCTACAATAATAAACTCAGCATATTTGGGTTTTTGACTGTTGGTCAGGCAAAACAAGATATGATATTCTACTTAACTGGTGATAATTTGCCATTAATCTAATTATGTGGACCCAAATGATATGGTGTATATCTGGGGTTTTGAGGGCCCCTGGGTATAATCATGAAACATGATTCATCATCATGAATATAATCATGAAACTGTGAAATTATCCAACGCACTTTCAAAACTTAATATTAAATGTAAATTAAATATTGAATGTTATTACATCCTTAGATTTGATTCATTTCCAGCTGTTTTTTTTTTCTTTCAAAACGTTCACCCCAAGTCTGCTTTTAGAGCAAAATGTAATTTTTCCAGTGACCTTTTTTGTTACTTAATGCCACTTTTTATAGACGTTTTAAATGCTTTTGTCAATCAAGACAAACATTATGTGGCTAATTATGTGATTAGCTGTCCAGTCATTTACACTAAGGCAAGAGCCATTCACCACCTTTTTAAAAAGAAAATATTGTATAAATACGCTGCTTAATTTCTTATGATTATTGTTTTGTTTTTGTTTTTTGTCCAATGATTACAGCTTATTGTTTCTCATAGATATGTGACTGAGTTATATTTGGTTTTAGTTTTTCATAAATAAATCAGTGAAGTGTGTCATAAAATAAAAATTGGACAAAAATAAAACAAATAATTGCAACATCTCAGTGAACAGGAGAAAATCCAAGAGTGAAGGTCCCATCATTAACATTTCTACTTCAACCATCTTAAGACATCATCATTAACAGTCAATCTTAAAGCAGTTCTGTAAAGATCAACCTGGCATTCAGCCGCCTCATCAGAAGCAGCGTTTCATCCCTTATTAGAGATTAGCTTCACAGAGACCCCCTGTGACGTGTTGTCACAGTAAGCCATGTTGGGTTGGGTATCAAAGTGGGTGCCCCACCGAGCTTTAGCACAGCTCCCTTTTTATTGGCCTCGTAAAGCAGACCACATGTGGCAGGATCTTCAAAAAGTCAAGCAATCAGGATGATTTGACGGTTCACAGCAGGGGGGTGTGTTGCTCATTTCTGAGTCCAGTTCTTGGCTGAATCTCCACCATTTTGCAGAGCTCTCTAATTCAAATTGAATTTGCCAGCTAGCAGATGAAAATATTAATGATGTAATAATTCAAGCCCAAATTCATAGTATGTACTATATACTGTGTGATGTTGAGTGATAAAGGGAATAAGATATGACCCTTATCAGTGAGCTGAAGATACATGCATTCGTATAAATGCAGTATTTTTACATTTGTGGCTCACAGATGGGTAAACCACAAGTGTAAACCAGAAAGTTTTGAGATATTGTCTCAGCGCAGATTAAAATTCAATCACTGAACATGTTTTAAGACAGACTTGGAATATTCCCACTGTCACATCATACCATCAAGTGGAGTACACTTTTAAATTCCGAAACATCAACTAGATTTAATATCACAGCCCAATGAGAAAAAACAGTTTGAGCATTCTGGATTTCTATAGAGTCTCAATAGTCCAATTAGTTATAGAAAATTTGGATCAAGTTTCAGAAGACAGATTGCACTGAGAAACTGACTAATAAAAATTTAGAAGAGTGATAGCATTTAGCTATGACCATTTGTGCGTTGTGGATCCACTTGCCAGTGAGAGGCATTGGGGGAAGATTTGAATAATTCATCCAAGTTAAACCCATTAAGAATATCCATGTGGACACTTTTTTGATGTTAAAGACAGTGTATGATCTCAGGGTGCTTTCAAACTATATCTGGCTTCACTTATGGTGTCTGTTTTCCCCTGAAGCGACAAAGATCAACTGGCTCCTGTGTTAATTCCGTAGAAGTGTACAGTACAGAGGTCTTTGCTACAGAGTCGGCAGGCAAGCCCCCCTATCAGCGTTTAAGAGCCCTGCACGTAGCCTGAATAAGGTCTCTCAAAAGCTAGCGAATGACAAATTATTCAGTACATCTCTCATAGAATGTATTTTATGAAAAAAAAAATGAAGCATGGATGAGCTCCTACTGTCAAATGACTTTGAGTCATCAGTTCAAAACTTTGATTAATATCCTACTTTTACCTCAAAAGTTTATCAGCTTGATAAGAGTATCACTTGGAAAAAAAACCCATGTGAGAATTGCCACTTTATACTTTCTTATTAATTCATATGAAATTAATGTTGTTTACTGATTTTCTGCAAACACATCAGTCCAATCTTCATCCATCTGATAGGTTCCCCCTCTTGAATTTCACCAAAATATTCGGAGGTGATGCAAACCCCAGCAACAACAAACCGGGTCAAAACAGGGTTGTGAGATCTTATAGAAACACAAATCATCAAAAAAAAAATCTCTTGGCGTGCTCTACTGTGATTACCAGACAAAGAATGTGCATGTGAGCATTTGAATGAAAGGTATTTCAACAGCTAACAACTAGCTATCTCCTCCTACAGCATAAGAGCAGTCATAGCCTCTTTGTTTTTGTCCAGTGGTCACTTAGTTTCTGGAGTGTACATTTTGGGTGTCCATCTCTCAGTGTGAGCCTCCACGAACTCCCTAAAAGCCTATGAGCTACAAATTACAACTAGCCAAGCATACAGCACTGTGGTAGAACTGGTACTTGTTCACATATTCCTGGCAGTGCTGTGAATCCAACCGGAATTAAAACACTACAGAGCCAGGCTTTGTGACCTCACAGTGATTCCTTCAGAGGTTATTAGCCAAGGGCCACTGAGGAGGGCTCTGGAGAGCATTCCACACAAGAGCCAGTGACAGGCCCTGCACAGAAAACTGCCAAGGAAGCACAATAAAGATAATTAGCAATGAGACCACTAGCTGCGCGTAGCCCCCACCACCACCGCCAGCTCCGTATCCCCTGGATATCTCACCCCCTTCCTCCTCAAAGTGTGCTTGACTCATCCCCTCCATCTCCTCTCCTCCATTCAACTCAGTTCAGCCTTGTTCTGTGCACAGTTATGTCAGACCAGTAAGCATCTCATACATGGTAGTGGTAGCATCTTCAACTGGTGGAGCAATTAACAGGTGACTCGTAAAGGAATAGTTCACCATTTTCGGAAATACATTTTTTTTTTCTTGCCAAGAGTTAGATGAGAGGATGGATACCACTCTCATATCTGTCCTCTTTTTTAATGTCAATGTCTATGATTTCTATAATTTCTTATTTTTGTGAATTCACAGAAAAAAACAGACATCAACTTTTATTTAAAAAAAAAAAACAATCAGTGAGGGCCTTTAGAGTTATTAGTAAGTTGATTTTGTTACCTTCGGACAGAGCCAGGCTAGCTGTCACCCCATTTCCAGTCTTCTACTGCTGGCAGTAGCTGCATATGCTCCAAACATATGAAATATAAGTGTGGTATCAATCTTCTCATCTAGCGCTCGGAAAGAAAGCAAATGAGTAAATTTCCCAAAATGTATGTGAAATCAGTGTGACAATGTGAAAGGAGTCATTTATGGCCACAGCAAACAAATAGGCGGCTGGTTTCACCTCAAATCTCTAAAAACCCACTATACACTACCTGCTGAGCACTAAACAGCAGACAGACACAGTTAGCAACTTGATGATGAACGTAATGAGCATTCAGTAGTAAAAAGCCAGATATTTCCCTCAGGAGCTGACAGGGACCCAAAAGAGAGCTGAAAGAGAGTAAAACATTTGACTTAAATTTATCAGTGGCACAGAAACATGGCTCCAAATGAATGATAATATTGGTCCATAACTGCTGGATGTGTGGATAAGCAAATGATGCTAACAAGTTTGCCACATCTTCTTAAAAGGATGGATGATATGTCAAATTGTTTGCTCTTTCCCCAAGTGGCTTAAAAAAAACAGTTATTGTAGGTTTAAGCTTAAAAACATTAGCACATAAAGGCCTCAACAGTGAACCCTCAGTCTTGGAAGAAGTGAGAAAAACAGGCTAAAATCAGCGAAAAGAAAAAAAAAAAACAAGTAGTCTGATGTTTAGCAACCCATTACTGGACCCACGACACCCCACCATTATCCCAGCCCTTCAGCCATGTTACTTGTGTCTGAAAACAAGGTAGTGTAATTTAGAAGGCATTTCAGGGCAATTAAAATTTCTCAGGCACAATTACTTATTCCCCCAGTGGGGCTGCCTCAATCAGTCTACGTGTGTAATGGGTTTACGGCCTTGACGCGGCAAACATGTCCTGCCTATCTGCCTCGCGCTCTTCTCAAGGCTGTGGTTATTAATTGTGGCTAAAGTTGATAAATAAAATCACCAGTGCTCTTAATGCTAATTAGTGTTTGAGATAATATTTATGATTTCATAAGCACATATTTCTCCAAAGGCTCAGGCATTGTGCCCCCATCCATCGGTCATAGGCTGTCTTGGATGTAATCTATCTTTGGGGAGAGGAGAGGCCGAATGAGGGGCCAGAGGAAACACAAGCAGTAAATACTAATAGTACTTAGTGGGTACTTTGGGAGCGGGAGTATTTC
Source organism: Toxotes lorentzi (assembly GCA_037833715.1). Lineage (NCBI taxonomy): Eukaryota > Metazoa > Chordata > Actinopteri > Toxotidae > Toxotes > Toxotes lorentzi. Next base: position 8,844,203 of record JBBMJY010000020.1, read on the forward strand.
AAGCTATTTATTGAGCTGGGCTACTAAAGCAAAGATACAGGCTTTTATAGAGAGGAACATATGATAAATAAAACAGTTCAACACCACTGGAAACTACAATCAAAACTCAATAATAAATGTATACAGTATTTCAATTAACACCTCAAACAAAACTGAACTAAACATGAATCTTTGCAAAGGTAGAATTTATGGGCAACCTGCTGAATTGGATTACTGAGTTTATAGCTTGTAAATTATGACTTTTGACCAGTGTTTTAATTTACAAATGAGCATTAAGTGATGTTTGGATCGTGAGGGCAGCAGAAATAAATTGATATATTATCACCTTTTAGGTTGACATGGCAAACTTGTTAGCAAGCAGTTGCCAACTGACACATCCAGCAGATACGGAGCGACATTAACATTCAGTTGAAGCTGTATTTCTGGCCACCTACTGAATGTCCAATACTGACTCTCCTTTTTAGCTCTGTTCTGTTCTCCTGAAGGAAATATCTGGGCCTTAAGCCGCAGAATGCTCCACTGTGTTCACCAGCTAGCTGCTAACTTGTCAGTCTGCTGTTGGATGCTGTGCAGGTAGTGTACAGTGGGGTTTTAGAGCTTTTCTGATGAAACAGCTGCCTGCGTACATCTGACAATGACACTGATGAGAGCGGTGAGAGTGAACCAAAATAGTTAAGTTGTGGACCATAAAAGCAAAACAGTCAGTTGAAAGACACTAAAATCCTCTGTAGAGCTGAAGGGAAACTGCACTCTGGTGATAGTTATCAGTGTTTTTGTCAATACAAGTGACACCACCACAATCATTTGATCTTTTGTTAATATAAAAGGTGATTTTCATCTGTTTTGCTTCAATTTCTCCATCATTTTCATCCCTTCACAAAACACCTTTTTATAGTTTGATCCATTGTGGCTTTCCAGCACTTTGTAGCCTGCCGTGTGCTGCTGAAATGATCTTGTCAGGAACCGCTTCCTCTCCCTTGCCCAGCACTCAGGCATTGAGAAGCACTTCAGCTACTTTTTAACATCACAACATGCTGGTGCCAGTGGCTCACTGGTCTGACTATTGATCCAAGTCACCACATCAAGGTGAGCATCAGCGCTGCAGAGTCCATTGTGGGACCTCATCCTGAAAGAGCAGAGCTGTCCACAGCTCCAGGCGATGCCCGAAAGAGTGACAAGTGCTGAAACCACTTCAAGGGGGCTAACGGTGCCCTCAGCCCTTTCTAGTCGCCGCTTCAAAGCCAAGAGCAGCCTCTGGCAGTTCACCCCCTCCTCTATCTCCCTCCCTCTCTCCCTCTATCTATGGTCCTCTGGGGTAGCCGGTCCTATTCTCCTCTCCCAGGGCCGTCAATGTCAAAGCATGAGTGAGTCCAGTCAAAGCTAGTCCCCCCCTTCAACACACATGCTTGTTTTTTTTTTCCTTCCTCCCTTTAAGTTTTCTTTTTCCCTCTGATGCACAGGTCCCATCCCCTCTGCATGACTGGCCCTCACTGACAAGTGGAAATCACAGAGATCCTACTGGCAAAAGATGGAGAGTGAAGAAGACTTCAGAAACGTGTACCCTACAGCTATCAGTGTCCTGAACTCAAGAATGAAGACACCAAGCACATCTTCTCCACTATCTGCTATAAAAACTGGTGAGAGCATGTTCACAAAAAATTTAAAGGGGGGTTAGAAAAAAAGGTTTGCTGCATGGTGATTTTTTTGACTTTCTAAGATAAATAAGTGATAGAAAAGAGGGAAGAGAGGGAGCTTTACTTTGCCAAAAGGGACCTTGGGTTTTGCCCTGTGGGCATGGCAGCTTTCATTTTCCTCTTTCCTCCGTTCATATTCCCAGCCGGTTTCCGGAGTTATGATTGAGTTTCACATATTGGAGTTATATCTGGCAGCCAGACTTGTTTATCTGCTGGGGCTGATAACTGTACTGGCCTGAGTATGAAGCAGAAAGCGAGGGGAGGGAGACAGAGAGTGGGAGGGAGATACAGAGAGACAGACCTCTCATATATTCTCATATCCTCCAGTCTTTTCTCATTGATTTAGCATGTCTTCATCAACAGTCTGACCCAGGTACGGCTTTTTTTCTTTATCTCACACTCCGGCTTAGACCTCTGGTATGGACTCAACGGGAGTACCTGCCAAGCGTGTGTCAGTCAAAGCAGCTGAAAAAGTACTGAACAAGGCCACAATTTACAGGGACATATGGACACCATATTGAAAATGTTTTGATATATTTTTAATCAAAGAGCTGCATTTCACATGTTGATTTTTTGGGGGAGATTAAAACTTTATGCTAATAAATCTGTTCATTCTTAACAAGCATCACAGATTCTTATAACTACAAACAGACGTTACTTTGGTTCAGGAGCTCTCCCAGGTCAGCAGGATTAGCAGGAGGGCAGTAACTTGAAAATAGAAGTAATGGGTGACAGAGGGCAACGCATTATTTGGCTCAGTTATAATCTCACTAAAACTACGGTGCCACAATATCTTCAAGACGGAGTCTGTCAAGGACTGGCTGAGTCCAGTTGAAAGGAAAGTGAGACAAAGAGACTAAGGGAGGGTTGAGAGAGGGGGAGAAAGAAGGACTGAGGGAAGGAGAAAGAGAGAGAGAGCAAGCAGTGCTTGCTGGACCCTGACTGCGTGCGAGGCCTCAATTATTCATGCGGCAGTGCACATGTCAAGAGCTCACAGACAAGCACAACAGCAAGGCCGAGCGCAAATCAAACAGCGCATCCATGGGCAATGCCCACAATGCACCTGGAGGAACACACCTCAGCCCATTTCTCTGTTGTTCTCGGATAAACAGAGAACAAACCTACCTGAGCACTGCCTGATTCTCCTCCAGAGCCAAGAGCCGCTGAAATAGCCTTTGTTTGCCCCCCCCTCCCCCCACTTTATTTACTTGCTTCTTTTTTTGGCAGAGATGTTTGGTGCCTGTGGGTTCTATCTTTTCATGGCTCATTAGCCCACTGTTTCTTTCACTTTATTTCTCAGAACTAGCTATCACGCCCGTAATGTTGTTTAAGTCCACTGTCTCTCTTTGCTGGTCCCCAACATGTCTACATTAACTACGGCTGAGGTTTGTCTCCTCAAGTGCTGGAAGTTAACAGATGGCTCCACACTTCCATTCTCATCTTGTCTTAGTTTATCGACCACTGCCTCGCTGTCTACTCAGTTTCTTCTCTCCATATACTCCTAGGCTTGCTCCCAACACTGAGACTTTTTTCAATATTATTATTGTATTTTTCAAGGCTCCCAAAAACATCCAGCACCAGAAATTGCAGCTAATCATCCGAGAACTGCTTCCATCCTTATTGGCTTGATTTCATTGTGGTGCAGTGGCATATTCAATGACGCGTGTATAATTGTCATGCTATCTTAAAATAGCCCGAAAACCAAATAATTTTGCTTTCATTTCATCATTATGCTCATGTTAGAGGTTTTGTGTTTGGAGAGGAGAAACTCACATATATGTCCTGCCTTTGTTATTTTCTGGCAACACAGACACTGTAGAAGCCTTTACTTTGCCTTTCTAAATCTATGAAATATGCAGACTCTAGAGTTGTCATCTTTGTAAGCTGACCGACAACAACCTGTATAACAGCTATTGAGAGGTCTGGAACCATGTTCTTCAAATACCAAACAGTGAAAAAGAACAGAAATGCTAACGATTTTGACAAGAATCCAGTCTTCGTGCTGCCTGTTAGGGGCCTCCGCATCCTCAAAGCCCTGATCCATGGCCACTCTCACCCAAGGGTCAGGCTTTCAGTGCCCACTTTGAATGGCTCCCTGGCTCCCTGCCATCAGTGCACTGATGGGTCACCTCAGGTCTGCCCCAGGCACACTGGATTCTGGGACAGGTGCCCACATCCTTGGGAGGACTGCAAAGCCACACCGCCAGCAGTTTTTAACTGCCATGTGTGTCTGTGAGTGCAGAGCAGGTAAGTTCTGCATGAGTAGCTCTGGCCAAAAATATCATTTTTTTGTATATTAGGATAAAAATTTAACAATTGCATAAAAATTTCTGGGAAAAAAGGCTGGTAATGATAATCTCCTCAAATAAAAATGCATTTCCACTTTCACAATATGCCATGTTATTTTCAACACTTTTTTCTTTTTGGCCACTGGCAGTTGTGTTTGCAATTTAATGCACTGCCTTTAATGTATTTGTACTGTGAGCTTATGACAGACAAGGAGACAACTCATCTGATGTCAACCAGCTCTCCAGACACTACCCACCACACTTTTCTATAATACCTCATATATGTTATTGGTCCAATCCCTCTGTGTTTGTTTCATGAATTGAAATTTTCAGTGTCAGTCGTTCTGCTGAGGAGTGAAATGGCTCAGGGAAAAAAAAAAATCACTTTCTGGAGACATAATTTTACCGGTCACTGAATCCCATTTCTTCCAAAGTGGGGAATTCTAAAATGCAGTAATGCAATAATCTAACATGTTTCCCTTGGAGCTGAACTGTTCAACATCAGTTTAGAAGTATTTTCAAGGGAGTGCACACATGGTTGTTTGGTCCATTCTGCTTTCGCTGTGAATTCCCCTTCCATTCCTTAAACAGTTTTCTTGGCCATGCAACATTAATATGTTTTTGCGAGTGAAATGACCTTTTGTTTTAGGGGTTAAGTTAAAACGGACACTTGGAAAAAGGACTGTGAGGGTGCAAAAGCCTGTGCAAACACAGCGCAAGGGATTTTTTTTCTTTTATATTACATTTTCAACAGCAAGACAAGCTTCACAGGAAATTACCAACAATGTCGGGGTTTCAGTGTGTGTCCAATAAACTCACAAAGGAACACTGCCACCATGTTTCCAGTGTGGATTGATGTGTTTGTTCAATGACTCATTCAAACATCTCGGACCTACATAGGAGTTTGTATTAGCTTAGGGTATTACTGTTGTTCCAGTCAAGTGTTTGAGGGGCACCCTTGTTCACTGTCCAAGAAAACAAGCCTCTAACTATGTAGGTGACTGTCTCTATGTACACAAATACAGATATTCACTGTTCATTAAAATCCAAGAACATAAGTCATACTTTACGGTCCTTTACCTCCTTCCATATCATGCTCAGGCATTTATTTATTTTATTTAACCTTTATTTAACCAGGTAAGTCGGTTGAGAACCAGTTCTCATTTTCAACAACGACCTGAGGCATCTCCATCAGAGGAAGGGGAGGGGGAGACAGGAGCAAAACAAATAAAAACACATATACATTTTTTGGACTGGATACCACACTGCATGTTTTTCCTTACTCAGAGATTTATTTTCTCCCCATAAACCCAAGACAGCCAACCTTGGTGTTCTCCATGGCAGAAATTGAGAAAAAGAAATTGTGTGAGTTGAATATTACATTGTGTTTATGTTTTGTGTATCTATTATGTGCATTGCACACAGGTTCGACATCTGCTCAGAATGACTACTGGGTTAATAAAGGCTGACAAGCAAAATTACTGGAACTGTGTGTAGACAGCATAGAGTGAAAAATGTTTAGACTGGAGAAACATTAACAAAATCTTTTGGAAACTACAGAGACATAAAGTTTAAACACTTTTTTTAAAAGTGAATCTGTCCTTTAAAATTACACATTACACTTCAAATGAAGTGGCTGTTTTGGATAAGATATGATGTAACTCTACAGACAGCCAGAGACCAATATATGTATTTATAGTGCATGATCAAATAAATATGCTGGATTATCTTTTTTGGCTGGGCACAGTGACTTCTTGGAGTCTTGTTGTCATTGTGAGGTTGCCAGGCAATGAGCGAACACTCCTCGAAGTCACCACACCCAGCTAAGAAATAGCCCCACGATAGTAACAGACAGATATGAGAACTATTCCGTTAAAAAAAAAGCAAATAATCTAAATCACAAGAAGAAAAAAATGCTTTATGATTTATATTCAGAATTGACTACTTCTTTTATTGTTGCTGTGTAAGAACAATTGCCTAAAACCTTATAAAACCTTTAATTAAAAATTAAAGATGGAGGGATGGCCAGTCTGCAGTGAAATTATCAAAAGGTCTGGAGCAGTAATTAGCACAGCCTCAGTGAACTGCCAGGCTAGAGTTAATCACACCCTCACTGAGATGGCATTGGCCTGACATAGATGAACATCACACACGCACACACACACACACAGACACACACACACATCTCGTTCCCACATCTCTGCAAGCAAGCAAAACAGACCTACTCTACCAAGTAAACACAGTCTGCCACGTCTGCTGTGTGGACAGTGAAAGCCGGCACAGCATCGTGCTGCCCTGCGATGGCACCAGTGACTGCTTTATCAGCATCCCATAATTTATGTTGTGTTAATTAGGTCCCTGTGGCTAAGTCTGGCTGGTAGCAGTGGCTGGTCCCATGAAGGGGGAAAAGGATGGAGAGAGAAAGAAAAGGAAGGGGTGGTCCTCACAGACATAGTCACATTAACATGCCCTCAGCAATGGCACAAAACTGAGATACAGGCATGTCATAATTAATGTTAGTGAATTATTAATGCAGCTGTCCTCTGTATATGTGTGTGTGCTGTGTGTGTGCATGTGTACGTGATTTTGCATGTTTACCTGCAAGCCTCTTGTGATTTTTAGGCTAATACATTCATTCTGAGCTGCCTCCTTCACACTCTTTCGGGGATGAGGACGAATGTCGTCATCTGGAACCTGGAGTAAAGCTCAGCTGCTGCAAGGCCCCAGCTCAGCCGTCCTACCTGCTCATTAGCTCAGGCCGAGGTCAGAGGGTCAGGCAGGGGAGAGCTGCAGCACGCCAGCACTGCGGTGCACAGGGGCCGACACACAGGCAGTCCTGCAGGCCCCGCTGCTGTGTTATTAGCTCACAGTCTGCTGCCGGGGGCCGGTGCAGGTCGCACACTATGGTCCACTGCAGCTCCTAGGAGGATCCTATACACACACACATACACACACACACAGAAGTACACAAACACACACGCTAAGCTGTGAACAGTAGAATACAAAATGTATACACTCGTAGAGAGTACTTCCCAGACTCCCCACACTCATATGCACACACACACACACACACACACACACTGAGCCTACATAAAATGGAAAGGCTGAGTGGTATTAAGATCCATATTGACAGAGTGGAATCCCATAAGCACCCGGTTCTCTCTGTATGTCAAATATTCCTCTAGGTGCGGATCATTCAGTTTTATTACCTTGCTTTAAAATTCAATTGCTCAAGAGATTTAGGTCTTTTGGTGGAATAAAACACACACACACATACATACTTACCCACATTCTCTGGAGATATTGTTACTGACAAAGTGAAATACAGATTAAAGGAACAATCCTTAATTTTTGAGGACATATAAATTTGAGTTAAATCCACAAATATTGTATGTTTGAGGAGTTTGACTTACAGATGAAAATATAGAAACTGAAAATATAGGCCTACTTTAGTGTTGTATGTTGACAGTAGAAGGTACATTTACCCAGTGTACTGACGTACAGTTTCAGGTGCTTGTACTTTAAATGAGTCTTTACATTTCAGGCTACTTCCCATTTCTACGTAGACCATATATTAAAGGATTTTTGGATCATGGATTTTGTTATTTAATGTCACATTAAAATGAGAATTTGTGCACTGTTATATATGTATATATCTGATCTTTGTTTCTGTGGTAAGAAAATTGCATTGTTTGCAAAAATTTAATCTTAAAACCCTAAAAAAAAAAAAAAACCTGAAGAGAAGTTCCACAGTCACTGCTGTTAGGATCTCATGTTCCTTTAACTTATGTAATTTCATTTGATCTTGCATTGAACGTTGCAGCACTTGTGATGCATTTCAGCAAATAAAACAGTTTCACACCCAGTCAGTTACATAATTTATGCATCTGAAGCAACAAGGGAATAAATATGCCTTTTGAACACACATTACAGAGGCATGGCCGAACAAGTAGCAGTTTTATTTTTTGTTTTACATACCCTATATAGAACATAATAAAACTCCCCCTCAAGACATTTAAATTGCTAATCACCACATAGCTCTAATATCATACAGACTATAAATAATTTAGACAAATGTCCAGTCGGCATAATTCATTAACTCTCGCTCAAATCCCTCTTTATTTCCAATCTGTCCAACCTTGAAACACTTTAATCCAGCGATGTTAAATGAGATAAAATCATAATTATGGCAGCAGTGCCTGTTATTTAAACCAGATCAAGGACAAGAAGGACTTCAGGGATGGAGGGATGTAGCATGGATAGCCACGTAGTAGGAGGAGTAGAGGAGGGCTGTAAATGGGCCAAATCCTCCAAGACCCCTGGCACTTTGTGGAGGGTATATTTTAAACCCAAAGACCATGAATGTCTCTATGAACTAAAAACTAACCTTCCTATGGCCAGACAGGAAAAGTATAAAAGCAAATCTAGGCTTGTCGTGACTCTTTAAAGTGTATAAGTCAATAAACAGCAATAATTTTGTGACAGTTAATACAAATTCCTGTTCTTCTGACCATTCATACTATCAGGCTTGGAGGTCTTTTATGTTTTACAGTAACATCAACATTCATTCAATTTGTCTGATAGCACCACAGGAGCCGAACGCAACCAAACGCAACACTGTTTACCATTTGTGCGTTGGTATTTGGCACTATCTTAGCATTGAAGCATTTTACGTCACTCTTGCATCAGTGTGCTTTGAATAAAAAAATAATGTTTGTCTTTTCTCCTGCATGTGTCTTGAGCTTCAAGTGTAAGCAAGAGGTAGGTAAGTGTGTGTTCTGACCAAACACAATATGCCTTGAAGTCCACCATGGCTGTGTGGTCAGGAGTGAAGGAGTCACTGATGGAGAGAAAAGTGTTATTTGACAGTGGTCCAGTGTGGGTCCAGATGACTTTGGCTTGGAGCGGATGCCATGAAAAGGTGTGTTCATGTGTGTGGTGGTGGTGGACGGTGGCCAGAATAGTTGCCGTCTGTGTTTGTGCAGCAGCCGGCCAAGAGGAGCGTGCCTGTATCGTGGCCACAACCTTCAGTGCCCTGCCCATGCCGAGCCATCTTAGCCCGGCTGCAGAAGTACAGGAAAACCACTGCAGGAGTAACAAGTCCAAGATGTTGGATAAAATCAAATCTCTATCCACAAAAGTCAAGAATCAACATGAAGAATGTCAATGTTTGCGCAGAGAGAGGAAAAAAAGACATCTTAAAATATACATTTATTCAGCGCCTGTGCAAGATCAAACAGCAAAATTGATCTGCTCTTCCTTCAACCCTTGCTCTGCTCCCTCCCCTCAATTCCCCTTCTCTCCAAGTATCGACTTTCTGCACGGGCCATCGCCATGACGACTCGGGCCTGGCCTGCTGTCACCTCTCTTCAGGCCAGAACCGTGACTATTATGGGATAGGGTTCATTTGACTGCCTTGGGCAAAGATGTGGAGGCGTGCACACAGCCCCATTCACACACACACTTTCTCTCTTTTACACACACACACACTCACACAGTCATAAACTTTTCAACTGGGTCCTCTTGTCTTACAGTAGTGAGCCACTGTTTCCCAGGGGCCCCATCAGACCACAAACTACAGTCTAATCAAGACTATTAATGTGAGCCAAGCTAATGCTACAATTCTCCTGGATCCTCTTGCATTGATCCAACAGGAAATCAGATTACACAGTGTGACCCACCAAATTTAATTAATCTCAAGTGTGCTCCCTTAAATTGCTTCTTTGCTGACACCTTTTACAATAAAGACATTTCAGGAACCTTCCAAAATGTTATGGGAAATTAACAGGATTTTTTTTTTTTTTTTTTGAAAGTTAGGAGGTAAATTAAAAAAAAAAAAAAAGAGTGAGAGAATTCAGAAAAAGAAGCACCCCTCACATTTATTGAACACATAAATAATGTGGCAAATGTTAAAGAATAAATCAGGCAACATTCCATACATTTGTTGTTTTCAACAGACCCGATTAAAAGACCAAAACGATGGGTTAGTCTGTCTCTCAATGCTTTCAGTCTGCTTCTCTATACCAAGCCACAAATCCAAATTCATTCAAATCCTTAAAGAAACACCTATCATGAATACATAATTGTGTTATTTAAAAAAAAAAAAATTTAAAAAAGGCTAAACAATGTCCTAAATGTCCTGTGTCAGTGGATCCCATGAAAAATCAATAATGCATCAGTTTGTCATTCTTCAACTTTCAGACTTCTCTTTCCCCATTTGCACACTGAGGGCTTGACCAAAGACCGCATTACAGTTATCAAATTACAAATTACATTATCCTGGATATCCAAAAGATACAATTCATTTGATACCATAAGTGAAGAAGTGCTGCTGTGGCTGGACCGACCCTGGGTTTGGTCCAGTGGTGCAGACATGGATGCAACAGCTCCTGTGGAGGCAGATCTCAAATTGGTCAGAGAAGAGGATCAATACCACCAGGAACAGATAGAGAGAATGATAGGCATCCCGGGCATCTCACTGAAGTAAATTACATTAGAAACTCAGACACTGATTCATGATGAAAAAAGTAGAAGAGGAGGTAAAAAAAAAAACAGCCAGAGGGAGTTTTTTTCAGAATACTTTAGCTCTTAAATTTATGGACCTTCTGTTGTAGAAGTATCAGCTTATCGCTTGGATATAGTCAGAGTAATTTTTCTTTTCAGTGTTACCAATTTTGGGGGATTGTTTGGATGGGAAGAGTTTTGAAAATTATATTTGTAGTCAATACTTTACTTTACTACATTCATGAAAGCAGCAATACTGGAATATAAAAACACTCCATCACAAGTAAAACACCTGCACTGAAAATGTCACTTAAACAAAAGTATTATTAGAAAAATGTGTGTGTGTGTGTGTGTGTGTGTCCTCCAATTCCTTGACCTAAAGCTCCTGGCCTAACTCATCAACATTGCATTTCTTTTTTTAAAGCTGTCTGCTCGGGATTATGATCTCTACTTCTCTGTAGTCCGTAGTTTTGGGTATAAACCCCCAGCCTCTCGAGTGATGTGACAGTGTGGATGCAGGTGACCAGTGGGTGGCCCCTGCGAGAGGCAGACCGGAGGTCAGCCAGTCACTGTCCCTACGAGGCAGCCCTGCCGCGGGTCACCTGCTGCCCGCTTTCCCCTCGTTATTTATCTCTCCCTGACAGTTCATTCCTCTTCCTGTCAAAGCCCCTCCTCTTCCATCTCCCCATTTTCTCCTCTCCTCCGCTGAGTTTGGCACGGGCCCTCTGATCCTTTCGCCAATGCCGGCTACCCAAGCCAAGGCGTGCTGAGTCGACCCCTTCGCATCACCCCCATCCAGGTCATGTGACATCCAGCTTCAGGGGCCTTCCTAACGATGGGGGCCGGGCCATGAGCTTATAAGTGAAAGTCCACAGTGTGTAAGTTGCTCTGGCCGGTTGGCAGGGCTGCTCTCAGCGGTCCACCAGAGGGGTAATTACCTTCCCAAGTTGGGCTTGGAACTGGACTTCTTGCCCCCTCAAATCTCTGTGGACTGTCCGGGACGCAGCACCCCCTTTCATTAGGAGAGCAGCTTATGAAGGGAGAACCTCGAAAACAGACAAAGTGAAGGCCCTCCTTCGGCTGGTGATAAATTGGCTAGCCTCGCAGACGGGGGGGAGGAGAATGACACTCAGAGGACATGAAGGGGATGAAGAAGTCACAAATACAGTGCAGGAGAGGAGGGATTTTGCAGATAAAAATATCTTAAGCTGAAGGTACAGCACAGATGAGACACAAGAGCTGCATGCAGTTTGGCCTCTATTCTGGGCGTATTAGCTAGGGAGCACACATCAAGGACAGAACCCAAAGTGTGAGCAAGTGGTGGGCATTAACATCAATGAAACACATGGTAGCCTAATCACAGGAAAATAAGTGCTATCATCTTCGCTAGGTCACTTAGACATGATTATCCCAAACCTTGTTACAGGTTTCTGTACCTTTCCCTACCTCCCAGTGATCATAGCCAGTACAAAGTGACATGGTAAGGAAAAAAAGGCGCAAAGTGAACATGTAATTAGCAAGTGGTTTCATGTAAGTGCTCTTTGATTTATAATTCAGCATAGCGAGAACCCCTGCTACCCACGGCTAGTGTTCCTCTGCATTAGCCCTGCGACTGGGAGAGGCTGCAGCAAGAGGGGGGAAGAACCTGACTAATTTGAGCTCTGTTTGAGGTGGGTTTAAAAAGGGAAGGAGACGTGAGGTCCATACCTGGACATGGTAGGCAATAGATCACGGAGCATGGCATAGGGAGGTTTCAGGTAGAACTGTTATGGGCGTCTCTCTCTCTTTCTCTCTCTTCCTCTCTCTGATTAAGTGAAATGATGATCAAATGTGTGAATGACTTTGAAACTGAACTTTAGACAGGAAAGTTTGATTTGAAGAAAGCTGCTCATTTGTGACTCTAACACTAAGATCAGCAGTAAAATGTTTGTTAGCATTAGACTTATTTGCAAATGGCAACACATAGTTACAGAATTTTACAGTGTTCATGCCAAAGTATGAATTTATTTTCTGTGGGAATTAAGCAACATTATTCCTTCTCTAACTGCATCTTTGATAAGGGAGGTTTTTCTGTCAGCAGTGCCCTGATTTTTCCTCCACTCAGCTTGGTACATACTGGATTCCCTTTGCTTCCCCATGGGTCCAATGATCCCCTGATCATCCTATATTCTGACGCCCTTATAAAGCTAATGTGCTGATTTTACGTTTTCAACCTGCCATGATCCCCCACAATCCCCTCTGTTCCCTCCGGTTCCGCTTTCACACTCAAGTGAGGATCCGTTGCCGCTTTGATCACAGTCCCCCGTTAAAGGTTTAAAACGTCTCAATTCCTGATGATTGTTGGGGCCTCTGTGGTTTACTTTAAGCATTTCCCCATGCCCCCTGTCCAAATTCACCACTCCTAAATGAGGTACCCTCTCTCCCAGCTTCCCATCCCAGCGCTGCTTTCAAGTTCCCCCGATTGGGTGCCGCAGCTGTAAGCCCTAGATTTTGTCTCCTCCATCTTTGTCAAGCCCATTTGCCAAATACAAAAAAGGCCCAATAAGCTAGGTCTTCATTGCTGCTCTCCAAAGTAATCCCCAGATCTCCCACTCTCTCGAAAATCAATGCAAAGGTTGAGATGAGGTGAAACTCCCTTCTTAACTCATCTGACTGGGAAGTGATAAAGTCTTAGGATCACTTTTTTTGTAATCATTGTGGCTCCATGATGAAACTAATAGTCCTATTTCATGCAGCCTTTTCAAAATGTCCTTTACCAACACACTTAGAAAAACAGTAGAGGTGAAGAACACGTTGGTGCTGCGATCGTAGCTGTAAAATAAGTTACTGTTTTTAAAGCTTTTGACTAAGATGCAGAGGTTAGACTCCAAAACAAACTTCGAACAACATGGTCAAGTACTGTTGGCTATTCTGACAGCAAACAGTTACTCAACTTATTAAGTTGTAAGAGAGTAACAAAAGCATCCCACTGGAAACTTCTTTCTCACCACATGTCAAACATCAGCCTTTTATTTTCTCACTTTTTCTACACCAGATACTCATTTACATTGGCCCTCCGGTATTTCACGCAGGGCTACAAACACAATTTATATGGAGGGTTGGTGAGAGCTTCAGGGATTAGATTATACAGACTGGCAAACCAAAAAACTATGGTGGAAGATTATTCTAGAAATGACAATTGAGCCAACTGTTTCTTTTTACCTGGGTCATTTTACCTTACAAATATTACAAATATTGCTTGAATCCAATAACAGATTTTTAGCCACATGGGGGCAGTGTAACTAACTTTGAAAGTTATTATGACAAATGACAATACAGAGCAATGTTATCATTTACTTGAAGTCGTGTTTCTGGCCACCAAAAACCTTGGTTGCATCTTGTTCCCCATTTCTCTCTCACCTAATTCATCTTCCTGCTGTCAGATGTCCAATAAATGCAAATTCAAAATTAATTTTGAAAAAAGTGCTTACAGTTGAGGATAAGTGGGGAGCCAGGTGATAATTCTCTGTAGGTCTGTCACAATAAGCGACTCCTTTTACATTATATGTAGTCATTTAATCCATTATGACCATAAAAATACTGATCAGAGCAGCTTTCAATTTGGTTTTAAATGCAAATACAACTGTTACTTTTGGATGTTACCTCAGACATAACAGTTAGCCAGTGGTGGTTAAACCTATCCAAAATGCTGCCTTTGCATCACTGAGGTCTGGTTGAAAAAGAGGGCCAGTGCTGGGACAGCAGTAACTCTGCCAGCCAGCCTTGGCTAATGTCAGCCTGATGGAGGCTCCAAACCAGTGGGGTGGGATGTTCCGCTACAACCCTCTGCCCTATGGTCTACCATCATAATTAATATGTTGTTGTATCAAAGATGAAGCATTTGCCTCCGAAATGTCCCACGCCCAGCCCCCTTATTAAAGACCTGACCTCCAAGCAGCTGAAGGTTGCTCTGCAAACTTGGCACACCCCCGAGTGAAAACATCTGCTTTCCGCACAGGAAGGACTGCCACGGACCCCATGTCTCAGCTGGTTCCCACAGCCCAGCGAGAGAGCCCTTCCCCTGTCCTCGCTTGCTGACCCCCACATTTATAACCCCACCCCCACGGCAGCCAAGACCTCCTCAAGCCTTGGGCCCAGGCCTGGACCTCTCCATCACCTCACCCCCTCCCCTGTCCACATGTAGTACCGTGCCAGTGTGGTCACTTTACTGCTGAGAGGACTGCTCCTGTCTTGTTATCCCCACATCACAGCCTGTCGAGAGGAAGGGAGGGATGAGAGGGATGGAAGGCATGGAGGGAGAGGGGGGTGTGGGCATCTGCGCTGCTCCCACAAAGCGGCGACTGTTGGAACGCTGACAGAAGCATCTGTCATCCCCTGCCTTCACACACTCACCTGCTGTCCGAGGGCCTGACTCTTCCTGTCTTCCTCCTTTGCTCCCTCCCACTTTCTCTCCTCCCTCCGGCTTCTCTGAGTTTTCTCGGTGATTGTGCGAAGCTCTTGGATGCCTCCTTTAGTACACTGTACTCTCTCCCACCTTCACCTTTAATGAATCAGAGCTGTCAATGACAGTCCACAGAAGCAAACATACAGATCTCATACAGAGAAATACATGACTTGTGCTGGTAAATTTGTTTTGCAGTGGTTTTATTTTCAACATCAAATTATTGCAAAAGGTTTAAAGATGTGTTTCTCTTTCACCTGATGTACTTCATGAGTATTGTCTCTAAAAATCACACGCAGAGAAACCTTTAGGCTCTACTTGGCCAAGTCCTTGCCAAATTAAGCCATATTTATTGACAAATATTGCTATGGTGCTAATGAATGTACTGACCTGTCTTGTGACTACTTTATCATTCTCCAGTGGCACCCCCGTCCATTCCCCTAACATGCTGAAGGGTTGCCAGCAGTAAGGGGAAAGATGCCAATCCATGTGGATGACACACACATAAAAAAACACACACAAGCTCAAGGACACCATCGCTCATTCAAGTCCGACTAAGGTGCCCTTCGGATGATGCCACGCAGGAGTGTGTAAAAAACTCAAATCAATAATTCTGCAAAAAGAATTCAGAACTCAGAAAATCCTTCGTAAATTTTCAATTGTTCATGTTTAGACTGAGAAATGACAGAGGAGGTTACTTAGAATGAGGTTTCTTCCCTTTTTTTCCAAAGTAAAGAGCTTTCTCTCAAAACTAACAGCAGTCTTATGGATAGAAGATGTTGTATGTTGTATAGATTGTAAAGCCCTATTTGTGATTTGGGGCCAAATAAATAAAACTGACTTAGTTTGATATATACGTAGTTTCTTAGCAGCATATCTATGTATTGTCATTATAATTGATATTCTTTTAAAAAAAACTGGGTATAGATTTGGTTTTAACACTGGAAGGTGTATTTTTGTCAGACAACAAATATGCACGTGTGTGTGTGTGTGTGTGTGTGTGTGTGTGTGTGTGTGTGTGTGTGTGTGTGTGTGTGTGTGTGTGTGT
>JBBMJY010000020.1:8860277-8879331 GCA_037833715.1 Toxotes lorentzi
TGTGTGTGTGTGTGTGTGTGTGTGTGTGTGTGTGTGTGTGTGTGTGTGTGTGTGTGTGTGTGTGTGTGTGAGTTTCACACTACTTTCTGCTGCTCTTTTTAACCAGCTGTCTGGAGTAAGTCATTTTCAAATCTCACCTAAGGTTCAGTGGCTCCGTCTTCTTTTTCAGTCTGTTGATTTGGCTGCACAACCAGTGATGGAAGAAGTATTCAGAGTGTTTACTTAGATAAAAGTAGAAATAACACACGTTGAAAATACGTTGAAAAATCCTGCTTTGAAAATGTTTCTCAAGTAAAAGTTTATAACCAGCTAAAATATTACACTACTATAAAATATTCATGATGCAGAAAAATGACCCCCTAAGTGTTGGATTAGTATTACTAATGCATTTTTATGTAGGGCTGCAACTAACAATTGTTTTCATCGTTTATTAATTAGCAGACTTACTGTCATGTATGATGAGATAGAAATGCTGAAACCAGTGACTACTTGATGTATTAGCTTCAAAATGCTGATTAATTTTCTGTCAATCAACTTATCAGTGCAGTTCTACATTCAAATGTAAGCACCATTTTACTGCTGTAGTTCGTTAAAGTAGAGGTATTTTAGCTATTTTTTTATGTTGCTGGCTTGTTTATTGTATTACAATGCATCATTTTTTACAAGACCATCATGTTTTGTGTGTAAAATCTTCATCTGTTAAATAACTTGTAACAAAAGCTGCCAAATAATTATAGTGGACCAAAAGCTGCTATATCTTCCCTTTAAGCAGACGTACAATGGAAATATTCAAGTAAAGTGTAAATAGCTCAATGCTGTGCAGGAATATAGTACTTGGGACAACATTACTTTCCCCCACTGTTTTCAACTTAAGCATCTCCTGAGGCTAATAAAGTGTTGCATTCATGACAGAACTATATGCCCAAACATGAATTTATATTTCACCCATCTCAAAAACCTGTTTTTTAGTGTTTCATCTGCTCATGAACCAGCACGTCACCTGAGAGCCACCAGCTCACCTGTTTGTGTGTCTCTTTGCTGGTGAAGCTGCTGCTACGGCATTTGTCTGTGCCAGCCGTTCTATAGATCTACAGAGCTATATGCTGTGGAACTTGTAAAGCAAATTACTGCTTTCAGTGAATATTCCGTCTCCGGGTTGTCTCTTGTCCATTGTGGCCAGGGGTGAAGCATTAAAGTGGGGAGGTGGTTTTGAATGGACAGCGAGGACGCTGCAAAGAAGAGAGGCAGGTTAACAAATGAGTGAGTTAGGATAGCAGGACTTTATGGCCCTCAGAGACAAAGTGGGCTGGGATGTTCTGCCAACACATCGTCTGCCAGGGTGAAGGATACACACTCACATTCATACCCACAAACGCACATGTCCACACTCACACTGTCATCTCTCTATAGCTTCATCCCTGGCCTCTGTTATAGCCGTGTGTCTGAGCAGGAACCCCACTAAGCTGGCTGGGGTCCAACACAGAGGTCTCTCACCTCGCAGACTGGGCAGGGGGCCTAGTAGCTCCTGTGAGTTATTCCTGGGCATGTACCTGGGTTCCATTTCTCTCTTCTCCTTTTGTCTCATACACCCTGCTCTGGCCCATCCTGGCCTCATCTTCTCCCTTATCCCCCTCTCTGGGACCCTGTGGCTGATGAGCCTGTCCTTCAACTATCAGCATCTTATATTGTCTTTAACACACACACACACACACGTACTTGGACTTAGGCAAGCCTGCTTGTGTATCGGTGTGGCCGCAAATGTTGAGGTCACCTTCATATACTTCCACCATCTGCAGTGTTATGTCAGTATAAAGCACTTCAGAGCCTGGTGGCTGACTAACACAAAGATTTCTTTTTCTTTACACTCCAGAGCATCCCTGAAGTTTTTTCAAGCTGAAGAATAAAAAAACCTTTTGAGAAACAAGCAAACAATATTTAAGAGAAAGTTGTGGATGGACAAAAATTTAACCACTAACTATTATAATAATGATAAATGTGGTAATTGATCCATCGTTTAGGTAATTTTTCAAGCAAAAATATCAATAATTGGCTGGTTCCAGGGCCTCAAATGTGAGGATTTGAAGGATTTATTTTCCTGCAATTCAGAAAATGATGATGGGCATTTTTCAGACATTTAAGATTAATCATGGAAACATTTGCCAGATTAATTTATAATGAAACGGTCATTAGTTGCAACCCTAACTAGAATTTAAAGTCATTTTGTGAAATTATAGTGGGACACATAACATGAGTTTGACAGTATAGTAGATCAACCATGGAAAGATTTGTCACAGAACAGGATATGCAGAGTAAGGAAAAACAAGGAAGAAAAAAAAACAAGTAAAACTCATTCAAAGCCTCCACTTGTTCCCATACACCTCATGTGTTAATCCTGAACTTGCCACTAGAGGTCACTGAATACCAACCAAATGGAGTCAGGATGTCAAAACACTACAATACTTTTCACACGTGTGATTAGTGATGAAGAAGTCTTGGAGAAAATTTGTTTTAATCAGAAAAATTTATCCAGGGAGATCAAGTTTATAACAATATGGGGTGCCAAAAGAATTCCTATTCCATTTCAACTGAACATACTTCAAAGGAAATTGAAAGTAATCTGTTCATTTGTAGCATTGTTTGGTTCTCTTGAAAGTTCACTTAATCAGGAAACTGAGTAGCATTCAGTTATACCCGTGTAATCAGGATTGGACAGATTACTTTCAATTTACTAATTACTAAGTACATGGAAGGAATTCAAACATCTTTGAAACCTCCTGTTGAACTGGACTTAACACCTGAAAGAAGGTTGGAGAAAACTCAATAAGACTCGAGGAAGCATTTGCCATCATTAGAAAAGTCTTCCTTGAAAAGTTAAAGGATAAGTAAGGAAGATGCACCCTGCATCAAAGTGGCAGCAGCATCATCAGCACCAAGTAGAAGAATGGAACATCTTTGGAGCTCCCACTCTGATCACATTTTGAGGTACCAAGAACTTGGTGAGCTACATCTTGGACCAAAAAAATCACACAGACTACTTAAGGTACATTTTGTGATTTGTGTATTTGGTGTAGGTCTGCGCCTAACCAGTTTCTATGACGACGAAGTTGAGCGTAGCTGTGTTTATTTGTTAGAGTGTGGCGATAGTGCGCAGGCGCGTAAGTTGACGCCCACTTTTTTCCCCCGAGCCAAATGCCTGCATATACGATCTATGTAGTGGTAAGATGCTCAGTGAATACTACTTTCACAAATGTTTAAATAATTAAACCCCCCTATAGCTTTACAAGCTCTTAGTATTTGAGTGGATGTGCGCTTTTGGTTATCCTTAAAAAAAAGACAGAAAAAAAACAGCACAGGTAACGACATTAATTAAAACAGACCTCGTAACACCCCCCCACACACCCACCCCCCGCCTTGCCGTGTAATGGTACAGTCTGTCGACGTTCTGCGCGGGAGCGGAAAACGTGCACCCGACTGTGCGGAAAAGGAGCGCAGTGTTTTCCTGCTTAAAATTCGTGCTACATCAACAATTTACTGAACCACCAACGGTATTCAGGTAATATTCACGATGGCGGCTAATGAAGGGGGTCTTTGCGGTTCCGGTACCTTACAACAGCCACAGGCTAGGTAGCAGTGTCTGCTTGTTGATGAGGCTGTGCTTGCATCTTGTTCACGCAGGTTAACTCGGTTTTCAGTGTCTGTTGAGGGTCCGTGAGATCAGCGTGTGTACAGGCTGTGGTTGTGTGCAGTGCAGGACTAGTTTTATCGTGCTAAACAAGACTGTCATGTTTGAATGAACTGTGGACTCTGAAGGATGTAGGTGGTGGTGGTGGTTCGGGGGAGGGGCACTGAGTGGATGTGTTCCCGTCTGCAAGTAGATGCCCCACAGTGTAGTTTATGTAAATCGATTGGCTTGTTTACTCTTTTATTATTATTATTATTATTATTATTATTATTATTATTATTATTATTATTATTATTATTTTCCAGCTCTTTAATACCTTCAGCATGGCTCGAGACTGGAAACCTGGTGATCTGATTTTCGCCAAGATGAAGGGCTATCCTCACTGGCCTGCAAGAGTAAGTGTGGAGCTCATGCACAGCCAAAGCAAGGCAAATGTATTCATAGCATATTTAGTTAAAGCTGCAACAGCTGGTCGAAAATCGTCCCAAATTAATCAGCATTTATGATCCATTGATGAAGGGGTACAGCTAATGATTATTTTCATTAATGATTAAGCTCCCGATTTCCTTGATTAATTGTTTAAGTTGTAAAATGTCCAAAGATATTCATTTTAGCATCATATACAAATTTGCATGAAAGTTACTGAATAATGAATTGATTACTAATTGCCAGTAATTTTTCTTTCTATTGATTAATTGACTTATTGTTGCAGCTATAAGTCGTTTTAGTTTTAGTGTTTTTTTATCTTTTTTCTTAATTGTTTGCTTGTGTGCTTGAAGAATAACTTTGAAAAATATCAATGGATTATCAACATAGTCGTAGATAAATTTTCTATCAGTGGACTTTGATTAGATCTAACGATGACTTTATGTGGTTGATGGCTGCAAGAAAATACCTGCTTGTCTCTCATCTCTCTGACAGATCGATGAAGTGCCAGACGGTGCCGTGAAGCCATCCAACATCAAGTTTCCCATCTTCTTCTTTGGCACCCATGAAACGTTAGTAAAAGACCAGTAACAAGCTTTGTCATCTCCTTTTGCTTGATGAGTTTTTACTGTACCTACTTAGGAGAAGTTGCATTTAACATTTTGCTCAGTGGGTAAAAGTGATATATAACAGTTGTGTTGCCATGTTTAAAAATCTACAGATGATTTCTTTAATTAGTTACTGTAACTGTGAAGTAGAGAGGTATCAAAAAACGTAAGCTTTTAGACTGACTGCACCGACAAACATTGGTCTTCTTTGCCAGTTTGTCTATTCAGCTGTCATTGAGCCCCAGTAAAGATGTGTCTTTAAATACATAAATGTTTGATGAGTGTCTGAATAGAGTTACCTGTCTGTTTTGTGTGTGTAATGCTGATCCACCTCGCGCGCTACAACGCACACTACATTTTTAATGGTTCAGAAGGTATTAAATGGACTAACATCAGTAAAATGATCTTCTTTCCAACAGAGCATTTCTCGGCCCAAAAGATATCTTTCCGTACCTGCCTAACAAAGAGAAGTACGCCAAGCCCAACAAGAGGAAAGGCTTCAACGAAGGATTGTGGGAGATTGAGAACAACCCAAAGGTTGAACTCACTGCACCTAAGGTATGTCTTCTTCCTCTTTGTTTCCACCAAAAACATTTTTTGGTGTTTATCAACCAGAGGTTGGACTTGGATCAGCTGTTCCTCAGACGCTATTGTTCCTCCCTGACAGTTTTATTTTGAGTTGACTTGTGTTTGCTTTTATCCCCACTTTCAGACTCAGGTTTCTCCCTGGATATCTAAAACCAACCAAAAGTAGCACCAACATGGTTTTTCATTTTTGACTAGTTTTTTCAGCTGCTTGACAGAAAGTAGGGTAAACGGAAAAACTGCACACAAAGTTCCATGAAATAGGGAGACTAGCAGCCACCATTTAGTTTTGCAATGCTAATATACTGTTCATGCAAAGTCAGCCTTTTCTGCAGCTGCATTAGTGTTAAATTCAGGCTTTTAGGCTTTTACTGTGAAGCAGCTGTTGAAAGCTTTGTCATAGTTACGAAGAGTGGCTTTGATCAGGTTCATCTGTGTACGTTAAATATTTTCTGCACAAGTAAGCACAGCAATTAGGTGGTTTTCTGTCCAACTTAGAAAAATGTTTCTTGTTTGAAGCCGGTACCTCCAGAATCCTTCGCCGAAAAGGATTCAGACAGCAGTCCAGATGGAGAGGAGGATGCAGATGATAAGGGGATAAAATCTAAAGTAAGTGTTTGCTCTTCAGATTTGCTGTACAAGTAAATATGTACACAGACGCTTCTCTGCATTGACATGCTACTGGTTTGTACCTGTGTCGTCAGCTTCTCTCTTCTTTTGCTGTCTTTCTTATCTTTCTCTGTCTGTCATGTGTCTCTGCTTCATGGTGAATTACATATCACAGCAGGTAATAGCTTTCAAATGAAAAGTGTCAATTTGTATTAACAGATTATATATGCTAAGAGTAGTGTGTGCAACAGAAGGATATTCGCTAACTTTTCTCCCTTTCAAGACTGGCTTACCCCACCGCACTGCGTCCTATGCTGTGTCTCGGGTGCATTCAGGTTCCAGGAAGTGAGGCTGAGCAGGAGAATGAGAATGAGGAAGAGGAGGAGGAGGAGGAGGAGGAAGGGTCTCTGATCTCTGAGCAGGGTCCTCAGAACCAGGATGTACGTACTTTGCATGCCGGGATACCATAACGCGGTTCAGGTTGTCTCATCCCCTCCCTGTGGGAAAGCATGTTACACTTGGTGGTTTTTCCAATCGGTGGTTTGTTTCTGTTTGACTCAAAACTCTTGTTGGCGGCCACAGTTTTGCCGGGGCCTTGATGTTTTGATTACATTGCCTGGGTTTTCTCTGTTAATGCTACAGAGGTGATAAATGATTTACGGTTTGAATTATGTGAGAAAGTAGTCCCTGTGTTTCCAATAAAGTAATCAAGATTAAACAGTATCAGGTAAGCTTGTGCTCATCCACTGGAAATCATGCTCATATCTGGGGGACAGTAACTCTGGGTGTGACTGTAACAAATATGTGGAGAGATTTTTTTTTTGTCTTTCTCTTTTCTTTTCTTTTCTTTTTTTTTTTACCACCCTGACAACTTGTGCTACTGCTTTCCATTTCCTTCTTTTCCCTGTCCTTATATTGCCTAATTCTGCTGTTTGCTATTAGTTGATGTAGCTTTATTTTTGCATGGCTTTCTGTGTGCTTTGGAGACAGGTAAGTTGTTACTCAGTTAATGTCTTTGTGAATGTCTTTGCACAGGATGACAGGGGCTCAGGTCATTTAAATTTTCTGATTTCCCTCTGCTGAATATTTCAACAAGTCATGGGGAAGACATTTTTTATTCTCTGTGTAAGGTTTAGTTGACATTCTAAGGTATGTAGTGTGAAACATCTGTAGTTAATGAAACACTGGAACATTTAATGTTGCACTGAGTGTAATACCACAGTTGTCCACAAGATGCCTAGCTACTGATCCCAGGTTGTGTACCAAGAGACCGCTGATCAGATAATCCAAGTAGGACTGAATACATGTTAACATGTCTTGTTGATATTTATATCTAGCTTTTATTTTGTTCTCCTCTTAGTGTTGCAGTCCTTGCTGCTATGTTTAAGAGGTTTTGTAGGCCATGACAAAATTAACAGAGGTGTCACATTTCAGGGCGCTGCTCAGAAAGAATCCCCAGATGTTCTTAAACCCAAGAGAGGAAGAAAGAAAAAGGTTGGTAGCGTTTATGAATGGGTTTACTGGTGAAACTGTAACGTAAAAAAAATGTTTTAAGTTCGCAGGGAACCTTTTACAAGATGGTGTGTTTTCAATTTTTCTCCAGAGTGACGCAGACCAGGAGGCGGAAAAAGATGATGCTCCTGCTAGTCCAGTTAGTCCTTCAGGTAGACTCTGTAACCCTTGACAGTGTACCCATAATGCTGTTTGGGACTTTGTGCTACGAAGATTAATACTCTTAGAAAGTTCAAGCTCAAGGAGAGAGAGTATATTAATCACACTGACAAACATGTTGCAGTGTAGAAAAGGACATTAGCCTATAATTAGTCCGATTTTATTTCAGCTGCGAGCTGTATTCATAGCATTCGAATTGTCTTTTGCATGAACTGAATTTTTGGTGTGTGTCTGTGTGATCAGGTGGAGAAGGTCCCAAACGAAGAGGCAGGAAGCCCAAAAGTGAGAAGTTGCTTCTGCTCCAGCAACAGGACCAGCAAGGCTCAGGAAGTGAAATGTAACCACACGATGCATAATTCTTACTGAAGTCTGTGTTTCAGGTGCACCTTTGCCTGGGGGACTTACCCAGGATGATTTGTTTCTGGAAGTAAATGTATATCATTTTTGATTTCAAGTATGTCCCCTTAGTTTGACCCTTAAGATTTCAAGATACACAAAGCAAGTTCAAGAGACGCAAAGACCAAAGGAAAAGCATAAAATTCTGCTCTCAACTAAGTTTGCTTTAAACTTGCTTTCATAGACAATATTAGTTGATATGACTGTGGGTTATACTCATTGAACAGCTATATTTAAATTGCTTTCCATTTGTCTTTCAAGCCTCTAACAGGTGTTTTCCTGACATTTAGGGACACCGCTGAGCCAGATAGGAAGAGAAAGAGGGCACCAGAGGACAAGTCCAAGAGTGGAGAGGAGGAGAAGAGAAAGAAGAAGGAGGACAGCAAAGGAAAGGATGCAGAAGTGAAGGAGCCTGAAGCCAAGAAGAAGAAGCAGTCCAAGGATGACAGCTCCTCTGGCTCTGACGATGACGAGGCAGGTGTCCAGTCCCCACAAACATCTTCACAGTTAGAATTCATCAGCAGTGAAATGCCAACATTTATCCTAATAAGATTGTAATGTTAAGAAAGTCACTATGACGCTTTCATTTAAATGGTTTTTTTTCTCATCTCAGAAAAATAAAGGCAGAAAGAAACAGCAAAGCTCAGAAACTGACAAAGATGTGCGGCGGCGGAAAGCAGATGAATTAAGAGAGTAAGTGTTCACTACAAAATATCAGAGACCAAAGTGATGTCTTCGTATTGCTTATTTTAGCAGCTAAAAGTATTTAATGTACAATTATATGAAGAGAAAAGCTAGAATTTTGAATAACCAGGAAACATCTGGTATTTTAAATTGAGAAAAGACTTGAATGTTGAATAGAAGAATAAAATGTCTTGCAGGCCGAACAAAGACGATGGGAAGAAAAATGAAGAGAGGGCAGGAGTTAAGAAAAAAGGTGAGCATTGTAGTTTAAATATTAAAATGAAATATTCAAATTAAATTGTCCGTGGGGTTGACTTCAGGAGAAGTACCAGAATTGCAGGACTCGCGTGTTTACAAGGCACAAAGCAACTAGATAAATCTCTTATTTTCAGTTTGAATTCATTAATACAAAAAATAGAAGAAAAAAGAAGATTCTATATATTCCTCATTTTTATAAATGAGTCAATTTGTCAGTCCTTGTTATTATTGTTCATTATTCTCCTAATTAATCCTTCACAGAGTTTTTTCCGTCTCCTGTTTTAATTGACCTTTCTGAATTGTTTCCAGTTTAAATTGCAAACGCTGCAACAAATGTCAGTTGTTCTAACTATGTTTCCAACAGACAGAAGCATGTTTCTCTCTCTCCAGCTAAAACAAACCTACACAATTGTAAAGAGCTTTTGTTCTGTTTTAATTTCACGTTAAAATTCTGTTAAAAACAAAAAAAAAGCAATGTCAGCTAAAAGCTTTCCATCACAAGGTTGTCTTTTGTTTTTTCTTTTCCTCAGAAATGTCAACTGACTTGAGACTCCAGAGACTGCACAGTGAAATTAAGATTTCACTGAAAATTGACAACCCTGTAAGTTCTATTAATCCCCATTGGATCATAAATAGGGCATATGTTATAGATTGTTTTTTTTTGTTTTTTGTTTTTTTTTTTTCCTGGTGTGTCACTTTCAACTTTCAACTTTACGACCACAACAGGGTTAGTAAACAATAGGAAGCAGCATGGAGGTCAGTTACTTACAAAATCACTGCTGCACATTGTTCTCATGGACAAAATTAGCATGTCCACCTGGGTTTCATGTGACCAGGTGTATTTTTTATGTGCACAGTAGGTCGTGTTTTAAGTAGTGCTTTGGGAGAACACACCATTTTTAGAACCCGATTCATTATCGCAGACTTCAGTTGTCTTCAGTCCACAGTATTTGCTTCAGTTAGATACAGATCAATAAAAAACACATGTAGAGAAGCAATTTTATTAGACCATGGGTAAGTTTGATCATTAGCTGCATGTCAGCTTTCTCAGTTATCAGTTTATTTTGCTGTTTATTTACTTTACTCTTCTTGGTTTCTTAATGCCTCTACATTTTTTCCCCTCCCATCCATGGCATCCCTTTGCTCTGCCCTGTTTCCCTTCCTGCCCACGTCTCTAGGATGTGAAGAAGTGCTTGGAAGCGTTAGATGAGATAGGCGCCCTTCAGGTCACAACCCAGCACCTGCAGAAACACAGTGAACTCATTGCCACGCTCAAAAAGGTACAGTGAATGATCCATAGAAAAACAGTTTATTCAAAACAAAGAGCCAAGCTACAAAAGGGTCTGTTAGAGTCCTTTACTGAGTGGTGATGCAGGATTTTATCCATGTTCCAGATTCGCAGATTCAAGGCCAGTCAGGACATCATGGATAAGGCCACCATGTTGTATAACAAGTTTAAGAGTATGTTTCTGGTCGGAGAAGGCGACTGTGTGCTCAGCCAGGTGCTCAACAAGTCTTTAGCCGAACAACGGCTGCATGAAGAAGCCAAGAAAGGAGCACTGAAGAGAGTTGAACAAGCCAAGGAAAACAACTCAGGTACTATTCATAGTAGATTCACTTGTTGTTGTCCATGCTGCTTCTTTCATTTGGCTGGTACACATAAAGACAGGCGAGTATTCTGGTTGTACAGAAATAATCTGTTCGGTAATCTGTGTGAATTTAACTCTAAGATGAAACCCCTGTTCATTTATAATACCTCTGAACACAAAGAAATGAAGTCCGGAGCTTCCATCAGCTTGATGCCAGTGAAACAGGACATTAGTGATTCTGTCAGAATCTTTTGGTCATTTAAGGTCCAGTGAAACAGAAAGCGTTCTGTTTCACTGGAGCTGCTGCTTGTTTTGGCTTAACATTTTGGTCAAATCATGGGTTTGAGTAGTCTGAGGAATGATCATGACTCACACTGTTGATGAACAAATAATCACCATAGAGAATTTGATCACAAATACAGCTGACTTCCTTCACCACATCAGCTTAGAAGGTGATGATGTTTCAGAGTTGTGTTCACAGCTTGTCTCTGCTGCCCCCAAGTAAGTAAAAAAAAAAAAAGAAAAAAGAAAGAAAAAACATTTATTGCAGGTTTAACTAACTCGCATGAGTCTGTAGAGGTTTGTTTTTTAAGAAAAAAAACATCTGCATCCTGTATCTACCTAAAAGATTGTCAAAAATTAGAAAAGGAATTGTTTAATAAAAGAGTATTTTCATAGAGTATATTTATATTATTGGTCCCACAGATGCATTGGTTGAGGTCTCAAGTAACGAAGGGGCTGCTTTGTTTGAATTCAAGAAATCATATCTGTTCTGATGCTGGTAGTATCCCAGCACACATCACTTAAACGTAACTGTGAGAGAAGGCTAGGTCAGGTAACAGAGTTGCATGTCTGCAGGTTATTGGTAAATCAGATATGACATGAATGAAAGCCAAGCAGAGAACAGAGACATTTATGTGCTTTCAGTCCGTTTCTTCTCCTCTTTCCAGTAGGACGTCATCGGTGGTTGATTTTCTAAGTAGAATCATTGACGGTAACCAGAGCTCTGCAGCCACATCCCTGCTTTAGTGATGCGTTTAGCCGATGTCCGTACTGTACTTCCACCAAAAAGACAGTCTCTATGAAAGGTCTCTTTCTAGAGAAAGGCATGCCAAATGGATGGAAAATCGTATTTATCTCAGTAAAGTCTGGAGCTCGGCATGTGTCATCACATGCTCCTGTGAGTTCTTGTCTCTGCGGAGGTTTAGGATGCGTAGTTGTCTTTTGTCTGACAGAGTCTGTGTGTCTCTCTGTGCACTGCCTAAAGACAAGATGACGAATGGTGATATTTGCCCTGAAGACAAGAAGCAAGAGGCGGAGAGGGAGAAGCTGCTAGAGGATGCCTCAGCTGAAGAAAATGACAGGTAGTTTACCTAAAACATACAGAAACCACAGTGTGTAATTGAATTATTACAAGTGTCTATTTGATTTTTGAAGGTTTTTCCAACCTGTGGAGCAGAATTTCTGCCCCCAAGCCCATTTGCCCCAACTGTGGACATAAATCATTAAAGATGTAGTTTCTCTGTAATTTCCTGTATGATTTACTCATACAGAAGTGAATAGTGCATTTTTTGGGGGGAACTATTTGTTGTGGATTAATACAGATTTGGTGCTCCAGTGAGTTCTTATTTCACCAGGGTGATGTATGTTGGGCTCAGAATAAATTACAGTGCCCACGTTCACTGTCATAAACAAAAAGTGTTTGGACAACAGTGGACTGGCACAGAGGAAGAAGATATATCAGGTTGGGGCAACACAGGCAATACAGTACAATCAGTTGTTGGTTTTGGCCTTTTAATGGGACTTACTGACAATAAGAAACGCATAAAATATCACTAGGGTTATTCTTAATTGCCATCAATGAAATCTGTTTACCTTTAAACCTATTTATTCTCTTTGAGTGTAGTGCCCCAAAGGCTCTGGAAGAGTCCACTTGAGTGTCCTACGTGCCTGAAGAAAAGAGAGGACGTTTGCTGCTGTACTCCTGTGTCCAGACTGGGCTCACCAACAGGGATTTCTTGTCCATTTCCCTTTGATGACTGATAACGTTCACTGGTTTCCAGTTTACTGACAGTTTTCGTCAGTTTTGCTGCTCAAAGGCTTCAGTGCATCGAACCCCTCCAATGCTGACAATGACTGACTGCATAGTTTATTTTTGTACTTTGTGTAATCTTTACCTTTCAGACACCTTTTCTGACAGAAATTGTCACATCTGTTGAATTTGATTAACAGTTTAAAGAGTAAGAACTTGTAGATGTGCAGCACTGTGAATCACAGAGAGTGGGTTACCACCATTTGGTCCTTTTTTTCAACTGGAGTAGATGGTTTTGATTGTACTCTTGTTTTCTTTTGCATTTAAACTTTGCTTTTGACATTTACATAATCAACAGTTTGATCGTAAGTTCTCTTACAGATGATTTGAAGTACAGAGGCATAGCTGTAGTTAGAAACACCATTAAAATGTCTTATAATATTGGAGTTTGCCAAAGTTTCTTTTGCCAAGAAAATGCTTTATTCTCAACCATGTTCAAGTGTCTGTTTTAAAGTTGTTTTTCGTTTTAACATAGATGTAAATAAGAGTATTTTTGTGCCTGTCTGATGACCTGTTTCAGCACTCAATAATAAAGTAGTACATATAGTACACCTTTTTGTCTTTAATCATATATTTACATTGATCTGTATTGAAATGTTGACCTATTAGCTCCTTGTGATTGACTAATAATTTTACAATGTTTTCAAATAGGTAGACTTACATTACTGTAGGCAAAGATTATGAAGCCTTAAAGGTCCTTTAAACCTACTTTTAACCTCAACAGGCTTCTAAACATGAGTGTTGGAGTTCTATGTTTAACTGCATGAGCGCTAACTTTTCTCCCAAAGTTAGAACAGTTTTGGTTATTTCACATAAAAAACTTTTTTTGTATTTTGGTGATGAAGCAGACTGGCTGAGTTTTTGACTGTTAATCTCTTAATATAACTTTTCAGATCTTTTGTGCTTTTAATAATCTGTAGAATCTGCCATCTGTAGAACAGTATCTGACAGGGAACTTGATTACTTTCATCATCTATGCCAATCCCTTGAGGTCCAAAAAACCCCTCAGACATTATTCACTGTTTTAAAAATGCTTATAAGGGCTAAAGTAGCAAATGGATTATAAGCAAATTATAACAAAGGTGTCACCTCAATGGACAAATTATGTAAGGCTCCACTGGGAAAAAGAAATGAGAATGGAAATACTAATTCAAATTAGTCTTTCAGTAAACATTGGTTTATTTCAAACTGAGAAATTATTAAAGCCAAAGCATTATTTTGCAAACAAAGAAAAACTTTCTCTTTTTAAAAAAGGATATCTTTCCAAAAACGTAAAACATTTCTTTCTGAAATATAAAGACAGTTAACTGTATTATACAGCATTAAATCAGTGATCTGAGCAATTCACTAAAGAAAAGCTTTAGTTGAAGGCACCACGGTCCACATAGGGATAGGCCAGAAAATCTCCCAGCTTGTTTCCCTCAGCGTCGTAGTGAAGCATCCGGAAACACTTGTCACAGAAGAGACATGGGTCGCACGGAGCGAACTGGTCGTTGGTAGTAAACCATCTGAAAAAATAAAAGATGTGGGTTGTGTAATCAGTTTTAAAAGTCCAAAGGTGTCATACTGTTTTTTTTTTATCTAACTCCTTTTTTTTTTTTGTTTTTTTTTTTTTTTACACACCTTCCAATGAAGACATGACAAACTGCACACTTCTGGGTGGTGACCCTGTGCTTGTGAGTCAGAAGTGGGTACAGCTTCTTGTCCAGACAGTCGTCCTTATGGATGAGTCTGCAGTGTGTAAAAAGAGAGGAAAAAGGGCCTGAGCCATTTCTTAAGAGGCTGTGAGTGATAAGAATGTTCGTGACATTCAGAGCTGCACTCATGTGTGGTTACCCTGCTCACACCAACAGCAATTCAGTTCACAGATATTTACCCATCTGCGAGTGTAATGAAACCAAATTAGCTACAAAGTCTTGTGAGAGCAGTCAAATCCTGTTTGACAACGAGGTGCTTTATTTCAAAAGCTTGTAGTGATGATACAGAGATTCAGAAAGCGTCATGTTGCAGGCTACATAATCACATCTTGTGGCAAATCAAACCACCACATAAAACTGTGCAACCATATAGTTTATTAAGGTGCAGGGTATGATCCAGGATTTGATAGTAACATTTTCCGTATGAGCATATGTGCTCGTAACTCAAAACAAGCACCTAATTCAGGATTAGTTGTAGCGAGTTAAAAGGATCCTGGATCATTGCATGGGTATTTTGATGTGGCAAATTTGTACTTCACTGACAGTTCATGAGTTCATGAACCTGAGAACAAGTAATTAAACTGTTAATACATTAGTGGACCAACAGAAAATTATAGCTATTTTCAAGTCATTTGCTGCCTCCACCTTTTCAAATTTGATTTACTTCTGGTCTCTGTTTTATATCACTGAACACTGAACTTCAGGTTTTAGACTGTTCATCAGACAAAACTTTTTTTTTTTAAAAAACATTTTACAGATTAGACAATCAAAAACCACAGATACCTTGATCAGAGTCTAGTTGTGTCTCACATTGACATGACTAGTCAATATCTGTGACAAGAAAGCAGCCATTCATGTAAAAATAATAGCTATAATCTGAACAGCTATTGAACAACACTGTAGAAAAGCACAGCACTAACCTGACGTCTGTGATGATGACGAGATGTTCGCAGTCGCCCTGATGACAGTAGAGGTACGGGAAGCCCACTTTTACTTTCAGATCCACAAACCGTGTGTCCTCCATCTTGGCTTGGCTGTAGGATGGGAAGTTGCGGGTCTTTGCCCATTCAATGATGGTCCTGTGTTACAAACACAAGGAAGTAGATCACAAGGCATCAGTTAAAAAACTTTGACATTATACTGAGTGTCAGTCTAGAGTTTCTGGTACCTTCATGTTCATCTGTTTAAAAATCCTCTTGAGGTTTACACACAAGAGACAAGAAATGTTCTTTCAATGACAGAGCGTTTCTCTGAATCAGATCCCCATTCATAATTTTTAATTGGATATATGACTCTAGGGAATGGATAATTGCAAGAGTGTGATTTTTGGATTTAAAGTTAATGAATGAAGAGTAATATGCCCGAGAGCATTTTGTTTTTCTTTTTGTGTTAACGCTACCACATCACCTCTCCAACAACTCTCTCCCTTCACATGCGTTTAGGCTATTTTAGCGTGAGAATGGAAGCAGATCAAGTACAATGTTCTGCCCCAAATATTTCCAACCGCTGTCTCTCATCTGCTTATGAGTATGATTATTTTAGTAAATGTGGGCTGCTGGCTAAGACATCTTGATCTGAACAGGAATCACAAGGAATCAACAAATGTAGCCATTCAAACTCCTCGTTCCTGATGACATCCGTGGCTGACTGCAGAAGCTGCAGTGTTAGCAGCAGCACAAAAATGGCATTTAAAACTGTATTGTTATTTTTAATATTGTCTAATATTATTAATAAATCTTGAAATAAATGCCTTGACCTGGTGTCCACACAGTGCATGGTCTGCCCTTCAGCGCAAGCCTACATATGCTGTATTATTGCACACTGGCTGTTTCCAGACACCTGAGAAGATGTTTTAATGAGGGTTCACAGAGTCTAGTCGCACACTATATGAAATTAAAAATAAATACATAAGTTAATGATATTATAATTGCAAATATTATTATTTCAAAATGTAGTGAAAAATGTTCAACATAAAACTATATAAAATCACAATACTCAGTTTCCTCAGGACAGCAATTTTTTCTTCTAGGAAACTTGACTGAATGATTTGCTCTAACACAGGTTTTACAATCTGCACTTGTTTGCCTTTAAGCATTTTACCAGCATTACCTTCTGATCACATTAAATACTGCCACATGGAGTAAAGCGTGAGATAACAATAACTCATTTGGCTTTTCATTTCTATTCATTGGAGTTAAAGGAATAGTTTAATATTTGTGGAAAATTCTTCAAAAAACGACATGTGAATCAGAGAGCTTTGGAGGTACTGGTGGATTGTTTTAACTCCAGATCAGCAACATATAACTAAGGGTCATTACTGAGTATCAGGAAATGAGTTTATCTTAACCAGGCAATTAACTAAGAGACAAAACGTACATGCTGATGTCTTGACACTCTTGGAATCGCATGTCATTATAGAAAACTCCTTCGAAGAAAAAGAAAGCCGACTTGTAATGATCCTGAAAAAAGAACATGGGAAAATATTAGTCCCAGGTTTTATGAGCTGGTCACACAACAGATACTCTTCTTAAGTGTGGATACAGACCACGAGAAAATATATATATCCAGAACTTTCAGAGTGCTTACTTTGCTGATGAAGTCTGGAGCCATGTCCGGTGTGTTGCTGAACTCTCCGCACACTTGCAAGTCGCTGACACAGCAAATGGCATCCCTGAGGTCTGCCAGGCTGTGGGAGCCTGTCATCAGCAGAGTCATGTGGGGTCTGATGTAGTTAAACTGAGGGGAAAATGGACAAGAAACTGTCAGTAAATTGGAGAATAACAAATAAGAGACAGTGTCTGCAAAGATGGTGAGAGTTAGAGGGTTTCTGGTACACTAAGCAAGATAAATGCTCACTTTCTCATAAATGGCAGGGTAGTAGACGTTGATGGTCAGAATGATTTCTCCTTCCGGGACCATGTCAGCCACTGCTTCTGGTTTCCTAGCAACAGTCAAACGCTCCTGAGAATTACACAGAGAACCGGCTTACATAAGATTCATGAAAGTTAATGATATGAATGTCTGGCACCTCCTCTGTCAAACAGAACAGTTTATTTCTCCGACCACAGGACTGTTCAAATCTATTCCACTGCTCTACCTTGGGATCTTATTCGCTCTCACCATTTGAGTAATACTCCAATGGACTCACCAGTTCATCTGCGTAGAGGTCATGTCTATTCTTGGCAATTTTCAGAGAAGCTTTGTAATCTTGTCTCGTTTTCCTTTGCCTGTTAAAAACAATTCACAGAGCACTGAATATGAATATGTTTACATGCTGTTGGTTTATCCACGACATAATATATAAAGTCAATTTTAACTGATGAAGATTCATACATTAGTGTTTTAAGCGTCGGGTCTGGAGGTACAACTTCTGTGTCAGGCTCCTGATCCTCAGGATGGCAGCGGAGTGAATCGAGACTGAGAAGAAATAAATAAAAAACAAAGTCCTGTGATTCTTATACAAAGCATGGGGAAACTGGGAAAAGAAAGCATTTACCTGACTGGCAAAATAAAATCTATAGAATAGTCTGAAAACATAATGTCTCAGGCCACGGCTGTCGACAGCATGAGGGCTTAACGATGGTGATTGATGCCATGACGATATTCTACAGTAAAACTACTCAATCTACGACAACTTAAAACCAAGAAAAGCAGCAACTTCCCCGCAGTAAATTCTCTTCAATGGTTCCAGCCTCTCAGTTACTTTTGGCACTTCTGCTTGAGGAATGACTGAAACTGTTAACGACTAATCGATTAATCGACTAATCGTTGCAGCTCTTCCACAATTCCTGTGCAATGCCAAAACATCTCCATCCATTCATGTGCATCTATTCATGATAAACCACCTCTGTAACTTTTACTTTCGTATCCACCGGCCTGCACACAGCACCTATATGTTTTTGTTTGGTTGTATGTTTCTTTATTCCACTGGTTTATTTTGGTGTTGGTGTTGTTTTTCCTCTATGTTTGACATTTTTGTTGCGTTTCATTGTATGTGCACCTGTGAAACACCTTGTAAATCTGGTTTTTAAAGGTGCTGCTGAAAAAGGTTCACATGCCTTTTTTTTTCCCACTATACTTAAATTGTATATTCCTGTACATGTTCTGGTCTTGACACAAACTGGAGTCACATTCATCACATGCTGCTGTATTTTACTTGCCTATTTCACTTAAGTCCCATCATAGCGATGTGATATTGAAGTATCGTAACTAGCAGAAATAGCAAAAATGTTAACTATATGGCCATATGTGTCAAGCTGAAGTAAAGAGTTGTCAGAAGAAAAACGTACATGGGAAGCAAATACACGTTTAGAGTTTATAAACGGTTAAGTCTAACAACCTGCAGATGGACTTCAGGTCGGCCATGGTCTCCGCGCCGATCCCCATCTCTTTAGCAAAGTTAGCGTCAAACGTGTCCTCGTCCTCGGGCTGGTAGGAGCAGTCGCTCGGCTTCAGCCTCTTCAGCCACTCGCTTCTGAACGAGCCGATATGAAATGGTTTGGTGTTCACATCAGTATATTCATAATCTGGGATGTTTGTATCAGGTTCCGTAGACAGATTCGACGCCGCCATGTTTGCCTGAATACTAATGGGCCTAGGAGGATCATGGGTAGTGTAGTTTCTTTTTTTCCTTCTTGTCTTTTTTTTTTTTTTTTTTTTTTTAAAAACTGGTGGGTTCAGGGACTTTTAGTGGCCAGGGAAGGTGACTGGATGAAAATAACACCAAAAAAAAAAATTTGCAAAAACCCCCCCCCAAA
>JBBMJY010000020.1:8886137-8918578 GCA_037833715.1 Toxotes lorentzi
AATTATTTTTACATTTTTTTTGAATGCAAGTTAGCTTCTGGATGCCTTTGCTTCAAGGCTGAAATTCCCCAAATGCTTCCAACATTAAGCATATGCCAGAATTCACTAAGACAAGATTGTTTCTCAGGTTGGAGGCTTTATAGCTATTGTGAACCTTGCCTAAACTGTTGTGTAGTCATGTACAGTGTGCTACATGTGCTATGAACACCTGGTGTAAAAGAAGAAAAATGCATAAAACTTTGTGTTGCATTGTTTATTAGGGCTGAACTTCCTTTTATAGTTTGCGAGAGATTTCGCTTCAGTTTATCCCTTACCATTGTAGAGAATGCATTTTACTGCAAGGGATGCAGAACTAGATGGCTGTTTCTAGAAGCATTAGTTCTGACATATTAGACAAGGTGCTAATAAGTGATCTTATTTCTAGGACAAACTACAAAGACTACAGCATGGAGTCAAGGCTACACTTCCGCATCCATGCAGCACTCAACACAATGGGCTCCTTCTCAGCCAAACTTCCCCCTTCACGTACACCAGCTTAAAAGACGCCTTGGCAGGAAACTCGACAAGAAAAAAAAAGAGGGTAAAACCTGACACAGACCCTCTTTGCTGCCTTCAAGTCTGTGACTGCACTTGAAATCCTCCAGATGGGCATCCTGCTGTCAGTCGCTGTCAGAAAATCTTAAAAAATAATAATAATAAAGTTTTACATGTGCAAAACTGGTCAGAAGTTACATACAGAGCAAGAACAATGAAATAGCCTCAGGTGGCAACCTGGTATGAATTGTCATAAGAAAAATCAGCATGTCTGCTTTTTCAGGTGTCAGACAAGGTCGCTCCAGGCTAACAGTGTCCCCAGCAGTAGAACATGTACGTTCTGAGGGTGTGGATGTTGCTTGCATACAGAGATAACTTGTTGCCAAGTCAGAAAGCATTGGCAGAGTGTCCTTCATGCCTATACATATTTCGCATTGTGCACTGTTAGCATCGATGCTGCTAAACGGAGCCACACTCTAGATCTTTTCAACATTTTACACGGATTTACCCGAATTGCGGTCGGAAGAATGCGCGTGACTCAACAGCTTTGCGTGAGCTACGTAATCTGTGTATAAACTAGAGATAGAAAGATATGGTTTTTCAGGGCCGATAGGAGTCAATATTCATTTGCAGTAAAAGTGAAAATATTGGCGTCAAAATTTTGAATAACCCAAACTCAAACACTTAACTGAGTTTAAATGTCTCTTAGCATATGTTTATTAAACAGCTTTTCAGATTTGCATCATGATAAAGTTTTTTTTATCTTAGAATTTTAAAACAAAGATGTCTATTGTCTAACAAAAAGTGTAGGGTCAGCAGCATCTCTTATAAAGTTGACTGATTTAAATAAATAAATGGCTTCCTGAAGTTTTATAAAGTTAAATAAAATTAGCAGATTGTAGTGCAAAAAGCAGAATTGTTCAGCATGCTCTCCAGTGAGACGGCTTCTCTTGCTCTCATAAACTGCAGAGACTTCACTGAAGACTTAAGTGTATCCATCTGCAATGAGGGTTTGAAAAAAAGAGAGAGAGTTAAATGTGGGGCCACATGCTGACATATGCTCAACTCGTCATGCTTAATTTATTACAGCATTTGGGAAGTTGATTTTATTATGTAAATGTTATATTTTAACAACATGTGATAGCAGGGACCCTGTCATTCAAAACTAGGCTGCTACATTACTAATGATTAATGTTACTATAGCTTAAAAAAATAGTACAATAGCAATAGGAGAGACTATTCATCCCTGAACACCATGCAGATCATGTAGGCTTTATGATGCAGTTACATTATGTCTTAAGTTTTGAACAGCAACATCCTGCTCCTCTCTACAAGAAACTATCAAAGACAGCTTCAGGACACACTTCATCTAACAATATGTCATTTTCTGCTGCTTGGGATCTCAATCAACACAGAAAAAGGTAAAGTAAAATAACTAGGTAGTTAAACAGCCATTATTGCCGTACAGTTTTCTCTCAGACTGTGCTTTACTGTCAATTTCTGCTGTGGCCTACACACACACACACACACACACACACTATTCTCTAGCCATCCCCTCAACATGCTTCCTGCAATAAAACTAACTGAATTTTACTCTCTCTCTCTCACACACACACACACTTCTTACTATTATCACTATTTCCCGATCAATATTATCAGCGACCTTGTTTCAAGTGATTAAACTGTTAAAAACACTAAACAGCCTCCAGTATTTTCACTTTAATAATCAGTGTTAATCATAGGAACAGACAGCTGCCGCTAATGTATTGGACCTCACAGTTACGTTAGTAGTCGTGAGTTATAGAGTTTCACGTGTGGCTTCTACACAAACACACACTATTCTCTACCACAGCACACATTCTCCCCACTGCTACAGTCTGCTGAGCGTCTATAATGATTGGCCAGGCCGATATCGGTCAATCTCCAGTATAAACAAACAAACGTAACTGACAGCTTCGCGACAGCGTGAGCTACGTAGCCCAAGCGAAGATCACTTCATTTAAAATAACATTTAAGTAACACTTAAATCAGTATTGCATGATAAATTAATGTTCTTCAGGCTGTTCCATACAAGTCTTGATTCAAATTCTGTATGTATCCTGTATGTAGGGTCTTTATGAAAACAGCAAGTAAAGGAAGACACATGTACTTCGATTGGCAGTCTAATATTTCTCTCTGCACCTTGGAGAACTGTATCCTGTTTAAAACCACTGTAAAAGAAAATAATATCTGAAATTGTTTACTGTGTTTTGAGTGAACTTAGTATCCTTGGTGATTGCAGTGTGATTTTCATCTTGCCCAGCATTCATCACTGTATCAATTTGCTAGTGAGCATATGGAAGTACACCAGGCATGTGCAACAGTACCATGGAGGTCTTTCCAGTGTCACTGGATGGTTCTTCACCTCAGCTTGAAGGTGTGCACATGGTAAAAAATTGCATCCCAACTAAGCTTTCATTTAGTTGGGATAAACGCTTGAGGCCTGTTCAAAGAAACCCATTTTTCCATGTGAATAACTTTGCTTAGTGTAAAGCCTGCTGGAAATAGTGTTTACATTAGTACCTGTTCCTGGTTTACTGGCTCAGGAGCCCTAAAAGCCCCAGTGAACTATCACAGAAAACTGGGGAACTAGCACATATTCTCATTTGTGAAGCTGGTACCAGTAAAAAAAAATGTTGACATTTTTGCTGATTAAAAAAAACTTGTTGACCAGCCAACTGATCAACTAATCATTTCAGCTCTAGAGCACTGTATGGTGGAGGGCAATGGGGGGGCCCAGCAACAAATTTTCACCTTTTACTGATGATACTCATGCACTTGTAATGGAGCGTTTTTCCAAGTACTTTCAAACAATCTGAACACGTTAGATCGTTTACCATATATTTTTATCTAACAGTAACACAGTAACAGAATGCCTTAGAAGAAAAGTAAAGACGGTGCCAAGCAATTAAATTACCCCAAGTGCACAGTGATTGTCATTAGAGAGATCTTAACGTGTTTCTCCGACGCTGCTGTCAGCGCTGGTGACCACGTGGTGTGTGAGCTGATCAGCTGACTCTGCCGGGGGAGGAGGAAGAGGAAAGAAGATGGAAGGGAACAGGGACGAAGCAGAAAAATGTATAAATATAGCGACGAAAGCCCTAGAAGCCGGAGACAAGGAGAAAGCGGTGAAGTTTCTTAACAAAGCGGAGAAGCTTTACCCGACTGACAGAGCCAAAGGTATCGCCGGTTTTTGTCTGTTTAGCCGTAAATAGCTAACCCGGCTCACAGCTCCTTATGAACAGTGAATTACCAGGTGTTAGCATGTAGCTGACGTTTGTTAATATAACACGGTTTAAGCTCACAGCACGTTACCTGTCGACTAACGGTTACATGTCTGTGTATTTTTAGTTGACGTTAGTTAAGAACGAACTGTGTTTTGGGGACAGGAAATAAAGCAACACACATCCGAGTTAGCTCAGTGGAAGGCCTGGCGGTGTGTTGGCCTAGCTTTCGCTGCGTTGTCAGTAAACTGAGGTTTTACGGGGTGAAGTGAATAAGTAGATGAAGATGGCAAATAGTGGACCATAGTACTGTTTCATAATATCACCAGCTAACAAGAGCCAACTACACCTCTTTAACAATACACAATCAAGCAGTGTTAACGCTAGCTGTCGGTCGCTTTAGCATTTTAAATGCTAGTTGACCTCTGAAGAGCTTTAGTTTTACTTTTAACTTAAAATAACAGACTTTAGCCCACGTTATTAACGTTGCTGTGTAGCGGCTGTGTGTTTATGGGGATTTCGTTGAGAGCAGAGCTGGCAAGTGGAAGCTGTAGATGGATGTAGGGCGAGGATTTTCTCCTGTCCAGGCCACAAACCCAAGTGTCTATCCTTTAATTGAATGATTGTCCCGGAGAGAGCCTCGAAGTGTGGGCTAATCCAGGACACACAACTGTCTGTGAGACTTTAACAACAGATGGGAAGTAAGGATGGGGACTGACAAAAGTGTTGTGGATTGCAGCTCAAAAAGGCTCTTAAATACACTGTACTGTGAATGAATATATAAAATTGCACTGAAGACATTGAAGACTTGTACCTCCTCAGTTCATAAACTGTAACCTATCAATTGAAATGGAAGTAGTGATCAACAGTGTTGTGCTGGGCCTGCATAATTATTTGCCTGCACTAATGACAGTTCCCAAGCTTGCCCACTCTGAATCCTGAAAAACTAAGTGGCATGCAAGAGCACACACATGCCCACCAGTCTGCAGTTAAAATAAGTGAATTCCACATTTCGGTTTTCAGATTTTTGAGCAAACAGTGAAGGAACCTTGAGGGTTTTTGCTGTCCACATGCACTGAAATGTAAAGCATTGCACATGACAAGAATGTACAATAAACTAAATGTCCAGTATAAAAAGGTATTATGCAAAATAGAAGTAATAAACAAAAGGTCTTACAGAATGTGCCAGAGGAAGAGTTATACTGCCTGAGGAGATAAATATATATTTCACAAACACATATTACATATTTACATTGGGAGCTTATTGAAGGGAACGGGGCAGTCAGGGGTGTGTGTGGGTTCCCTACTTAGCCCCCCTGGCAAGAGTAGAGTTCATAGTGTTGATGGCTTGGGTTGCTAGTTTGAGACAGCAGAGGGAATTGTTCATAACTGTTCAGATATCTTGCTAACAGAACAGGCTGACATAACTTTGTATTGTTTCCCTATTCATGCAGAAGGTTTCTGATAATTGGCATGGAGAGATTTACATGTGCACTGAATCATCGCAAATGTATTGTGGAGATATGTCTGGCCATGGGTGACAAGGCAGTGCCTTACATCCACTACCTTACCGTGATGTTGCAAACCCACATGAGGGGTTGACTGGAGAAGGCAGCTCAAGGCAGCACCTGCACATCGGCATTCCTTAAAACGGTTAAGATCACAGCAGCCATATGGGGGTTGTGTTCACAACACAAAGCACTTTCCTATATGTCACTGTCTTTGAGCTGTCTGGTGTCAGTAGCCTGGTTATGAACTAGGTCAGGTTACCCACAATTTTCCATTTTACTGTTCATATGCTCAGATTAAAGATAGAAGAGTGTCAGTAATATATCAAAATACAGCATCAAAAGTAGTGCATTTGATAGAAGGTTTAAGTGTTGATCACTGTGGGCAAATTGGGTTGATAAGATTCACCATGTGAAAAATGTGTGTGAAATAAACAGTGGGAATACAAAGCCAAGTAATAGAAGTAGTTAAAATATACAGTACACATCAAACTGTTGACTTTTTCAACATGTTAAGTAGCCTAGTGTCTAGTCTATGGGAAAGGAGGATTATGGTTGTGTAGTATATAAGTATATAACAATGAATAATGCATTGATAAACAACATAGAACATTTTAACATTTAAAAGCCTTTCTGCTGTCAAGCCAGAGATAATTAGTCTGCTGAACTGTCTTTGTGTAGATATTTTTGCACCACTCACCATATTCCTTAAATGGATTATAAGGTTGAGCTCTAACTACTAGAAGAACACTGCAGATTGCGTAAATGTTTAGGGTAAGAGGTAATAAAAGCCTCTTTGACATAGATATTGTGTAACTGAAATACACAGCAGATGTACCTGTCATTAGGGCACAATTGACGGGTTTTATATTTACACCATAGTCATCACAATGAGTGTGTACAAAGTGTCTTTTTGTTGGGCTGCAGTGATTTGAATAGTGCATTAGTTTAGATTACACTAGTTATTGTCAATGAATTGCGGAGTAGTTAAAAATACTACAATAACTTTGTTGATCATTGACAACTTGGTTATGGTCAACTAGCTACCTCCTGTTTGGGAAGTGGCAACCGGATATAAATGATTATTGAAGACAAAACTGGATCTATGTACTTGATCACTACAGTCACCTTTAAGGGTTCGATCTGTGATAGGTGGACAACATCCTCTCTACTTTCAGCCATTTATCTGAACTAAAAATTGGAAAGTTGTACATTTATCATCTTTTCTGAAAGAGGTGGTTGGTGGGAAGGTGGATTTTTACTGCCCTTTTGATGTAGTCATCCAAACTTAATTTGGCAGCATAGACTACTTTGGTGAGTTACTCTGCTTACACGTGAGCTGCCGTGATGAGTCTGCAAAACTAGGTTTTAATCCAAAGTTAACTTGTTACTGTACTAATCTCGGTTCATTAGAATGCCCCCCGGCATCACGCTGCTGTGCATTCATTTCATGGGGGAGAGGGGGGGGGGTATGCACGATGTGCTGCTCTGTCTCGTCCCTGTAACACCATAACATGGCAGCTATGAGATGAAAATGTACAAATCCTCTAAATCAAATTCGTCATGTGTAAAGGAGAAAAGAAGAGCGACCTAAAATAGTCACTGCAGTTTACACAGGATGTGTAAAAATGTCAAGCCTGACGTTTTCCAACACACTCACCTGCTTTGCTGTTTGCTTTGCCTGGATTCTGTTGGTTGTTTTCTTGGCTCAAGTGTGACCTTTTTCTTTTATTGACTAAGCTTTAAAGAGATTTAAAAGTCTGAATGTTCTAGCTTGGTCTTATCAGGTGAGAGTGAATGATTGTACTGACCCGCAAAGCTGTGCATATTATTCAGTTTAGAGCAGTATATCAGAAATTGAATTGAATTTTGAGTTGTGTGTGTTGGTGTGTGGCAGATTTACATTGTGGAAGATCAGCAAAAAGATTATTTATTTATTTCAAGTCTTATGTTACAACAGTTTTAAAGCTTTTCCACGTGTAAATTTGACAGGTTCACTTTTGGAAGTCAAACATTTGGACACATAATTCATAAGACACTGAAGATAATGACTTGCCATTTAATTTGTCTTTAGCTAACAACGACTTCTTCTCTTCTTCAGCATTGTTGGATGCATTAACGAAGAATGGGAGCTCAGCGGGTAACGGCGCTTATCGAAGGAGACCAGCAGAAAGCTCAGAAAGCACCAGTGCCCAGCCAGAAAGGGAAAGCCAAGAGTCTGGTGCGGGTGATTCTTCTAAAGGCTTCACCAAAGACCAGGTTGAAGGTGTGCAAAGGTGAGAATTTTAAGCCTCGGTGGGTCTTCCCTTTCATGCTATATTTTTCCACTCGTTTGTACTGTAATGTGTCGCATTTCAGTTGGCCATTTCGGTGCTTTCCTACAATTGGCCCTCTGATAACTGCACTCTTTCTAACACACTTGATTTGATGTTTCATCTGCGGCTGAAGGAGAACACCGTAGTCTCCGCAGTGTTGTGCACACAGCTATTGCTATGGGAACCTCTTCAGTGTTGCCCACGAGGGGAGAAAGTGAGAGACATTTAGTGCTGTGAACTAGATACCAGGTAACCACTACAT
Source organism: Toxotes lorentzi (assembly GCA_037833715.1). Lineage (NCBI taxonomy): Eukaryota > Metazoa > Chordata > Actinopteri > Toxotidae > Toxotes > Toxotes lorentzi. Next base: position 8,894,020 of record JBBMJY010000020.1, read on the forward strand.
GCTCTAATTTTAGACCACGAGATGGATACTACAGCAAGAAAGGTAGGCAGTCAGTGCATATTACCTACATATGCCCTCCAGTCAGATCATTGGATAGCTAATGGCAACTTGAGTTTATTTGTAGGATAAACATGATTCTGGTTTTATGCAATCCCGCCACGGTATTGCATTTAACCTTAGTCCGTCACCCTTTCCCCTGGTGTTTGTTCACTAAATCCTTGGTGGAAACTTCAGTGGGTTAAAAATTGCATCATATTTTCTCAGAAAAAGTAAGACCAGTTGTGTACTTTGTTTACATTAGAATTGTCTCCCATTGAGTAATCCTACTCAATATTATTGACTTTTAGCATATCATGATGATTTGATCCTATCATTATAGTATTGTTTAATAAAATTAAGTTTCCCACAATGAGTGATTCCCAGCAACTAAATTGAACGGTTAATTTAACTGAGCATCAGTTTAGTTATTCTGTATTTGATTTGTCGTACATTTGCTTTTTTATGATGCATATGGATATCTGAAAAATATTGATATTTAATTTGTAATATTGATTTCACCTATATAGCTGAGCCCTAATGTCCAGTCAGTGTATGTGCTAAAACACCATCCCTGTACTTGCTTGTTGTCCTCCTGTACTGAACTTTTCATGGAAAGAAAAGAAAGAAAAGAAACAGTGAAGGCGTTTAAAAATGAACTACTGTTGACAGAGTTAATTTCTCTCTACTTGTGGAGCTGACTTTGTGTATAGCCTCGTTTAGCATTCGGATTATTGCAACTCGCAGTCGTTTTTCACTGGAATATATGTCATGTTAGCTAGCCAGAGCAGATGTGTGGTTAAAAAGAGGACACCCGTCCAAAGAGATCCTCTGTGTTTCCTTAGTATATCAGGTGTTGGAAATAAAATTTCCAAACTATAGTATATTTAGGTCTCTCACTGGGTCTTGACAAATGCATCAGTAGAGTGTATACAGGTCAAATGGCCTTTCTAAATTCAATCAACATGTCACTTTCAGTGACAATCTATGCATCCACCTGCTGTTGTTCAAAAAGTGACAAAGAGAAAGCAGCGCTAATGGCATAAACTTTGACACTTGCCATTCAAACGTATTCCATAGCACATTGTTTCATTTTCTGTCCCTGTCTTTCAGAATAAAGCGGTGTAAGGACTTCTATGAAGTGCTGGGTGTCAGTAAAGAAGCCAATGAGGATGAGCTCAAGAAAGCCTACAGGAAACTAGCGCTCAAGTTCCATCCAGACAAAAATCACGCACCTGGAGCAACAGAGGCCTTTAAAAGTAAACACACTCTTCTATAATTTGGAACTGTTGTATATTTTTAATATGTGATATCGAAAAGACTGTACATAATGTAAAATTTGTTAGCTTGTTTAGTACGTTTGACTTCACATGTAGATTTGAGCCCTGACTCACAGCTGTGGATTCTGGTAAAACTGCATTTTACATGGTTAAAGCTGGAGAGCAAAAGAGAGGTGTTTTAGAGCTTTGTTAATAAAATATGACACCCAAGCGGGTGAATATCCAAACATTCATATCTTAACCATGTCGCCCTCCAGAGATTGGTAATGCATATGCAGTGCTGAGCAATCCAGACAAAAGACGGCAGTATGACCTGACCGGAGGGGAAGAGCCGAGCAGCCCGGGTCACTCACACGGAGGAGGATTTGACTTCCACAGGGGCTTTGAGGCGGACATCACTCCCGAGGATCTCTTCAACATGTTCTTTGGAGGCGGCTTCCCCTCCTGTAAGCATATAGACTCAGACACATAAAGGCCATTACTGATTAGTTTATATCACTCATCTCTTCTCATTTTCCACTTATCTTAGGAAGGAGAAGAAATGACAAATGCATTTGGATATGGTGTTCTTAGCAATTTTGCCACCACCCTTGGTTCTGAAAATTAGCATCTTTAAAATCAGACCAACAGATCTTTTGTTAGGGTGTTTTGTGCACTTTTGTTTACCCTAATTACACACCAGGCCGCATGCAGCATGAACAATTAATTTACATTTCCTGTACCTCTGCATTTGACCTTAGTCATAATGTTTCTCTCTACAGCAAGTGCACACACCTTCACCAACGGCAGAACGAGTTACAGCCATCAGACAGATTACCGGCAAGAGAGGACAGAGGAAAGAGGAGATGTATGTAGATGGGTTTATACTTTCTATCTTGTTTGGTTGTTTATTTATAAGAAATACATGTATTTAACATTACTTGTAATATTACAATTTTATATGATACACACCTATGCAAGCAAGTTAATTGGGCAATGTATTACTTGTGTTGTTGAAGCTAAAGTACTTTTTGTACTGTGTTTGTCCATAGGGTGGTTTCTCAATGTTTATTCAGCTGATGCCCATTGTGGTCCTGATTTTAGTGTCAATACTGAGCCAGATGATGGTGTCCCCTCCACCTTACAGCCTCTACTCTAGACCGTAAGACTGTAACCCTCACACACTCTTTTAGTCATTCGCTGATGGGGTGACTTTCATTTCTTCATCTGAAACATGTAATTTCACGATTGGTTTACCTCCCCAGTTTAACACACACAAAAGTATTTATCTGTTGAATCCTGACCCTTCAGGATTCAACATATGTGCAAGATTAATACCCCCCCATCTCTTCCAGGTCCACGGGTCAGACCTTAAAACGGCAGACAGAAAACCTGCGTGTCGACTACTACGTCACTAGAGACTTCAAGACAGAGTACAAGGGCTCGGCCCTGCAGCAGATTGAGAAAAATGTGGAGGAGGACTATGTAGCTAATGTCAGAAATAACTGTTGGAAGGAGAGACAGACAAGTAAGTGGTCTCAGATGTAGATCACTGAATTCATTAATAGTATCTATTGTTCATTTATTTTCCAGGGCTCCTTTGATTTATCTCTGACGTTGTTTTCCTGCTTTGTCTCACGCAGAAACAGACCTGCTGTACGCTGCTAAGGTATACAGGGATGACCGAATGCGCAAGAAGGCAGAGCTCATGACCATGGATAACTGCAGGGAGCTGGACAGACTAAATAACCTATTCAGAGGCGGATGAGTTGGATGCTTTTAGATCATGTAAATGTATATGAATAGATGTGTATGTTCATTTTTTGTTTTTTAAAGAAGAGTCTTTACACTAGGAGCAAAAACTTAATGAAATACATTAGCGAGATTGTTGAAGTTTTAAAATGTCCTTCTCTTCATACCCCCCCCCACCAACTTCTCTTCTTCCTCACTCCAGTCTGACCCCAGGAATCGCCTTGTTACAACTTACTGAACCAATCTACACGCACTGGAGTAGAAAGCCCCAGACATTTTCTTTTGTTTACTCTGCTTTTCTAGAAACAAGAAGGACAAAGACACTTGATTGTAAAGGCATGTGCTTCGAGTAATGAGAACCCGAGAGGCATTCTGCATAAGAAAATCACTCGATTTAAGATCGACCAACAGCTTTTGTCATCATCTGCTTGACATAAACATAAGATGGAAAACTTTATAGGTTCATCTGGAGGTGCTGTCCTCCAGCCAGATCCACTTTTTTGAAGAACACAGAATGCTTCTTTTAGCTTCCAGCTTAACTCGGAAATGTGGCTGAAGATCATGTGGATCATGAAGAGTTATCTATGATTTTGCTACTAGAGAACATTTTTATGTTGTCCACTTCAGAATGTGAAGACATTTGGGACTTAACGTGGAAGGACACTGAAGCTGTTATTCATATAAGTTGTACATTTTCATTTTTGGAATGGTTGAAATTTATGCAGTTATTTAAGTAACAATAGAAGAAAAGGTTTTTCTTCAATGCTCGCCTAATCATTTAAATAAAGGAAAATTATTACCTTAGACTGGATGTATTTGTTCCTCTGATTCAGATGTCAAAGTATTGGTTCAACCAATGAATCAATCAATTCAGTGATTAGTTGATTTGCAGAAAATGAATCCACTATTTTGATTAATCATTTGTAGTCATTGTTAAAGCAGCAATTCCAGACATTTGCTGGTTACAGGTTTATTAAATGTGATTATTTGAACCTTTTCTTTGTCGTCTGATTGTAAACTGAATATATTTGGATTTTGGACCGCTGGTCAGATAAAACAAGTTATCTGAATACACCATCGTGGGCTTTTGGAAATTACTATTTATGACATTTTATAAACTAAGTGATTAATCGAGAAATTACTCGATAATAACTATTTTTTAAAAATACCCTTTTTGTGCAGCGTTAAAATTCATGTTTAAATGGCTTTAATTTTTATTTACTGCTGTTGCAACTTCTGACATCATCTCCATTGGCTTATCAGCGGTCACATGACCGCGTCAAACCCGGAAGCGATTACCACAGCTACGAGAGTTTTGGATCGTGCCTCTTCGGGATCTTGGAAGTGGAATGAAAACAAGCAGAACTGAAACCTGAGATGCCATCAAGACGACATCTTAAGGAATAAAACACCCAAAGTTAAACCAACGTGCCGGGAAACGCTGGTTTCTGGCCCTGAAGTGAAGTGGACTATGCTCTACCACGGCTACACCTGTGTTTTTTTGTTGGGTTTGTACTCCTGCGGATGTTTCCCACATGTGTATGCCTGCAAACAACAGCCAGAGACTCCGGACTGGAGGATGACTCTGAAAACCATTCGTAACGGAATACACAAGATTGACACATACCTGAACGCGGCACTGGACTTGTTTGGTGGCGATGACGGGCTGTGTCATTATAGGTGTAGTGATGGTAAACTTGCTTCTTTCAGAACCTTTCTTAAAGTGAACACTTGGTTTGTTAAACGCAGGTGTAGCTGGGAACATGAATACTGTCAGGACCCAGGTGTCATGAATGCAGGATTACTGGCGCATCCAAACATCAGCGATATTATTCACACCTGTGCTTTTGCCTGTCATGCCAAGTCAAAGAGAAAGAGCTATGGGTCATTAGTAAGAGACAAACTTCTTAAATGCAGAGTTACTGTACCGGCTGGGTGCTACAAGATACACATTACCGGCACTTGAGTGACACAGTCTGTACTGATGTGGTTATCTCTGACAATAAGATAACTGTCAGTGGCAGAACAAGAAACATCTTCACCTTTGCTCCTGTCTCACAGGTTACAAGCCGATACCTCGTCCTGGATACAAGCACCCACCACCCAACGGATGTGGCTCCCCGCTGTTTGGTTTCCAGGTAGTGTGGCTGACAGTCATATGATGGTTGATGTCCACAGTATACCTGGTATAGGGAGTGCTTGGCTAATATATTAGCTTTTGTAATACACATGGTGTGGGCACACACTCTACAACACATGCAGTCCTCAGTGCTAGGAACAGTGTGGGTATAAAATGCGTCCCGACTGACTTAATTTTACCAACTAACTAACTAACACTCCAAGAGTAACCATGCTGTTGTTTCCAGTTTGACATAGGCATCCCGTCCATGACCAAATGCTGTAACCAACATGATCGCTGCTACGACACCTGTGGCCAAGAGAAGCACGACTGCGATGAGCAGTTCCAGGACTGTCTCGACACCATCTGCAGGAACGTGCAAAGAACTCTGGGATTGGCCCAGAGTGTCCAAGGTGAGTGGCTCAGTGACTTGCTATGTCCCAGTTCTACATTACACACTAATCTTCATGAATTCAGGGTAACATCTCCATTCATTTATATTTATATACTAATATGTCCAAAAATTTTTGATTTAAAAACCAATAATAAAAGAGTGTGTGTTATTCATTTTTTTGTCCAAAAGGCCACAGGAGATTTCTGAAAAGTCACACTACAAAAAGCACAGGTGTAAAATTTAAAATGAATGATGACGGCTGAATTCCATTTAGCTGCTCTGCTTTCAGTGTCCTTGACTTTATCTTATCAAATAAACATATCAGTTTTGTTGTTTTTGTTGGAAATTTACAGATTTAATTTTGTGTGTGCTTGTTGGTGACCAAGTGTAGAAACAGTGGTAACATACAGTATGTCCAGCAGAGGGCAAGAGAGAGCTTTATTTTAAATACTGCAAATCTGAATATCGTAATCTGTGTTATCTGGATCACAGGGAGCCTAATTGGCAGTTATTCTTAAAACACTGACTCAAATCAGCAACATCATCATACCTATCCTTTTCTTCATAAGATGCATCAGAGAATCTGTATTATTCTGGTCCTGATTAAGGTTTTGAAAATGCCTCAAGAGAATCCAGATTTTGTGTCTAATAAGACCCGTCTTTGCTGATAAGATTGTGGATATTGAGGCATTTTTTGTATTCATTCTTAAAAAAAGAAACACTAAATGCAAAAAAACCAAACAAACTCACCTTCCTGCTGCTATATGTTTTCACATGTTCTTTCTCTTGTTTGTCTTGTACCTTGGCAGCTTGTGAGTCGGCGGTGAAGCTGCTGTTTGACGCTGTTATGCACTTGGGATGTAAGCCGTACCTGGACAGCCAGAGAGAGTCCTGTGTGTGTCAGTATGAAGTGAAGAGAGAACTGTGACTCTGCCACAGACACAGGACTGTAAAATGAACTGATCCAAAAGCAACACTGACACAAGGACGCCAGCAATAAACTTTGCTTTCAGACTTGTAGAGTTTCTCAGGCATAGAGTGTCGATAGTGTCGCTCACTTTCCTTTATTGAAGTTTTGAAATGTTAGACAAGTGAATGTGAAATTACATTTGGTTTTTTTTTAGAGTGGACAATTGATATCTTTCCTGTGCAGTTGATTATTTATATTCTGTCAATACTGTGTAATGCGTTTGTCCTGTGATGGACTGGAAACAGGGTGTTTAGGGTTTCCTTGGGTTTTGGATGCTTGGGTAGGACCCAGTCTACAATGCTAAGCCAGTGTAACCTGGAGTGCTTTAGTCAATATTCGGCAGGTCAGCAGAACATGTTACAATCTGCATTCTGTCCTCAGGCAACAGGAATACAATTGAACATAAGATGAGAAATCACATTATATACCTAATATATCAACGATAAATAAATATTTTCCTATATTTAAATGGAGCAGTTTTTCAAAGAAATCAGCAACTGCTTTTAAACTCGGCACAACTAATTTATTTTAACTAATTAACTTTCAAGAAATTATTAAGGTGGACCTTAAAATAAGATGTTATACTCTCGTCCGTTCTCCCATGGCCCTAATAGGAACATGTCATAAGTAAGTAAAGAATGGATGTTTTTCTAAGCATCTAAAACGATTTAGTTTTTCCCTATTTAAAATGAGTAAAATACCACATGGAGGGGAATGCACTGGTGAACTGCTGACTCAAATGTGACACTGGGGAGAAAAACAACTAAAATGTTATAAAATAAATAAACATACCTGTATTAATTTTGTGTCAGTTGTCATCATGGATGGTTTTTTGGAGAAACTGGTTTTCTTGTAAACAGCATCCTTGTAAAAATGTTTTTGTATATCTTCATTGTTTAATCTATCCATCCATTTTCTGCTACCTACCCAGATCAGATCGAGGATGTTTCATGACTGACTATGTGTGATCTGAAACGATTGGTTGATTAACTGATTAGTCGATCGCCAGAAAAACAGTTAACTGTTTCGATGATCAGTTAATTATTTACTTAAAAAAAAAAAAAAAGAAAGTAGTGACAGAATGCCAAACATTTTCTCATTCCAGCTTTTCAAATGTGAGGATTTTCTTCTTTTCTCACATCACAGTAAACCGAAAGTCTTTGGCAACGGCTGTTTGAACTGTTGTTCAGTGAGACGAGACTTTTGTGGCTCTGCCAAGTTGCGAAGAGCACTTTTTTAATGTTTTAGATGTTTCTTGAACTAAACAATTATTGATCGATCGAAAAAAAAAAGTTATTCGCAGCCCTAAATTATATTATTAGGAATACGCCAGGAAGTAATGACACAACTGTGAAATAACACTCTTATCGTCCCTAATGGTTTTTATTGTTATCTTTCATGGGCGTTACGACCGTGAATCAGGTATTACATTTCATTCTGTATGTTGCTAAAATGTTTAAAATCTAACTTCCAGGTCTAACAGCCCAGGTGAGATGTTCAGCTCACAATCTTCGGCTGCACCTCAATCTTCATTTAACTGTACCGCGATTAATTAAATCACTGTACTTGGATGTTTTATTACGTGTTGCAATGTGGCAAAGACGGAAGTCCCCGCAGTTAACCTTTGAGTGACAGTCGCGAGAGCCAACCGTGTACTCCGCTTGTCGAATTCAGCCAATGAGTTTGCGAGGGGGGCGGAGATAAATCCTGGCCCATTGGAGTTGTATTGACGAAGCAAATTCATTTTTCAGTGGATTCAGTCGAGGTGCAGACAGCCTGAGAACATGACCAGCACGGCAGCAGACAGCAGTGAAGGTAACTTTACATATATGTTTTTTTTTTTTAATTAAAAGTAGACATATCTGTTGTGGACTTGGGTGTACAGTTTATTTTTTAAGTTATTAAAGTAAATTCAATGACTTTTAATTTCCCACTATGTTGTTACATACGTGCAGCGACGCCTTCTCTTTAAGTCTACTTCCTTTTCGGCCAGTCCGTTCCACAAGACGGGGAACGGGTTTTTAATGTCATTTTCAGTGTAAGCACTTAATTGCTTTTTGTCTCACCTTTCAAGGAAGTGTTGCTAAAGACAACGGAACCGAAACACCCATGGCGGGTGAGTGCTTCACATTAAGATTCAAAATCCAAACACACAGTGTCTTAGTATTAAGGTATTGGGCCACCTCCAGTAGAGTCTCTGGACTCTATACCATGCTTCCAAAAGATATCCACTCATTTGGCGTTTTGATACTAGTGGTGAGGAGTGGTCTACGAAGTCTCACACAGGTGCTCAGCTGATCTGAGATCTGGTGACTGCAAAGGCTATAACATGACTCACATTATTTTCATACTCTTGAAACTGTTCAGTAACCCCTTGTGCCCTATGGATGGGGGCACTGTAGTCCTGGACCACTTGACCAATCCCATGAGGATAGAAAGTTTTCATCATAGGATAAAGATGATCACTCAGAACAACTCCTCACATAAACTCGCTTTCCTGTTGAGCAATCGTGGAGGATGACTCATCTGACAACATCACTTTTCCCCCTACACATTTTTAGACCAGTGCAAGTTTTTACTTCAGTTCCACTGAATTCTCAAATGTGCATTCATCTTTGTAATGAGGGGTTTATGCACTGCAAACCTACCATAATATCCAAAGTATGTCTCACAGCAAAGCAAACCTGAAACAAACAAATCTGTGACTGGTGACTGCAAAGGCTATAACATCCGGCAATAAAAAATCCGGTTTTATTGCCCTTGTGGCCAAAGTACAGTCACTTTAAACAGTGAGATTAACCATTTCTTCCAAATTATTACAGTGTTACTTAGACAGGGTATCATTTCGAAGCCTCTGAAACGACCATAATCAGCAGATTTATAAAACTGTATGAACAAAAACGGAACTTTCTTATAACCTTCAACAACTTTTTTTATTGTATCAGATTAGATTTGTTTTAGCAAGGTTTATAGAACAAAAAAAACAAAAAAAAACCCATAAGAAATAGGTGTAGGTACCGATTTACTTTCTAAAAATAGGTCAGATAATACCTTCACCCCCGACGCTCTGCCTTCACACACTAGTCTAACCTACATATCTGTAGGGTGGGGCATGGAGGTGTCACTTTTGGCCTCTGTTCTTTTCCATCTTTCTCCACCTGTCATCCAGCTATTGAGAACCATGAGGACTCAAAGCTGACAGAACAATGGCTGCTTGACCCCCATACCAGCAGCAGTGGAGCAATTCATGCACCTGTAGTTGTACTGCTCAACAAAGAAGGAAAAGCCTGAAAAGCTCAATCATTCTGTGTATGCATCCAACAGCATTTGTGATATTTCAAAAACCTATAAAGCCAGACTTTTCAGAGTATTATTGTTTTATAATTATACTCCACGTTTTTGTGTTTTTTATAGCATGCATGGAGAACCCAACAGAGACCGATGCCCCCTTCAGGAGGTAAACAGTTTCTCCTCATTTGTGTGGTTATTAGCTTTACTCTGGCCCAGTACTCACCTAAAGGTCGTTTGTATTTATGTGATTCATTTTGAAACAGCTCTTTAGCTTTAGATCCTGCAGAGGAGTACAAGACGAACAACAAGCGACGAGGCCTCGCACTCATCTTTAACCAGGAGCGCTTCTTCTGGAAGCTGGGGTTGAGCGAGAGGCATGGAACCAACGCTGACTGCTACAACTTAAAGAAAAGGTGTCACTTTGCAGCCAGCTGCAGGAGAGAAAACACTGTAAACTCTGCGTGCTTAAGAACTTGTCTGCGCTTGTCTAGCAGCTGAAAGTCGTGTCTGTGGCAACATCTTGTAAGAATTTCCAATGCTCCTTCTCGCACGCTCAACTACTTTTCACCTCTTTTAGACTGACAGAGCTGGGCTTTGAAGTGAAGTCTTACGATAACTACAAAGAAAACGAAGTCCTTCAAATAATCAATGAAGGTAAGCACATACATAATGACCCAAATGACTGCTGTATATTCAGGAGGCCGTACTATAACATCATTACTGTCAAGTTCTTACATGCTTCCTTGCTGTCTCGTATATGCAAAGAACCCACATGTGATATGCTGTAGTACAGTTCACTTGGCTCGCTCATTTGTGAGTTTAACAAGCACCTGATGTTCCCACCAGCTGCAGGGGCCAATCATTCAGATGCAGACTGCTTTTTGCTCGTCTTCCTGAGCCACGGCGAGAATGACCAGGTTTACACTTATGATGGCAAGATCAGCATTCAGGACATCACATCCATGTTCAAAGGAGACAAGTGTAGAAGCCTTGTAGGAAAACCAAAGATCTTCATATTACAGGTACGTGCAAAGAAAAACCAAAACCCTTTTGAATCCACCAGAACATGCCAACACGCAGAATCATCTGTTTTTTTTAATACTGTACTTGGAAATCTTTGGACGTCTTAAAACTGTAAAGTAACTGTGGCTGTGTGTGTCAATAGGCATGCCGTGGAGACAAGCATGATGACCCAGTGACCCCCTGTGATGCTGTGGACAGTGAGTTAAAGACTAATGAGGTGGTGGTGGACGCCAGCGCTGTATACACCCTCCCTGCTGGAGCTGATTTCATCATGTGCTACTCTGTGGCTGAAGGTGAGCTGTCTAGGATGTTTAAAACTATTCGTCCGCTCTTGATGGATAGATTCACACTTCATTTGATTCAGTTGATACTTCGAAGATGTGACAGCAATCCAACTCAAAACAGTTAATTATTTTTTAATTAAATGTAAATGTTCCATTTGCTGCCGAGTCAGTAACCATCCTGTCCTGTGTTGGTTTGTTTTCTTAAGGCTATTATTCCCACCGGGAGACCATCAACGGATCCTGGTATGTCCAGGATCTGTGTGAGGTGCTTAAGAAGTATGGAGATTCCCTTGAATTCACAGAGTTACTCACACTGGTCAACAGAAAAGTGTCAATGAGGAGCGTTGGGAACTGTACTGACCGGAGTGCCATCGGGAAGAAGCAAGTACCTTGCTTTGCTTCAATGCTCACCAAGAAACTCTACTTCCGACCAAAAAAGTAATGCTTTCAGATCTCAGTCGTTAAATAAGCTGGCTTTTTAATAATGCCTGGGTACCAGGTTCTCTTTAAGGGAGATTTTTTTTTTTTAATTGCTTTTTTTCTCTGGTCCTCTACGGTATGGTGCTCATGAACACTATTACATACATACACCCTCAGTAATCAGCAAATTGACAGGTTTCTATTTTCCAGTGAAATCAGTGGTTATGAAATAACATGTACTCACATGAACTGAAGAAACATGAATATTCCTGATGTTTGTCTACCTTGTCTGCTCACACTAATCTGGTTTCTCTCTGCAAATGTAACTTTACAGTAGATTAGATAAGGTTATAATGCAATCCAACACAACAGCCCTGCAGTAATTCAAAGATAACTCTGCAATGTGATTTTTTTGGCGCGTTTGTGCCAGAAATGTGCGGACTCAAGCCAGGGGTAATTTTTGAGACCGTAATTCATGTTTTTCCTTTATCAGATTATATAATGTTATTAGGTGTTTCTGTTATTTTATCCAACCACTGTAGCTCCATACACGTTTTGCACTTGCTTAAATTGCTTTTAAACTGCGGAGGATTATCATGGACCACATTCTGTGTTAGGTACTTTTCTTGGCCTTTTGTGGTATTTTAACTTGCTTAATTAATCCAGTTTTAATTACTGTGGTAACACAGAAATGCTGTCTAATTCCCTAGCTGACTTTCTTTTATCCTAACAATCTGATAAAAGTCTGACATTACTGGTGTCACTGGCTCAGGCAAGTTTTTCTCAGCCTAAACATTCTGTCAGGTGAGTTTTTTTTTTTCTTTTAGCTGTGAAGTCAGTTGTGGGCATTATTATTTTCGAGGTGGCATAACAGCATAACAACCACATAATACTTGTGTAATGATTTCGTTCACATCTGGGTTTAATGCTTAAATGTGTCTCTATAGCAGCAAAGATCGATCGAGTAAAATCTGTCACAACAGATTATCCAGGCACAAGGTAAACGTGCTGTTTGTTCAAGCTCGCTCCATCAAAAAGGGAATTCATGTTTGTGCTGTTCGTTGTGTCGTAGGAGTTTACAGTACTAAATTTAATAATGCGTATTTGCACCCAAAACCAGAACCAAACACTGCGTGGCAAGTACCTCAGGGAACAGGGGTGTCCTTTTAAACATGTACTGTGGACCTAAAACACTTTCAGCTGTGCCACATGATCTGTAACTCAGGAAAAACAAAGCTACCAGCAAACACTGATCCTGTATTTTTGTGGTCATACTGTTGTGACATTTTACAATAAATTCTGTGTGACATTACTCACGTTACTGTTTTGCTTTCCAGTTATTGTTTACAGTGATCTTTTTTTTTTTTTTTTTGCAAAAAGGGCATTTGTGATTTCATTATTTTATCAGTGCCCTAATTTTTTTTTAACTCCATCTTTTCAAAGAACGCAGGGTTATTATCCGTCCACTAGCATCAAAATACCTTTGAGATATACATAAAAAGACATTATGTAGACAGGCGATTCTCCCAGTGTTTGGGAAATACTTTTTATTTCAATAGACCTTCTCTCTGAAAGATATAATTGGCATCATTATCAAGATTGTAAACAAAACAAAGAATGATATGGATTCCTGGTAAAAAGGAGCCATTATCAAAAGTAAAGTAGAGAAATTGTTTTTGCTCCAGAGTGTGGAAGTGTGACTGATGGCTGTCTATGGCTTGGCTTCGTTCATGGCTTTGGCTGGATCTGTTCAAGTGGCAGCTGAAGTTGAGTTGGATATTTCAAGCGTCTCAGGTCCTCCTCCACCTGACACACAGACAACACAGTCACACACAGAACACTCATTACTAACAATTAAATCTGTGGGATTTTAAGGAGACCCGGTTCTCATGTTATTATTAAATGATGGATAGTGGAATTTCAGAAAGTCTTTAATATTTGTTAAAACTGCAGCACCTGAGCAGTTTGCATGTTTCCCAAATTTTTATATGTCCAAAACATGTAAGTGAGGTAGACTGTGACTCTACAGTGTCTCTACCTGAAGCTAAGGATTTAGCTAATGTGGGATTATAAAAACTGAAATCAACCAACCTGTGCCAATTCATCCTTCAGTTCATTATATCTTTTCACACTGAATTTCTTCTTGCTGGCCCCCTTATAAAAGTAACGCAGGAACTGTCTGTCTTTAGCATCTGGGTACAGATAATCCTGAAGGAAAGAATAAATGAGGTTTGAGGTTACTGTGGGGAGGAAAACATATGGACGAATTTGTACAACTGAGTTCCAAAATGTAAAATTATTCCTTTAAATGAGTTCATGAGCTCATGTCTGCAACTGGAAGAGAGCAGAACTGAAAGTGAGTTCTATGTCTCAAAGACTTGCCTGTTTAGTAATGACATAATAGGCAAAAGCTCCCATGCTGGTGGCGTAGGTGATGAAGTAAGTGACGGGCTCCATTACGTCCCATGAATAAACCCACCAGGTCAGCCAGGCCAGAGCACCACCCTGTACAGATAACAGGGCCATGCCAGTCCACAGAATATTGGATGTCTGGTGCTCTGCCGTATGGGACAACTGTGCCTTCATCTGTCAGGCAATAATACAAGGGAGACAGGTTACTGGGCAATTCATAGAAGCCTGTTCAGTAAAAGTAACACAACAAAAATGCCACCAGTCATCTTCTAAACTGTACTAAATAGATAAAGAGCCAAAGGGTGTGGCAGTATTTGACACACTTCTGCTACCTTCTCTAGAGGTGAGAGTTCTTGTTTGAGGTTGTCCAGTTTCTCCAGCAGCTCCCTCTCTTTCAGTAGGTGGTGTTCAGGCAGGTGGAGTGCTGTGTGTAGCAGATGCACAACATGCTTCATGTCGTCAAGCTCCATGGCGTGCTCACTGGACATACACACTGCAACAGAGGGCACAACAAGGTGGATGAGGATGAGAAGGTGAAACGAAATGTGAAATGAGCCACACCTGGAGAGAAAAGATATTATCAGCAGGACTAAGTGTAGTTAAGAGCCAGGTAAAAATGAGGATCATTTATGGCTGGAGAGAAATGTGTGCATACCCCTCTCAGGTGATCGGACTTCATATACTGCATCGTTGATGACGAGCTGGAAGTCCTTGTCCAGCAGAGCATCTATCAGCGTGGTGTTGGCTACACGCTCTCCATCTGTCCAAAGAAGGCAAATGTCCAACTCAGTACTTTTATTGCAGTCATGTAACTTAACACCCAGCAGAGATGGTTTTCTGACGGCCTGCACAAATAAACACACTAAAAACCCAAAACGGAGACAGAAAATGCAAATAAGAGTACATTGAAATGTTAAATGGATTACTCCTACGTAGCCATGTAAACCTCAGACAGAAACTGCTCAGAGAGGCGTCAGTTATTTACAGCTTAAACAAAGTTATTCGTCACTACAAAGCCATACAGAAATGAAACACAGCATGTTTTTCCAGTCAGGAGAATAAGAGTCACACCTGTTGCTTAAAATGCACCACAGGAGTGTTGCATTACAGACAAACAAGGATAGCTACACAACTGTTGCAGTTGCGCTAGAGGTATGTGAATATGATTCCATGCCATATTTACATGGAGTGTGCATCAGCTATTACAGTGACTGCCAACCTGTGGATCAGATCCCAAGACAAATCTAAAAATTCTTGAAATGAAAGAATGATGGAAAAATCTCTCTGGTTTGGTTGAACTGCTCATATAGTACATATGTATAGGAGGAGTACTCCACTCATTTAGCACTGCACTCTCATAACTACTCTAATAACTAGCCGGACTTTAGGTCATTTAAAAACGAATACAAGGATCAAAATCAAAGAAACACAGCCATTCATATCATCCTCTTTATTCCATGGAATCCCCTTCTTTGTCAAAAGTGTTATCCTAAAGGGGCTTGAGCCTCTAGGCAGCAGTCTAGCTACAGTTGTGAAAATGGGTTAATGATTTGCTTAATGATATTCTGTAGACATCTTGCTAAACTCCTCTGTGCAGTTTTCAGTGGTTCCACACACCATGCAAAACCAGGATGCAACAC
Organism: Toxotes lorentzi; assembly: GCA_037833715.1. Taxonomy (NCBI): domain Eukaryota; kingdom Metazoa; phylum Chordata; class Actinopteri; family Toxotidae; genus Toxotes; species Toxotes lorentzi. The sequence continues at coordinate 8,909,620 of JBBMJY010000020.1, forward strand.
AAAACACCCATGGTTAAACCAGACTGACAACACTCGAAGAATGTGGTTAACCCAGTATGTGCATAGCTAACACGTGCTGTGTCATACCCTTGGAAAAAACAGAAGTGGTAGCTCCAGGGTCCTCTCTCTGCAGATCTGCGATCAGGTCTCCTACACTCATCAGCATGGGTCTGAGGAAGAACAGACACTTCTCATTCCTTGATGGCAACGGGACCTCCAGAACCAAACGGCCGTATTTGTACTTCAAAGACACATCTACAACACAAGAAGAATCAACGTTCAGAAGGTCATGGGTTGGGTCCTCTTACCTGCAGGAATAGAGTTAAAAAAAGGGGCAGTCGCGTGACATAGAGCGGTTTCTTTTCATGTGGTGGTAGTAACAGCATATTACCACTGGAGGGTGGAAGTGTACTGCAGAAAAGAGCTTGACAGTTTCCAAGTAGAGGCCGCCTCTGTTGAACCTAAAAAGAGAAAGACAGAAGAGGGCAGGAGGATATAAATTAGTAAAGAAACAAATACAGAGACAGTTTTGCTTATTCAGTTGATCCTGTGTGTTCAAAAGTACATCCCTCCCTTGGTAAACGTTCGTGTTAGCAAACAATGGAGAGTAAATAGATTCGGAGCTTCCTTTAAAGGAGGATCTGGAAAAAAAAATCCACATTCAAACAGGCTGCCAACAAGCGGCATCAATTGAGTTCTCTGTGCTTTGGCTTTGGTCTGAGATTGCTTTTACACTAATATGAATGTCTTCTGTTTCAGTCGCTGGCTTTTGAAATGCTTTTCACTCCCTTTCTGAACAGTGCGTAACCTGACCAGCTGACGGTGCCACTCTGCAGATTAAACCGGCTCTTTTTTGATGACGAGTGTAGGCTGTGGTGTTTAATGCTTAATGAAATGCCTCTCAGTACAAAGAACTATCGCTCTGCAAGACCTCTGCAAGTCCCTTCCATACTCCTGGCAATGCAGAATGGATCTATAGGGAACCATTCATTGTTTTAGTCCGTATTTCTCTGTCCTGTACTTGGCATTCCTTGGGTGAAGAGCTTTTAGCTTACAATATTTAAAGCCACTGGGACCTGATGCAAAGCAGATATTTTAGCATTAGGCCACACATTTTTACTGCGGGCGTATTAGACCCCTGTCATAGCAGAGTAATGATTCACAATATTACATCTTCCAGTTTCTTGCTAAAAGTGTTGAAACACAATGGCCCTTTAAAGCTCACAAACAGATTCCTCCACAGTATTTCTTATTTAGCTGAGATGAAATTAAATGCATCTTTGTCCAAATGACAACCAGGGTTCTGGCAGCTACTCTCTCCCACCCCATCGTCCCCCAGCTGGGGGTTGGTTCGATCCATATCACATTAAAGAGGACCAAGGCAGCAGTCCATTTTTATGGGCTGAGAAAGAAGACAAGCCTGAAGGCACAGTGGTAAAGCAGAAGCCAGATATGCAGTCCCTCACACTCCACTGGTTAGGAGCACGGGCTTTAACATGAAAAATAACATTCACATACAGCCATGAGTAACAATTCACATGACTAGAGGGTTTAGCCTCACTGGTAACCTGAACCACAAAGACAGAAGAAATCAAGTGAGTCTTGAATCATGAGGTGAAACCTCACGAGGGCGTATGCACCTTCAAAAATATGTTTCTGTTACCTGAGGATTACAAGCAAATTTTAACCACAAGGGTTTTTTTAGCTTGCTAATGAAGTAGTGTACCACTGTGAAGGGAAATCTGATTTTATAAATATTGCATATCCCAAAAAGAGCCAAACAAAGTGATCCCTGTGAGACAAATTTGAGCTGCTCCGCTTGTGTGAGATCTCCAGATGTTATTATTCTACAGCTGAAAGCAGTCACCAAGCTTTACCACCTACACATCTGCACAGTAGCTCTCCATGGACAGTGGAGAAGAGGGTTTTTCTAGATGAACCATGGGCATGTGTATAGATATTTAAAGGGGCAGGTCACAGATTTTGCACATGAAGTGCTGTTTATCTGTGAAGATGAGTACTTCTCAGCTGTGGCTCTGGAGAGACCTTTCCAAAGTTTGAATAAAAAAAAAAAAAAAAAACCCTGGTGTTGTCAGTGGGGTTATCTCAGTTTACGCTTGAGGCTTAAAATTTGGAAGAGCCTAAGGTAGAAACAGATGCTGTGGGGTTTGAAAATAGTGAGCATTTAGGAAGCAGAGAGGATCTGATAAAAGATGCCACGGACCTGGATTAGTGAAACTGTGGAAACCAGTGTTTCTGCAGCTTGACTCATTCAAGAGACCAGAAGTCTGAATATCTCGACCTCTGCTGCTTCAATTTTGATGTTTCTTTTATAATCTGTCTCTTGTGAGCCCCCCAACTTTTTTTGAAAAAAGGAATGCAATACAAAAGAAAAGTACATCTGAAACCGTAACAGTTAACTTAAAAGAAGCATATTGATCTGCAATACATCTGAGAGGTCTTAGGATGATTAAACTAATTAGATTGTCAAATATATGTTTCTTACATAAAATATTATTTATTATTATAAAAATATAAACATACAATAGAATATCACATGTTTTGTTTTTGTCTTAGGAAATACTGTGAACTAAAGGCCTCTAAAAATCTTTTAAAATAACAGTTTCCCCTTTGGCTGAACTGCTCACAATTCATGTCCACGCTGAGGCCAGAATCTGTCATCTGAGTGTTGTAAGGGGTCACAAGCCAAAAAGGCTGAGAATCACTGCCCTAATACACCTAAAGAAGTTAAAGGGATAGCTGCTACAGTGTAAATGGTGCTGAAAAACCTCTAGTGGATAGTTGACGTTTGTGCTTTCTTACTGCATATATTTTAATACAAGCTATCAATAAATAAACATGCTGTCCCTGAAACCTGAGCGAGTCTAGTTATTCTGTGACTTCTCATAGTTATCCCCAGACAGCAAACACATTACCAGTATGTTAAACAGCCTGGAACAGCATTTTATATGCCACCCCTACTGCCAGAGCGCTTCATTAAACTGAGTGGTGCAGGCGCTGACTACCAACACATGCCCTAGATGCAGGGGAATAAAATGCATATACCATGTCATTAGCAAACACTTCATGTCAAAGTAGTTTAACAAGGGAGTGAACTGACTGACATTTGCACTCACATTGCGCATTGGTTCCCTGCTAATGTGAAAACAGCAGATCTGGAGCTAAACATCAAGGGCAAGGCCAGACTATTTGTCTCTTTACTGAATGTGTGTGTGTGTGTGTGTGAGTGAGAGACATCAGTGACCAGTCAGTTCAACAGCTGACTGCCTCCAGGCAGTTTATATGCTGTGCGAACACATACCAATCCCATTCTAAATCAACAGAACGTGGCTACTGTGGCAGATAATGTAGCTTCAGAGCTGTGTGATGAATAATAGTCCATTTCCAACGTCATGCTCCTGGCCCTGTGTTATTACAGTCTGTAGCACATTGCATTATAAATACTGACCCTTTCACTTCACTCACCAACATGTGGCTGTTACATATGCTCTTACACTTCAGAGTAGCAATATTTTATATGTTTAAACACAATTTATATATATTTAAGGGGAGGAGTGTAATGTGACAGACTGACCTCTAGAGTTGAGTTTTGAGTTTGAAGCTAGAAACAGAGACTATATATATCCAGTTTTCTTATAGAGACTTTTATCAAAGACTATATAAAGCAGTGGATGAGCTCCCAGGCCTCATTACATTCAATGACAGACATATAAGGAGCAAGTGCAATAATGCTTTTTACGTGCCTTGTGAGGATAATCTAACTGCTGCTAGAACCCAGGGGCAAACAGTGCAGACAAGACTGTGTACAGCGATGCTAGCAGCTCTGTGAGGCTGTACTTATTTAGGCATAGCAGTGCTTTGAGCTAAATGCTAACATTGGCATACTCACAATTACAGTCAATATACTGCAATATGCTAAAAGTCATTAGGCTTCATCCTCTGGGGAGCATGAATGTCTGTATAAAATTTCATGGCCATTCATACAATACTCAATAAAATACTTTAATCTGGACTAAAGTAGCGGAGCATGGCTAGAAATTTTGCTGTGAATTTTAAATGTACGTGTTTTTTTTTTTTTTTATTATTGTTCAAACATGTAAGGCATGTGGCAGAGGCATGTGCAAGAAAGATTGGCTCTGTCCCTGTTGGAGGGCTATTCATTACTGGAGAAGTAAAAACAAAAGTGGAAATTTCCAATCCAAGCATTACATATAATATCATATTTCTTTCGGGCTATTCTCATGGAAAAAGACAGACCCACCCACACATTATTAAAACACACAAAACACTGTATTGCTTGAACAAGCCCAGACACGTCAAACACACAAGTAACAGGAGATCACGTCTTTGTCATGTCATAAGACACGCATACAGCCTGCAGAAAGGAGTGGGCTGTGCTGTTCCTCTTGATGACTAACTGGCTGCTCAACTGAACATTTGTCTGCTTATCAAATCAAAACACACTTCCCAATTACACAACTAATCAATATTCAGGGAGGTTGCTTCTATCCATCGTCCCTCACACATTTTGGGAATCAACTGGGAGCTGCAGGGAGCAACAGTTCACACCTGCTCCTCAGCATCAAATAATTTCCTCCAACTATTTTTTCTTGAAACAATAAGCTGAAGGTATTTTTCCCCTCAATCAATGCATATCCTATTTATGCCACGCCAACAGGGAAAGAGGAGAGAGGATGGGGAAGATGGGGTGTGAAAACTGAGCAGTAATAAACTGCCATTGCCTTCTTCTACAGTAAAGCAGGTCTTGGCTTCCTGCTCAAGCAGTGACCGGGGGTTAACATGATGACAAGCAATCTCATTTTCCCTGCAGTCTCCCAGCAGGTCACTCCATTATGAACCTGTCACAACTGAGCTATGGCCTGTTGCATCTAGACTTCTTACAGGTACTCCCTCCCACTCTCACCACAGGTTTGATACCACTAAACACAGGGTCAGTCACTTTAAAAAAAAAAAAAAATTACACACATGTAATCATAGCAGGATGACTTACATTATTTTGCAGGCTTGACTTGAAACCAAAGGAAAGGAAAATGTATGTGTCTGATAAATGGCCTAAAGGCTGGGGTGAAAAACGAAGACTGCCAAGAAGAGAAATTGAATTACTCCCCGTCGACATTATGACTGAGAACAGCCAGCACTCTACCATGAAAATGATTTGCATTGAAGCATTTGTTTTCTGCTATCCAGTTAATGATCCAGTCAGGTTGGGAGGACGAGGGGAAAATAGAGTGAGATGCAGACGACTGCAGAATGACAGCATGAAAGCAATGGAATGACAAAGTCTTCGTGTAGCACTTTTCATGCAAATAAGACAAATAAAATGTTTGGTAACACTGAAAAAAACCAGTTAAAAAAATTTTAAATGTCAAAATGAAAAAATAATAATTCACTGAGGGATTTAAAAACCCCCATAAAAACATGAAAATGCGTATATACAGTATTACTCCAATCAAAAGACAAATTAAAATTATTTAATGCATGACGGGAATGTAAAGATGGCCTTTAGTCAAGCAGGTCCAACGAGCAGGGCCTCTAAGCTCCTGACAGATTTCCAAAAAGTTGTTCTGCCATGTGAAGAGGGTAATTGTCTGTTTGAAAGAACCTCTCATATGAGTCTTCGCTGCAGCCAGAATGGGTGGTGCAGGATGAGAAGCAAAGGCAGGAATTTTATTTATTTATACCCAACACGAGAGCAGGACTTTTGTTCTTACAGTTAATCACTGCTCAAAACTAATTGCAATGCAATACCCTGCGGCCCAAGCATAACGCAATGAAGGAGCAGAATACTGAAAAGATGGGGATAAAAATGACGACACTGATTTAGAAATTCATGTGGTGTTTGCAAAAGTCCAGAACATCCAGGTTTAAAAACAAGCAAAAACAAGTCCTCCAAACACAAAAACCAACTTCCCTTTCTGAATTAAAATGCAAAGCTGCCACAAAAACTTTGCCTCTGCCAACTTGTGTGAATCATATTTCCCATTTGGTCACACAATGCCAGGCAATGCTTCATCACAAGGTCACATCAGGACAAGAAGCTCACTGGATAACTAATTTTCTGGATTAAGAACTACTTATAGGGAAGCAGAAAGGAAATACAGGGGCAGAGAGGGGTATGACATGCAACAAAAGTCCTTGTTTGAAAGTTAAACTGATGTTTATTTAGGTTATATGATCTTAACCACTAAATGGTCAGATGCCTCAGTTAATACCATGTATAAATGGGGACTAAACAAAGCCACTGCATTACTCTCACTATAGCTCTTTTGAGGAATTTCCTCATTGAGCAGTACTGGCCCACAGTTCAATACCTTGATATCTACTGAAACACAGGTCTGAGAGACTCCCTCTGGGTGATGTCCATGTGTTTCTTTCAGGAATTCAGTCCTATTCTATTTCTCTGGACGCTGCTTAAATAAAGAACAGACAATATGGGTGGCATGGCCTTTCTTAACAGTGAGAAACAAGCGGTCAGGCTTGCTGGAATGAAACCTTCCGTTCTGTGATAAAGTGATGCCTGTCTCAGCAATCTTGGAGTTTTGGGGTTTAAGGTTTCTATGGAATAAAAGCCATATGTCTCTATTTCAGCATATATCATTTCAGCACACTCAAAATGCCAACTTTAAATGTTGACAATATTGACAAAACAGTTTCCTCCTGAATTGTTCCAGTATGCTGAAACCCTGCTTGAGCATGCTCTGTTTTCACAATGCGCAGTGGTGTCACTCCACGTTTAAAGGAACAGAGTTATATTTCTGGAAATATGTTGAGTTGCCATCAAACCCACCAGTCACATGAAGTGACCCATATCAATCATCTCTGTGCAAAGGTACAGTATGTGTCTGTGTTTGACAAACACACAGACTCTACAGTCTGTGGGGGGGTTGCCCCACCTCTGTCAAAAGTCAAAAAATATGCCTCCCCCTCCCTTGACTCAGGAACGAAACTGCAAACAAATGTATTTCCCAAAATGTCACACTGTTCTTTTTATACGTTCCTGTTAGACCAGGCAATGAACAATTGGCAGTCGCTGCAGAGCAAACTCAATATCACTTATCTGCACTGAGAATACTGCAGGCCAGTCAAATGTATCTCAGCACTCCTGCCCTATTTAGTAGTACTTCAATCTCCATCACTCAGTGTTTACCTGTATAGTATTACAGTATTGTCTGTTGAATACAAACAAATTATCTGATAGCACCATCACTTACTGGCATAAAAGCCAAACTCCCAATAGGTTCAATCATTTGCTGGAGGCAGCCATTGCCTTCTTTTAGCAGATAATGTTTTACAATTTTATAAAAGAAATGTGACATAAATGAGATTCGCTACCCACAAGAGATTGTATCTGAATTCTGAACAGCTTAAGCCATTATCTACTCACTACTCAATTCATGTCTGCTAGGATTTAGCAAGGATTTGCAAGTTAATCAGACACTTAGGATCAAAATTCAGGGAACCCCATATTTCTATTTTCTCTTCCACAACCTCTGGAGTGACCCCTGCTATTTCACTGGCTGCCCCCTAGATCAGTTGAAATCTGTTCACTTCTTCTACTTATCAGACACAGTCTCATACAAAACAGAACTTTCTACTTTTATTCCGGGATCTACACGACACTGAATCAGCTCATTTGACTTTTAAATTGATATTCGACCTAAAATCTGTCCTTGACACTCACCCAGTCTGTAGGTTGTGGAGACCTAGGGGTTAAAAATGCAGACTGTGTAATTGCAGGGACCTTAGTAACATGTCATCTCTATACTAAAGTGACATGTAACTACCCCCAAAATATAATGCTTTAAAAACGTTTTTTTCATCACCGAACCTGTGACTTCAATGGCAGCAATGGATTACAATGCTGACAAGTTTTCACTACAGAAAACAACATCAATTTTTTCTAAAACTATGACCTTAACCACATTTTGGTGAAAATATGTCTTGTTTGGAACATACCTAACATTAAGATGAATTCTGTTTGTGAAATAATGGCTGCCTCCACTGTGTCAGTACCCTGGTATTTCCTGGCAGATTTGCTGGTCTGTTGATCACGGTGGGAATACTTTCCTTGCAGTCTGTCATTTGAAAACTGCAAACTGCAGCTCCAATTTTATATATGGTCCAGTCTAAAAATAAAACTCATCTTAGTCATTCTTGCATGCAGGACTGAGTCATGACAGCTTGCCTTTTTTTTTTCCAATCCCAGAACCTGTCCATCAATTTTCACTCAGTATGAAGACTATCGTGGTGTTTAGCAATACAGTACGCCATGTGCTGCCTGCACTGCCATAGACTTGAGGCGATCAGTTGGGATCTGCCAGCTCAAGACTCAGCTGTCCTATGTCTTGCAATGGAGGGATAATGTGGATAATAAAAGATAGGTCATTTAGACTGACCCATCTAACGGCCCATTCATGAAACTGTGAGTAGAGCCACATGAAAAAAAATAACTCACAGTGATGCTCTGCAGCATTTTCCTCCTGCACTACACATATCAGCTGTTTGCATGGGCATTGACAGGTGCCTTGTATCTTTGACTTTTGCCCGGGCATTAGGATTCATAATGTGCTAATATTTACAGGCCAGGACCTGAAGATGAACAAGATTGACACATGATACAATAAGATATTGACTTAACATACTGAAGGCTGCAGAGTATAGCAATGTCATTGATGTCTCCTGGGATTGTGTAGGGTGAGGCAAGTCTCTACTTAAAGTTTATATCTAGCAGTCTATTCGTAGTCTCTTTCTCCAAATGGCTGGGGGAACAGCTTTCTCGGAGGAGTAATTGAATGAGCACTGCTATAGTGATGAGATCATGTTCTTATTCAATTTTTTCTATTCAATTTTATTTATATAGCGCCTTCCACAATCAAAATTGTCTCAAAGCGCTTCACAGAGACCCAGAGTCTGACCC
>JBBMJY010000020.1:8918678-9026050 GCA_037833715.1 Toxotes lorentzi
TAACTGTAGCAGAGTGGAACATTAAACATAGTAATGTGTTAGAGATGGATAATTGTAGACAATAAACAGCAGCAGGTTGGTGGAGCCAGGACCACAACTGTGGTCAGTACAATGTTCAGTACTGATCAGTCCTACACACTTTTCAAAGCTAGTGAACAGTCGTGGACATGTTCAGAATACCTAAACCCCAGTAGAGCGAGGTAATAATGCACTTGAATAATTTATTGTTCAGTAATACCCTGAATGCAAATAACAGGACACAGAAGTTGGAGGCAGAAGAAAGAGAGAGAGAGAGAGAGAGAGAGATGTCATTCTCCGGTCACAAAAACCTCAGTGGAACACAGTGGAGGAAAAAAATGGTCGTTTTTTTCCTAATGTTTACATCGGATTTAAGACAAGTCTTAAACTTGGCCTTGGCCTGCTGTTACAGAAAATTAAAGAGTTGAAAAGAGGAGATCAGTCCCTGCGTAGTGCTCTCAAAAGACTGAAGTTAGCTATTTTCACAGACCACAGTACACCAAAGTACAGTGTTGTGATCAGAAAGTAGGAAGCCAGCTTATCACCAAAGCCCGGCAGACTTAAATAGTTGTACGGTGGTACAGCAAACATACGCCGAATTAAATCAGATAGTTAGTTTATTAACTTACCTTTTGAAGAAGTACAGCCGGACCAGTAGTGAAGAGGCCGCAGTGAAGCGGCTGAAGACTTCCTAAAAGTCTCGCCGTAACTTTGCCGACCATCCGCACCGAAGCCATCGTCAGCCGTTAACCGTGTTAGCTGTGTTGCTCGGGCATAACGGGTAGAGACACTTCCACAACAAGTGAACCGGAGACCGGAGTTCCAGCTGTAAACGGCTTGTTGTGTGTGTAAATAACAACAGATGTGATGCTATCTACGGGACAGAGGGAGGCACAGCTCAGGCGTAGCTGCACACCATTTCCTCCTGAGAACATACGCGCTAAGTGCCGGAATCCGCTTCCTTTGTCCGCCCCCTCCTTTTTTTCTCATTGGTTTGTTTTGCATGGACCAGCTAGCAGGGAAGATGCAGCAACCGAGCAGTATGAGCCTTCCCAAACTAGAAGAACGCATGTTGGCATTTATTGTATCAAAAGCACCACAACCCGTAAGCACAGTGTTTAGTCAGATAAAGGTGTGCTAGTCGGTTAAACAGCAGCTTAGTTTATTAGCATGCCAATTATGCGTTGCCAACTTTAAAGCTCAAAATACATATGGATTAGACAGGTAGTTGCCAAAATAAGTCTCGTGCAGGACGTTATAGTTCCGGACTTTGATGCGCATGTCACTCCCAAATTAACGGTTGGTTTCTCCTCATCTCAAATTAGCCTTCAAGATAGGTAAGTTTGCTAACACTGTGTTGTACTATTTAAACGCCGTAAAACAAACAAACAAACAAACAAACAAACAAACAAAAACTGTTAGCAGTCAGCGTAGACAGCTTCCAGCCCTCAGTGACAGCACTGAGCAGCGCTCCAGTGAGCAGGAAAGAAATTGGACTTTAGGGAGATGTGTTGAGATTAAAGTGGCTACAATCAAAATTTAATAAAAACAATGTGACAGGGGTCATTTAGATGAGTTAATTTTGCTCTCCGCAACTTTACTGTTTTACTTTTCACTCTCGCCGCTGACATGGCGATGTCTTCAGAAAAAAGGGCCAAAAACCCACTTTAGCTACCTTAGTTAGCACCAAACAGAAGATAGACGCAATTAGCAACTAGCTGGTGAGCATAACAAAGCATTTACAACTAAAGGGAAAGTGTAAGTAAAAAAAAAAACAACAACCAAAAACTGTTCATTAACAAGTTTGCCAAATCAACATAAAACCTGATATTTTACTCATCAAGTACTTTATTTGGAACACCATACAAATACTGGGTAGGACCTGACTTTGCTCTCAAGACAGCCTCAGTTCTTTGTGGTATGGATTCCACAAGATGTTGGAAACATTGCTTTGAGACTCTGGTCCATGACTTCATGGCTGCCCATCTCCCATTTTAATACAACCCAAAGGTATTCTATTGGATTCAGATCCAGTGACAAGGAGCCATTAGAAGAGGTAAATTGTAGCTGTAAAAAGATGCATTACATTACATTACACCACCAGCAGCAACCCGAACTGTTGACATGAGGCAGGTTGGGTCAATGGATTCATCAGACCAGGCTACGCTTTTCCAGTCTTCAACTGTCCAGGTTTGATGACCCTGTGCCCACTACAAACTCAGATTTCTGGCACCAACAATCATGCCACAGTCAAAGTCATGAGATTGGGTTTTCTCCTCATTCTGATTTTATGTGAACATTAACTGGTGCTCCTGACATGTATCTGCATGACTTAATGCTTTGCACTGCTGCATGAACAAGCAGCAGATGTGTATGTCTGTGTTGTGTTCACACCTTGTTTCCACTGCCCTCAAGTGGCCACAAAAATGTGATACTTTGCACTTGTGTGACTTAATTAACAGTCTTAATCAGCTTGAAGTTTGAACTTTTGTTAACCTCCTTTAGTTGTGTTTGCATATTCAATATTTAATGTGTAAGCAACATTGGAATGGAATCTCCAAAATTGGTGTTTCACAAGCATTGTTGTGCAAATTACTTGGAAAAATGTCACCAATTACTGGTTATTTAATAATAAATAAATAAATTAATTGTCTTATTATGCAGCAGCACATGCAATGAGTGACATTACTGTTTACATTACTCTCACCTCTGCTCCTGTGCCAGCCTAATACAGACTGGACCAGTCTCTCTCTGTGAAAATGCAGACACAAGATGAAATTTCTATCAACCCTCCCATCCAAATCCTGGTAACACATTGAATACAATAAGCCCCCAAATAAAATAATATATAGTTTACTTAAGATTATTTTTGCTTTCAGACTGAGAAGCTTTGTCTGAGGGGAGGCTCACAGTCTCAGACTTTAAAAACCAGTGGTATAGAGTATCTGTGCATGGATCATTAATTTTAATCAGTCTGATTGATGACTTGAGTTTTCACCCAAAACCCAGTCCTTCCTTGATTCATGGATATGGGCTTATTAGTTCCTCGCCTGCAAACTAATCACTGAACTCTCAGCTGTCAGCCAGCCAGTAAAGAAATGATTTGCTCATTCTGTATGACCAGTCAAAGTGCCAATCTGGAAAATGGCATACCAGATACCACTGATTCTGGTGGCTGCAGTCTGTTCATTAATATTTTAGCATTTTATGGATAAGTTATACACTTGACAAGCTGACCCTGGTTAATACAGTCTGTATGACTGAGTACAGCAGACAGCGTTTCCTACTGTCTTTTAACTGACTGACCTTCAAGCCCAACAAAACTAAACTCCTTTACTTGTCTCACTTTCCACACATTGCGTTGACTTTCCAGAACACATTGTGTAGCTTTTTATTATGCATAAAATATACTGCAATAAGACATGTTGAATAAGATATGTTCTGATGGGAAGTAACTGCAGAGCTGTGTTTGAAGAGCAATGGACTGGTGCATTTGTTCATTTGTCTGACTTCCTTTCTCTATGCTCTACCCTACAGACCAGTGCAATTAATCCTGTAAGATTGATGAAAATCATCAGTACTCCCACAGAGAAGACAGAAAAGCTGGACGTAATAAGTATGTTTTTGGTAATGTTGCCTCAATAAAATTGGCAAATGACTAAGCAACAGTGTATTAGTATTAATATTACTGCAGTGAGTGTCAGTCATCATTTGGCGGCTATACTTGATAGAAACACTAATAGACAAAATCTGCTGCCCAGTTGCTGTTCTTTTTATCCTCATATATTGGCCACAGGACTTGCTTTAGCTCTCCTGCTGAATGAAGTTATTTATGGTATGTGTGCCAAGTTTTTTTTTTCCTTATGAGCTGACCAATGTGATTTAGGCCATTGAGAGAAGCTGCATTTTAATTTTAAAAAATCTGCTTGTGCAGAGATTTGTCTGCTGGTTAATTATTGAATAGCAATGTGATGCATGCAGTAATTCTATATTAGTGATGACAAAACTCTTATATGAATTGCTCTTGACTTTAATGTGTATTTTTTATCATAACGTTTTTTTAAGTCTAGGAAAGAATTGAATCGAAAACAAGCAAACATATTCTTTCATACTGGTATTCTGTCTTTCAGGTGTTACAGCAGTAATATAAGCCTCCTCGACTACATTGTTGCCGGGATCGACAGACGAAACATCAGACTGGGACTACTTGTTCAGTGAGTTTTTTAAGTTGTACTTCAAAAGCCTATTATTCGATGCACAATTCTTACACTGTCAAGTTAGTAAACCAACTGTTATTAAAAGGTGTCCACAACAACCATCATGAACTTATGACTAGGCTGCCACCTGGAGCTCTTGGAATAGTATTACAAAATCATAATGCACACCGAATAAAACCACAAACATAAACACCATGTTCACCACTGAACCCTTACAGATTAGGTCAGAAAACAGTACTTGTCTTCTGTATTAGAAAAAAATCAACATAAGCATAGCATTGTTGAATTATTACTGGTTAAATTAATGGAAAGGATTAAAGAGCAACACTGTAGTACTCTCTATGAAGCTTACATCTTTTGGATATTTGGCACCATCTTGTGGTATGAAACACGCAGATGCTCGAAAGATGTTCAGTCTAAGAAATATGTTTAAATGACGTACCAATGTCTGAAATACCAGGCTGGCTAATTGAATGTCTGTGTAAAACTGTATTGTTTTAGTTGAGATCACACACACTGCTCAAGGTCAAAAAAAATTTTTGCATCAGGAACATGAACGTGAGATTCAAATGATTACGTTAATTAAATAAGATATAGAAAAGGTAATATATTTTCAAAATAATTCAATTTGCAGTTAATTGATACTATTTAAATGAGAGAAAGATTCCAAAGTTTACTGCAGTTCCACATGCATATTACATCAAATCCAAATTGCAGTGTTGATAGACTGTCCTACACACAGACGCTCGCAGGCTTAGAGACAAGTTCACTTTGAATTTTTAATATCTGCAGACTGAATATCAAAGGGCTGTGGAAAATTATTGATAAATCATGACAAGTCAAATCTATTTGAGTTAATTAGATGGAAGAAACACGTAGAAGGAAAAAAAAACTGCTGTACAGCCTTTCATTTAGAGTATGCTGTACCTGCAGTGTGCCACTCAGTGGGTTGTGTATTGAGTTACCTTACCTTACCTAACCTTACCAGATACCTCTAAAACATTGCAGGACTTCTTCTGTGGTATATGGATGTCTGCCATCTGCTTTTTATTTTTGTTAATATTTTGGAACTCCTATTTAGGGCTGTTTCACCACTGGGAGTTAATTGATGTAAAACAAGGTGAAGCACACGTGTTGTTGCTACATTTAACTGCAGTTTAATGCGTAGTGCCTGTAAAAGGAATCACCCACCTTGGAAGTTTTCATTCATACATATACTGCAATCAACTGGAACCCAACTACACGAAGGCAATCTCCAATTATTTAATTACATGACTTCTAAAAATTGCTCTAGTGCTTCTTGTGCACACAAGTGTTTTGTATTTTATCTTTGTAATTTATTATATCTCTTTGCATAGTTCTGTTTTCACTTTGATATTAAAGGCTAAGTCTTTTTCTGTTGATCATTGTCAAAAAAGTCAATCAAATCCCCTTTGATCTGGTGTTGTAAAACTTGAAGGCAGAGATAGACTTTTTTATGGGCACTGTATCTTGCTTGCTGACCTAGAAGTTTGGTGTCCTGATAAAAGATTTTATTCAGACACCTGCCATTGATAAGAAAGTATTTTTTCATAGCCACATAACAATATATGATTAATATCCAAGCTTTAATGTGTATTGTCTGTGTGTTGGCTGAGCAGAGGTAGTGGAAAGTGGAGGGCTGTCAAGAATCAGAGGGATGGGCTGTTGTTTGAAGTGCCGGAGAGCACGCAGCCGAGGTAATTGTGTCTGACGGGCGGCGATAATGATGAGGCGCAGATCAGATCAGCGGCAGTTCCCCTGCCTCCAACCCCCTGCTGCTTGCCTTCACTTTTCCCTTCTCTCCTAATTGACCGGGCCACGTCTCCCCCGATCCCCTTTGTTATTATTTATTAATAATTCATCGCTAAATAATTCACACCCTTGGACCCGCAGTGTTAATTGAGCTGAATGGGGTGGCAGTGCTAGTGTGTGTGTGTGTGTGTGTGTGTGTGTGTGTGTGTGTGTGTGTGTGTGTGTTGGGGGAGGGGGGGGTGGGAGGAGGGTGGAAGTGAGGTCTTGAAAAGTAGATATGAAGTGGGAAGTGGGCCTTCCTCAACTTGTAGGGGAACAAAAAGGGGGAAAGGATTGTTTTGTCGTCAATAGCAATGGTGCTTTGGGGTAACTGGACATCAAAGTTGTGTATGTGTGTGTGTCTGTCTGTCTGTCTGTCTGTCGGTCTGTCTGTTTGTCTGTTCTAAAGCAAGAGAGAGGACTGAATCAATAAAATTTATTAGAATTAAAAGTAAAGGCTTAATTCTCACATAGTTAACAAAAAAAATTAACAATCTCATTCTTTGCCTATACATGTTAATTATAGGAGGGGAGATAAATAAATCAATCTTTAATATTTAACTGACAACGCATTTATTGAGTTGAATTTAATCATTGTAAAATTGAAAATCTTTGGGTTTTGGACTGTTGATCACAAAAATAAGATGTTTGAAGACAACGCATTTGGGTCTGAGAAACTGTGATGAGAATTTTTCCATTCATCAAGAAAATTATCTTTAGATTAACTGATAATTGAAAAAAATTGTTAGTTGCTGCTTAAACTGTGCACTAACTCCTTTTTGACACTAATAAGTCACTAAAATGTGATTTTAGACAGTATATATACTATATTAGACACTATATCATTATCAATTTAAAAAAAAAATGTAAACATTGGCATTGGCCTCAAAAGTCCACTGTCGGGGGAGCTGTAATATAGAGATGATGGTGGGCATGTTTACATGTAAAACTGTTATACAAGCATCACTTACTGTTATAAAATCAATAAAAATTAGATAGAAAGTAAACACTAACAGATTATAACGAATTTATAGTTAAAAGACTGCCGCGTGGTGGTGTTTCAGATTAATGTTGATTAAATTTGGTAACAGTCCTGCATTTAGCAGCAGATCAGTCCAATAGAGGTCAGTATCAGATCACCAGAATCTACACCACATACAGTTGCTGCTACACGCGTTTGCAGACCTGCTGTTTTCAGCTGTATTTAAAATGACATGCTTTGTTTATGTTAAATTATTCATACAACCTTTCATTAACACCCTAAACAAATACAAATAGCACAGCATAGAGGGAATCATAGCAGTCACACTGTGCCAAGGAATGTTTTCTTAAGAAAATGCCGGCTTGCTGATTTTTAAACCTGCTAACTGTATATTGTTACTGAGGAGCATGCATCCTGGTCCAAAACCTACTGGCCACCGGGTTTTGCTTTCTGCTTACTAACTAGTTTGCAAGTGATTAGAATACATAAATATGAAAAGGTTAGATTTGAGACTTTTTGTTGCCTCCGGCTGAATAGCTCATCACACTGAAGCCAGTGTTTAAAATTTAACATAAAATTGAAAATTGAAAATGCTGACTGTTTCATAACAAGTTACAAAATCATTCTCTCTCTGTCGTTTTTTTTTTCTTCCCTCTCTATTTCTCTGAGTCTTCCTCTAACTCAAACATTGGCACTGTGTCGAGTCGCTTGGGCAATGCTCGACTTCTGAGCATTGCCTAGTTGCTAAATCTCTTTTAAGCAGAGCAATATATGAAAAATCAAAGCAACTCTGAACCCAGTCTTTTAAAAGTTTTGATTTTTTTTTTTGGGGGGGGGGGGGGGGGATTTCTGGTTTGGGGAAAAAAACAAGTTTTGAAAAAAAAAAAAAATTCCCCCGTTTGTGCTTCTTCGGGGAATAGTTCAACTGAAGCTGTCGACAAGGTCCATACAAGTCTCCTGCTACCATGGAGCATACAGACTGTCTTTCATGCTGTGGTGGTTTGGGACCAGAGAGGAAGGGCCAGCAGAGAGGAATCTGTCTACCCGAGCTCAGTGTATACACTGCATGTATTTTTGTAGACATCGCCGTAGACTTCACTTAATCTAAGAGTACATCAAAGCATCCTCTGCTCCTCTTCTTCAGCTAAATCCTTCTCTGGTCCTTATTACCAAAGTGCTCATAAATGCCTTTGGGGAGTTGAGAGGAGGAAAAAACACAAACAAAAAACAAACATGTTTGCTTTTATCTTTCAAATAACTATTTATGCTCGTACAAATGGGCATTCTGAGTGGGGATCATATTGTATCATAGTGGGTGAAGATGTAAAGATTCAAGCTGACTGAAAAGAATAAAAGGAAGACAGTGTACAGTGAAGTAAATTGTTTCGGTGACGTTTGCCAGAATGTCGTCATTACTGCCAGTGGGCTGCCAATCTCTGAAATGACGCTTTTTGATTCAGCAAGTGGTTTCTAAAAGTGTCAGTGAACATGAGATTAACAAATGGCTTGTACCAGTCTATTTTTGATTTATTTTTGATGGCTCTGATGTGGGCATGGAAGTGAAGGGACTGGTTGTATATTCCAGTGGACTGCAGGGCCGGGGCCAGGGAGTAAACAGGCTCTCAGCGGCACAGGAGTCTTTCCATCAGGATAGAGAGTGTAACCCCATAGAGATCCTAGAGGGTTCTGAAGCCAGAGATGGTGAATAATAGAACAAAGTGAGGATGAGTCTTCTGAGGTTCCACTGCTCTTCAATAGCCCTCCATCGTTTGGAGAAGCGATGCGTGTGTGTGTGTATGTGTGAGAAAAAGATGGAGAGAGCACTGATTTGCAACTTCTCCATCTATCTTCACTAAACTATGAAGAAAGCTAAAGTTACCTGACATGTTTTCCTCTTATCAAGTAAAACGCGCCACTAAAACACCAGACTTTCCTTGAAAAAAACAATTGTACCTGTAAACTGGTACAATGACAGCTATACAGAATGCGAAAGTCTGCATTCATATGACGGCATCAAAACCTAATCCCATGGGACTGTGGGCCCCCTTCTCCTTTTTTTTTTTTCCCTCTTTTCACCTATGAAAAATTCACCACAGCCACCCCCCACCCCCTCTCCACGTCTTTCCTCTGTGCATCTCCAACACTGAGAACTGACATGCGGTAAACGAAGAAATATTCAAAGGCAGGCCGGGGTTGCCTGTCTCCCATAGGGGTCTCCTTTTTACCCCCTCACCACTGCTGAGAAATCAAAACTCTTTGGACGTCACACAGGCCGATTGAAGTTTGGTGCCTGCTCTGGAGCGGTCCCTTGCCCGACAATGGCAGGCTTCATTAGAGCTGTCAGTCAGGCCCTGGTGACGGGGCAGCGCCGCAGGGCACCCTCAGGGCCCAATCAATGTTGGGGTCCCTAGGAAAGAGCCATCAAACGACCCTATAAGATGATGCTGTCACCCTGCATCGTTGAGCTTCACGCTCATTCCCCATTGATCACATGATTAATAGCTCAGCTCCACACTTTCAGCTCTATTTTTTTAACTCTGATGCAAAGCTGTGGTCTTGTATTTTTAATCATTGACTTCCCATTGGCTCCGGTATAAAAATGCGCACCCTGGAAGCCTATGTAGGAACAGGCTTATTGAAACTCTAATGATGAAGGAGAATGAAACTTCTCTCACAGACAGCTCCCCAGTAGTGGCAGTGGGAAACGGGAGCCAGTTGTTATTTTTTGCATCATTTCAGCCCGCTTTTCCCAGTGTGTTGCAATTACAATGAGTCACATGATGCAATGAAAATAAATGAGCCAGTGGGTGCTTCTCTGTCCAGCAATCTCAAATCCTGGAACAATGAGATATCCACGAAATCACGGTACACAATTCAAATACAGGAGCAAACAAAACCCAAACAAAACAAAGCAACCGTCTTTGAAGAGCGAAAAACTCAGACTGACCAAGTTCCTTTCAACAATATACAGAGTGCAATATTCTCAGTACCAGTATGTTATTCAGAGCGTTCCTCCAAATATTTGGAGAGAAGGAGGAGAGATGAAACGAGGATAGAACAATGGGACTTTGGCTGTGTTATGGCGTTTGTGCACCTCGCCCCGCCAGCCCTTTGTAGTGTCTGTTGTGTAGTGTCCGCGTCCCCAGTCAGTTCCCCTGCTTGTTCTGAGTACCCCTAACCCACCCTACCCCACCCCCACCCATATCTTGCACACACCTGCTCCATCATTTACTCACACACACATTCACACACCTTGTGTTTCCAGCCATCCAAGCACAGATTAAAAACTGAGTAAGGGTTGCTTTGCTGTTGAATTATTGTTATTTACAATTTTGCGTTTTAAACATTATTAAAATGAGTTGTTATATATCAGCACTGGTGCCTGTAATCCAAATATGGCTTTGCCCAGAAAATAATTTACCCCTTCCATAATGTTATAACACTGTGAAATATTCTATTTGATCTGTTTGGTTTGATTTAGTGACATATGAGATGTTATTTTGAGGATAAAAAGGTCTCTTTACAAAGAGTAAGAATAAAAACTTGAATATATAAAAACAAGCTGTATTTAATATAGACATATTGCATATAATGTATATATTAATTAACGCCATATATTATTGATCATAAACAAGATTACTGCTGTCAAGGGCTGTAGTTAGATGAAGAAGGATAAAGGATGTTGCTAATTTATTCAGGCTCTCTTCTAATGGAAATGAGTAAAATATTCTCTCTGGACTGTAACAGCGAACAACTCCCAAAAGTTAGGAAGAAAGTTTCCCTCATTTCCAATGCATTTCATATGTAAAAAGTTGCCCTTAAAATGCCCAAAAGCAACACATTTAAAAGTGGTAAGAAATCAGTTTCATTTTATCTCACACTCACATCAAATCCATGAGATAAACCCTTCAGTGCACGTTTCCCCCCCCTTTCCCTTTGCAGTGTGCAGTACCCAAACAGACCACTGGAGGATGCTGAGATATACACCACAGGAAAATGAAGTTGTTGAGTCTGGAACAAAGAAAATAAAGTAATGATTTCTCTGTCAGATATTTGGCTTTGGGTACTGAGTGCTCCTCGTGTTCTTTGTAAAGGGTGATCATTAGCAACTAACAGGGACGGTAGACACCTTTTATCCAGCAATCAAAGGCAAATAACAACAAAAACGAGGTCTGACCTATATTCACTCTGCAGCAGCATCCCAAAGGAACGACAGGTATCATGCACCCTCCTAGCAATACATTACCTCCTTAGAGGATAAGAAGAGTGCATTCGACTAAAACAAATATGATTATACCCTTTCTACTTTTGTAAATGTGGTCTGATAAAAAGAAACACTCTTCGACACATGATCAAGAATTTCAGCTATTCAGTATTAAATTTAAATCCAGCTCCCTCCCTCTCTCCCTCTGAGTTGGGGAGGTGTCTATGGTCAGCATGTAGAGGCTGTGTCTGGTGGAGGTAATCCTTGGTGATCTGCCCTAATCTGTCACAGATACGCAGCTGAAGTGCAGAGAAGCTGTTAAAGGAGAGCAAAGAGGGGGGATGAGAGTCAGAAGAGGGGGAGAAACTGGATTATGGCAATACGTCTGCATTAACTCACTGGCCTTATCTCTTAAACGCTTTGCAAAAACAGCTTTGGCTTGTACACAGGGAATGGTGCAGTGTACTGTACAAGCTCGGATGTATGCGTGTGTGTGCATGCAGGCGTGTGTGTTGTATGAGCTGAGCTTATTAAATGCCAGCCATACAGGCCTGAGAAATAAGTGTCCCTATTATAGAAAGGAGCATGGCCAGTGCCACCTTGTGCTTGTTCACATCCCCTAGCTCCCTGAAAGCCTGACAGCCATTCCCAGAAGGTTCAGTTTCCGTTTCTTCCTGTTTGGTTGGGTGCAGCGACCGATTTGTTTCTCAGTATATGGTTACTTGATTTCCAGGCAGATATCAATTCTCTCTTTGTCCCCATATCTGAAAATTATGTGCTCATGACATAATTTTTTCCTGTTGAAACCACATGCAATTATGGTTTACATGGTTATTGTGGAAAAATAACTAATTGTTGGTTGTTGCGGATGAAACTGTCTCACATGTCGAGTCGCGCCCTGGTGTGGAGCCTGATTTACCCGGCAGCACAGGAACACACACATCCTTTGCAATCATAAACAGGCACACACACACTCTTTCTCACACACCTACAAAAAAAAAAAATCAAAACGCCTTCACAAACAACTGCTATAAAACTGATATGTTGATTGATAACAGTCGGTGAAACTCTTCCTAACACAAACAGTCAGACAGCCCAGAAGCACGCACAGTCCTGCACTCGTGCAGTCCCTCATCTCCAGTCATGGGAGGGTCACCCCTTTGGCCCTGAGAGAGAGACTGTGTGGATGCTCTCATGTTTATGTTTGGGAGATTAGCAATGATGAAAGAATGCCTTTTCAAGTCTGGGCTAGAGGGGCCTCTGTTCAATGCCCCACCCTTTCACCGTACGCACGCACACACGCACTCCCTCTTACACACGTGCGCGCATTTGTGCATGTGAGTGTATATACACAAGCATACACACTGACAGAGATGTGTAACTTCGTCATCAATCCCTGCACGTTGTTCTCTATGGCCGCCATAGGTTCACCACATCGAAAGATTTGCCAAGATTGCACAAACATGCCGGCGTTGATTCAGTCGTCTTTCAGGGTCCAGGATCTTAGTCGTACTGTATGTGGAAGCTGCACTGACACTTGACCCTCATCTGTCCTCTTCCCTCTCATCTTCGCTTTATCATGATACCCCAATGAAAGAGCCTCATTGTTCTGTGCTGTCTGTATGTGGTCTCTCAGTCTTTTTTCTCTGATTCTTTTCCTCTAGTTTTCTTGGTCTCTCTGTCTTTCTTGCAGACGTATGTTTGGCTCTCTTTAGTGTTTCATCATCTCATCTCCTTGTGGTGTCATGGATTATAATCTGATTTATTCATTTTTGGGGGGTTCCCATGCCCATGCCAGGAGACGAACCCAGTACCCTCTATCTTCCTTGTCATTATCCCTCCTTGCCAAACCAAACAGAAGAAGGTATGAGGTTTAAAGCTGTCTGTCTGTCTCCATTGGTTGTGGATTTGGATTAGGGAATCCCTCACTTTGAGGGGACTACATGCTCAGGCAATTTGTTTCCCATTAGTTATAATATAAAACAGGGTTTTCCAAACAAAACATGATTACCACGGGGTGAAGTACTCACCGCATCTAGGCCTCTCCCAGAAAAATGATCTAAAGACTATTGGGTCAAAGTCTCATGATCCTTTTCACTCTTGAACTGTTCCATTGTCTGAAATACATCAATCACAGGTTTGTTTGACTAGGTATTATAAGCTCTATTGTGTAACTTTTCTCCTTTATGCAAAGCTGATTCTGTTTTCTTTGGCTCCTTGACAAGGCCCCACATGACAGTTTCACTCACTGCAGAGATTCATGCTTGGGGAACAGCTCATACTATATGCCAGAGTTTATTCTTGTCTTTAAACTGACTAAACGCTTTGATATTCCCCGGTTTTATTACCCACCATGGTGACTGTATCCAGCTACCCCCTTTGTTGTCTCTGCAAGTAAACCATTCATTCATCAAATGGTTGGAACCACAGATGTAATTGAAGTTTTTAGTGTGATTACTGATTCTGGGGGGCCCTGGCTGTTGAGAGGCATACTCCCTCAGGTCTTATCTACTGAAAAGTGGAAAGCACCTTTTCAGGTGAAGTCATGAGAGAGCAGTTTTGCGGTGGAAAACTGAGGATAGGGGAAACAGAAGTGTGCTTTTAAAACGTACAGGAAATTACTTAATTAAACATAGATCCAGATGATAGTCATTATCTCCTGATTGGCTTGATAATGTGTTAGCACCGGGAGCCACCGGAGTGCTCATGACACAAAGAATGTAAGGGAGAGTAGAAGCAGAAGACAGATAAACAGACATATCAAGACTCAGAAAAGAAAAAAAAAGATGAAAAGCTGATGTAGCCACCTTAGTGAGCAGTAAACCTGGAGGCACTGGCCCGGCTGCCTGTGTGCAACATGATATGGCCTCTGTGACAGCTGCTGACACTGCTTGATGTGTAGACTCAGAGGTTGTGGAACCAGTCAGGAACTATGGGAGTGTGTCTATGTTGTGGTGGTGTGGGGTTGGGGTTGGCATGCTTAGCCAAAAATGCCTCAAGGCAAATGATACACCATCCTCCATTTTTAGAATTGTTACTTGCAGATTAAATTGCATTCCAACGTGCCCTTTCCTCCAAGAATGAGACATCTTGTGTGTGGTGCCCGCTGTCAATCACTGTTGTGGCACTCGCAGTTAGCGACACAGAGGAATCTGATGTCATGGGGGGCTGACCTATATCAGCGTGCCCTTAATGCAGATCGTTAACACTGTGTACGCTGGGCAGCCCGCTCGCAGCAGTCTGCAGTCTCTGCTGCGCTACAGCAGTTATACAGCAGCCATGATTTGTCTGAGGTACCAAATAAAGGAACAAACATATTGACTCAATCAACCATTGTCCTCATGAAACTTGTATGAGCAGACAAATAAACATCCTGAACGTATTACACAGTATATGCCTCAATATAAAGCTTATAGAGTGATCAAAGCTGCAGTCTGAGGAGCCAGTCCATATGCAGGATATGTGAACCAGTTTGTTGATGTACAGTATTTGTTGTACATGGGGAGCAGATGGCACTACCGTTGACCCCTCTGTGTGTCTTCCTGTCCCCTAGCTGAACCACAGCGTGAGGGGGCCCTTATCTGGTCAAACTGGGCGGTGGGGAGGGGAAGGCTTTGAAGGCACGCTTGTGTGGCGATGCAATCAGGCAGACTGCTGTAGGGCCGCAAAAACACCCTCCCATCCTCCCAACCCCTCCAGTACACCTCTTTGCCCTTCTTCTGCTGCTCACCACCATAGAGGGATGCTTGTGGAGTGCTCTGAGGCTCCTTGGGTGTTGTTTGAGCAGCAGAGGATCCTGGATAGGCCTTGGGAATTATGCGGGCAGTATCACGTAGAGTCCTTCCCACTCCCCAGTAACACGTAACATCTCCAGGAGAATCTCTAAGTGATAAAACACTTACAGAAGCCCAAGGGATTTGTTGCAAATTTTCCACCCTGGACAGAAATATAAATAGAGATTATCTATAGAGACAATATGATCCCAGCGGTGCCCCCAGTCTTTAGGGGTCCTCTGCATGGAGGACACAGATAAACCCTCTCAGATATGGACCGAAAAAATTCAGAGGCACTGAAATGGATAACATGCACAGTGAACGCAATTGGATATACTGTAAAGGTTCTAGACAAAGCTAGTATCATTGTAAATGTTTCAGTCTGCTGTCAAAAACTGTGTGGAAACATGGGAGTGTCTTCAAGTCCAGTGATTTCACTGATGTTATTGCACATAATGTCTGTTTGTGTTGGCTGGTAAAGTGGGAAAACAGTCTTTCTTTGAGCTGTCAGTCAGGTATCAGTGAAACTTCGATTGCAAAATGTCTCTTGGGCTAAAGAAAGCTACTGCTTCCAGTTCACATATGGTCTTGTTAGCAAAAATGTATGCCAGCTCTCCCAGATTTTTCCAATTATTTCTCGTGCTATAAAAGACATAATTTCATCTAGCTAACCACTTTGATGCTTTCATCTTCCGCTAATATGTTCCACACTAGCATTGTAACAACACTCTACCACTCACAGATATTGATTTGGATTAGGCTCTGTCACGTTCGGGGATTGCGTAAATGAGGCTTCTTTTTTTTTTCTTTATTCTCCACTCACTCATTTTCGTTCCCCCTCTCCCTGTCACATCTCCATGCTGCCTCCTCACAGGCCCTTTGATGTGCCTGCTTTAATTTGGAGCTTAATGGAATCTGTGGCACTGCTGTGCCTATCGGTGGCAGGATCACAGATCCCAGGGTTCATTGCGGCATGCCTCCATTCTGGTGAGTGGGTGTCAAGATAGCCGTGAAACAATGGAGGAGGGCCTGTAGCCCTAGGAGACGAACTGCATTTCCAATGCAGATCCTAGTGTATCGGAAGCCCCCTTCGGGTTATTGCCAGTGTGTTTCACTGGAGGAAGTCCCATCTGTAGCTCAGTGTTACAAACAACTGTTGACCTAATGAAGACAAAACAAAGCGTGACGCCATTTTGTTTACCTGATGTATTGGTGTATATGTTAAAATTTCGGGGTCAGAATGAACAATAAAAAATTAAACACTAGAATTTGTAGGTAATACAAGGAAAATATTTATACTAGTAACAATGGCCACAACAACATAACTCATTATAATAGCAGCTATAATAATAATAATTTTGTAATTTTAGGCCGTGATCATGATCACAATGTTGGGGGACCCAAGTTGCATGTCATACTTCATCTCTTTCTCCCCACATTTCCTCTCTGCTCTATACTACTATGTAAAAGTATGCTGCCAAAATATATGAAAAACTTGTCAAATGGTGAAAAAAGAGAAAGTCAACTCGCAAGTTGTTTTTTCTATATGTTGGTTTTATTCAGAGATCTGGAAGTCACTTCCAGTCTGCCTGTATCTGTTTGAACAAAACAGCAGGAATTCCTCTACTGGATATACTTTGGCTGTAATTTCTGAAACATGCATGTTATATAGCTAAACATTCTGGCCTTGGATGGCAACATGTGTGCCCTGAGATGATTTATCCCTGTGTGGAACACTTTATATTCTCCTGCTCTGTGGTATTCCGGTTGTGGACATTTGCTTTTTCAATCAGTACTAACGTTCACAACCATTTGCCACCTTACTGTGGATCACACATTATCTTTAATTCTTACCATTTTGCCTTCTTTGCAGTTTTTTTTTTCTTATAAGTGAAGAAAGCTGTTCAAGTCTAACTGATAATGTAGACCATCAGGCCTTCAAGTCTGGACTGCTCAGACCCCAGCAGTGCGACTGCAACCTAGAAGAGATGTCAGGGATTTAACACATTGCAGTCCTGACTACAACTTTCAATTCATGGGAGTTATAAATCAAAGCAGGTGGTTTCCTCCCCAAAAACCTCTCCACAGGATAGAGTGCTTGGGGGCAGTGGGTTATGAGTGAGCGATGATAAAAGTACGGCCATAAATCAATTCTTCATCCTTATCAAAGGCATATTTCAATCGCTGTATGTACCGTTTAACTAGCATGCTAGTAAAAAAAAAAAAAAAAAAAGAGTCAGAAAAGAGAAGGAACTTCCATGTGTGTGGAAAGAAGACAGGATCTGGGATCTGAGGCCTGATGAAAATACGCCCTCAGCCATGCATCTGTACAGTATTCAAAGACACTGGCAGTCATGTTCAGACAGTATGCTAGCAGGGGGAAATCCCCCAATGCAGGGGCCTTTATCTCTCCTCACATACTTAGCTTAATGAACTCAGCTGCATGTAATGGCACATACAGGAGCTGTGTTGGAGGTGCTTTGCCTCTGTCTTTCATCCATGTTTGTATTTGATGTGAGCCTGCCAGATCATTATATTGGAGGGAGAGTTGTTTATGGCTTTGAGGTTGTGCCTTTTGGTAGGGAATATGTTCCCTCTATGTTCTTCCTTCATATTGTATAATCTGCATCACACACAGGTCAGATTTTAAAGTAAAACATTCTGTAGAAGATTTGAGATGTGTTTAGGTTAACTGTAATCAATAAATTTATTTATTGTAATAATAGATCTTTGTTTTACATCAGGTGCAGGTTCTTTTGCCCTCCCCTCTCCCCCCAAGGAATGGAAACTGTGTGGAAAAATTGCTTTGAACGCTGCATGAAACATAAAATTCCACACAACAGCTTATTCAAAATAAGAAACATGTATGCACACAATCTCTGAAATGTTAATGTAATCCTTTTTTGGGTGCATCAACAAATAAAAATTATGAGTGAATGCAGCAATAAGAAATGCAGTATGTTTAACTGGTGCCCTGTAATTGATTTTCCTTGTGTACAGATATAAAATTTTGCCAA
This sequence comes from Toxotes lorentzi, assembly GCA_037833715.1. NCBI lineage: Eukaryota > Metazoa > Chordata > Actinopteri > Toxotidae > Toxotes > Toxotes lorentzi. The sequence continues at coordinate 8,936,702 of JBBMJY010000020.1, forward strand.
ACATTTCAGAGATTTTGTGCATGCACATTTCATATTTTCAACAAGCTTTGGTCAAGAAATTAAATATTTTTTAACAGTCAAAGCAATTAATTCTTTGAAACAGCCTCCATTCCTATGGGTTTCAGATTAAAACATTCTTCTGAGTCTGATTTGAAAAAAAAATATGTATTATTACTAGCTCCTGCATTTATTTGATGTCTGACAACTCCTCATACAAAGACATATATTACATTTGACTTCAATGCAGTTCAAAGTAAAATATGTTTTTTTTTTAACTCGCTTACAGTGGTTTGAATACTCCTCATGCAGATCAAAACAGAAAAGTTAAATCTTAACTTTGGTCAAACTCAAATTCCAATACACCCACAGGCGTGTAAACAAGATTTGCTTTATTTGTGCAATGTACCCTATGCTACATCAAGTTAGAAATCAGCCACTCTGGACCAACTGCTGTTGCTATAGTGAGCTCTCGCTTCCTGTCATCCCTTGCATGTCTCTCTGAATGAACTCAGTGATATTTAAGAGCCATGACGATAAGGGCACATGGCCAAATTGCTAATACCATGAAGCAGTTTACTGGCTGTTGGACCATGCTCTCTTGGGGCTTTGATGTACCGACATACAAACCTTTATGGCTGCTGGTGGACACACCACCTTAGTCAACCCGCGCTTCAGGACTCTGCGCTGAACTGTTTGCGCTCTTGCTCGTAAATCGATGTGTGTAACGAAGCCAACAATGAACCTGCTTCAGCCGAGCTGTCCTAGCTGTCTGTTCCATTCAAATCTGACAGATGAGGAGGTTATGGAGCTGCAGCCCTGGCTCTCTTGGCCCTACCTGTGCAGAAGAAGCTTCTCCCTCTGATGTCTGTCTGTAAATTGACTTGCCTTTTCAGGCTTTGACCCTGATGTCTGATGTAAGACCGAGACACCCACACATCAAAGGAAGCTGGGGAGGGCGGGAGAATGGATTTCTATTTTGGAAGAAATATTGACTTTAGGCACTGAAGTGATGAGGCATCCAGCTTTTCGTATCCTATGTGATATTACAGAATCTAAAAATTGATTTAAATTTTTTTTTTTTTTTTAATTAAACTCATAACGTCATAACGTAGGTGCACTGTTTTTGGTTGCCAAACATGAATTGGTCCTGTTTTGCATTATTTGGAAATGTCTCTTGGATGGATATAAGATCAAGTGTAATAATAGGCTTATTGTGTTTTTGTTTGCTCAGAAGTGTGTGTAGTGTGTGTTTTGTAATGTAGTAGCTGGTCGTGGTGGAGCTAATTTTATCTACTGTATTAACTTTGGGGCCGTTTAATCTTCAATATTTCATAAACTGAGCATGTTTTGTGTGTAGAATATTAGTCTACAAAGTACATCTCCTAACTATAGCTGTTATAAAAATGTACAAAAAGTACAATGCTTCCCTCCAAAATGTAGTGGAGTGAAGTAGTAGAAAATGGAAATACTCAAGTAAAGTACAAATTTTACGGGTAAATGTACCTTTCAGCACTCCATTTGATAAGCTGAAAGTTCTGAGTAGGCGTCTTTATCTGAAAAACCTAAAGGCATTGAATTCAGAAAAGAATCCAGAATGACGTTATATTCATGTAAACACACACACGCACACACGCAGGGGCTCTTCCCTCAAACATCATCCTTAAATGTAAGGATTTAGTGTTTTAGAGATTGAGAGTGGAGGAATATTGAGCGGGACTCTTCTCCTCCTGAATCCCAGTATCAACAAACGGGACCCAGCTGTAGTCACTAGAGACATAGGCCACCTGCTGCTTATCCAACAGGTCCATTCTGCTGCAGCATAAACATACCTGCACTGCTTTGGGACAGGGACATGAGGGCAAAGCTGCATGCACATACACATAAACATACTCACACACACAGAGCACAGAGCCCGTTCTTCAGGCCTACAGGTGCTGATTTTAGTGATAGCTTAGGCCAGAATAAGGATTGGCTTTGCTGGATTCCAGTAAAGACTTTGGTTAGAGGACCTGTGGTGAGTCACACACACTGCCAGGAAAGGCTGAGCAGGCAGCCCAGCTGTTTACGTCTTTTTAATATGCACTTTGCCAGGACTTCATTTTTTAATTTTAAGTCACTGTCATGAAATATATGTCAACAATTTGACAACAATTAACATGCAGTGGTTTTACCAAAAACAACAATTTTCTTAGCAGTAAAGGCTTTTATTTTATTTTTATTTTTTTTTTTGCCTGACTGTCTGATGAATCACCTGAACCAGTTTATAGAGTAATTAGAAGAAGTGGTTAGACTGCAGCCGCCTTCACATCACCACTACTAGTGCCACAACACACACACACACACACACACACACACATATAGAGTTAGGACCAAAGATAACACTAAAGCTCCAGATGACGTGAATTTATAGACACAAACACACACAGACAAACATGAGCACACACATCTAATGGCACTGCCAAAGATCCTGATGATCTTTGTTGTGAAAAGTTAGCTGAGACTCTAGAGCCATCTTCAAGGTTCAGTCAGCGGCTGTGCTCAATGAGGAGTTTGCGGGATGGAAAAGCATTTAAGCTGGATTCACAGTGGGGATCTCCACAAAGCACACTCAGAAGACAGCAAAACCAAGTATTATACAGCTTTCTTTGAAGATTGGGAAATACCAGTTGTTATGTTTCCCCAAAATAAGCAGCACGGCAACACTGTGGGTTTGTACCTTCAATTTTTCTCCTTGTACAAATAAAACTAAACATGGGGGAAACGCAAACACACACAGCCATGCATGAGCACACAGGAAAAATGTTTTAGATTCAGGGGCACACTGTATACATGAAAAAGCCTCAGTGATTTACTGTACTTGTACACACATATACACACTACACTTGCATGGCAAACCGCTTCCTAACCCTTTACCGCTAACTAGAGTGTAGCTGTCAGAGGAGGGACATAACTCTCAGACGGCTCTTCTCGTAATAGTTGGCTGGCTGCAGCCTCAGCCACAGCACTGCCTTGCTCAGGAGCCTCCGGGAAAACAGATATGAGCCAGCCACCTGTGAGGTAGGCTGGCTGGCCTGTTGCCAGAACAGAAAACAGATATGAAAGCTAGTACCTGTAAAGGCGTCACACTCTAGTGCAAACCGTACACACCAACACTTGCACACACACACAAAAGGAAGGATAATTCCCTTGGCCACATGAAAGCAGGAGGCGGTGGGCAGAACGCCAGGCAGCGCTACCTGGAGACAAAGGAGCAGCACCTCTGGGGGGGGTTTGATGTTCATCTGGGATTCAACATGCTGATGGATCCTGCCCATGAGGGGGAGAGGGAGATTGGGCTTGCGTGTTTGTGTGTGTGTGTCTGTACGCAGATGAATATATTTGAGCCTGCAAGCAATGTGTGCTCCCAGCATGCTGCAGCTCCGTAGTCTGCAATTAATCTCTTCGACATCAGGCCTTCCCCCAGGGGGGGCAGATTTCTCTCTGCTGCTACTGATCTCCGCCGCACAGCGGGCCCGCAGGCGTGTGGGCGGTCTGAGAGCTCACCTAGTCTACTCAGGCAGGAGGGGATCCACCTGAACACCAGGAGAGACATGAGCAAAGGCACAACTCACCTGCCTTGGCAGGGTAGATAGTGTGATGTAAGATTAGTTTTGATTATTGGCTAATGAAGTGTAAGAAAGCACTCTAAGTAATGTTCACATGTTTATTTTCTTCATTACTATCTTGTCCTTTTAGGGATGTTTGTCATTATAACTGACCTACTTGGTTAAATAAGAAGTTTTATTTGTGAACTACAAATACAGATTGCCATCCTTTGAAAGCCTGTCACTTCAAAATGTGATTTCTTTTTTCGGATTTAAGGCAGAATGCCTAGATTTTGCTTTGATGACAATGCATTTTGACATTATCCAATGGGTTTTAAAAAGGCTTTTATGAGCCCCTTCAGAGTCTCATGGTGTCTGAACTCTCTGCTTTTTCTTCAAGTGATGTGGCAACACAAGAATCACCAGGAATGGGGGCACGAAGTTTTGAAAGACAAGGATGCGAGTACGAATCTGAATATAGTTGTACGTGTTTGTACAGTAAATGTTATCTGCTAAATTTTGAACATTTAACACAGTTGCATGTTTGACAAATCATCGCTTGCTTCTGAATTAAATTATTATTAAAAAAAAAAATCAGTATGTTGAAATAAGATTGAGGAAAAACTGGAAACTGCTGTTGAATTTAATCAACATGTAAAAGTCTGTAAACCTTAGTTTCTAAAAGAGAAATATTTATGCCACGTGTAGGCTATGCTCTTTGTTTTTCTACAGCTTGTTAATGTTCTATAGTACAAACAATTAATTGACTAAATTGAGAAAATAATCAGATTAATTCATAAGAAAAATAATCTCCATAATCAGCCTCATAGAAGACAACTAAAACCAGCAAATGTAAGAAAATAATTTAAAGCATCTTTTGATGAAAGGTGACTTAAATGATAAGTAGATTATTCAAATTGTTGTGATTATACTTCTGTCAGTCACTTCACTGAAAAGTTGTTTCAGCCGTGCTCTTGTTTCTTAGGTATGATATAGCTGATAGTTAGCTGGTGGTCAGTTCAATCTGAAAGCAACTTTCCTCAGGCTAAAATACAAGTGACCTGATCTTATCACCCCTCTCTGGTGAAAGGCTGCTCTGGCATAATGGATGAGCTTTGTGAGAGCAAAAGAAATGACCTTTTCAGTATTACATAATCTGAACAAAAGCGAGGATGATGCCTTGGAAAACAATGCACCTTTCTGCCTTCCAAGCCTCTTGGTTCTGTTCCACACACGGTACAGCTGACTGATGGCACCGATGGAAGCGGTGCTGCGGCTTCTGCTGGTGCCAGATAATCCTGTGTTTATGTTTGCATGTGTATACTGAAACATGCACAGTGTCACTCCACATCAGTACAAAGAACCTGCAATGTGAGGATTACCACATAGAAGCTACGCGGCGCTTTTGGTTTCATGCGGTGGGGACGATGTTTGGCTGCTGCTCACCACCACCCTCTGTACTATCCTAATGATGTTGTCTGAGCACTGAGGGGTGGGAATGTAGGAGGTGTGGAGGGAGGGGGGGGGGGTGCAGGGGAAAACGGGGGAGGGGGGATGTTACTTATCTCCACTGCTCCGCAGCATTTCTCTTAATTAAAACTCCTATCTGTGTCTTTGAAGTTCATAATGAGTCAGTTTGGTTACGCGGAGGAACAGGGAGAAAATAAGGCCAGGGCTGATATTTATGCTTTTATTTCTCCACCTCTGATTCCTCCTCGACACCATATTGAATGTATGTTGTTGCGTATTATGCGAGGGAACGAGTATTGTTGCGTTTGTTGTAGAGTCTTCTATTTAGTTCTTTACATGAAAACAACCCAGAGGTGCGGCGATGTAAGAAATGAGGCTGATAAAAAGGAGCTACTGCTGCTCATTTTTCATTATGGGATGTGAATGGGTTTAATCTTATCACTGGCTGCTCCTCACAGCTTGTGCTGATCTCTCTCTCTCTCTCTCTCTCTCTCACTCTCTCACTGCACACTCCTGCTTTCACAGGCCTTTCAGATTACAGTCAAATATTACAGCCCGTGACCAATCTCCAATTAACCAAATGTTGTAGGGGTATAGTATCACCCTTGGCTCCTTTTATGCTCCTTTAACGCCTTTTCAACAGGCTTGAATATTTTTCACTTCTGTACTATGAAATATCATTCTGTTAAAGCCTCCTTACTCTTCCGTGCAGCATCAATGGAAGCTTAACCTAAATAAATCAGTCTTCCTGTAATGTATTCCAAATGATCTTGGAATTAATTGAACCTCAAAATTGTATTCCAATCAAGTAAATTACCACTGAATCCCAGTTTTGAAAGGCTGACCAAGGAATTTTAGTGTCTCTAATTTTCGTCACAAACCAACAAGCATAATCAAGCGTTAAATAACCTGATCTTTTGACAACATGGTCTACTTGCATGTTGCTGGTTTACATGCATCTCTTTTGTGTGTGTTTTGACATGCTTTGGCAGTGGCGTCTCTGTGACAGTTTTTATCTACCCTTTCTTGTGTTTATGCCTCACTATCGCATCCATACACTACCAGCGGTTCGTTCGAAGCACATTGGAAAATAATTAGAGGCTAAAATGCCGAGCGTTATGGGCAGAATAAATAACAGAGGAGCAGACGGGTCTAATAACAACAACCAAGATGCAAACTGCTCTGCCAGCGTTGGCGTTTCACATTGATGGACAGATTGAAGTGTCTCTGGCTGGGATTTTATTCTGTGATATTCACTGACCTCCATGAATCTTCATTTACAAGCAGACAAAAACAACGCATTTCTTCTCCAAGTCTGATTTTTCCTCGAGTTTTTCACTTTTTGCTCACCATGAGATGAACCTTAGAAATAACCTGAAAACTTTCTCCATTCCTTCACTTCTCTCGTCTCCTAAACTCCAGTTGCTCAAAGCTGGCCTCTTCCCTGTTTTCCTCCAAGAAAAGAAATCTGACCCTTCATGCCCAGATACACTGGATGTGAAACTCCAGATAGCATGTTATTTATTTTTCCATCTTTTTCTTGAGTCGAGAGAACTTCAAAAGAACACCCAGATAGTGTGAAGCACGTTTGATGTCACCAGGGACAAATATTGCATCTGAGACTGGTGTAGAAGTTTGGAGAAGTCGAGGTGAAAAGCTCAATTTGAGAGAGGCAGAGCAAGGTTTACGCTATATGTCATATAAAGCAAAATTGTGTCTTTGTATTTTGAAATGAGTTTGGATTCAATTTATAATATCTCTGAATTGATATTTGAGTCACTACTGCGTTGACTACTGTGACAGCTGCTGCTGTCAAAAGTGCGACTGACATGGATATATACTGTAAAGACTGGAAAGTGATGACTGTGGGAAAGTAGACTGTGATTGTTTGTGTGTCTGAACTATCATAAAATACGATTCTTGGATATGTGGCTTTTAATTGCTGATCTAATTGTTTTCCAAGAGTTTACTGTGCTTCAAAGGCATATTTGATCTGCCTTTGGAGTTTCATATTTCAAATCCTGAACTGAATTATCTGTGTTATGATGCTATAAATCCACAGCAGTCTATGAAAAACATATGTAGACTGTCTTAATTAGATGAAATCGGTTGCTTAATTTTGAATCCAGAGGACATGAAGCAACATTAGGATTAATTTGAGATCAAGTTCCTGCCCATCTGATGATTTTAAGTCCAGTATCCAGTCTACTTTAAGCTCAGTTTTGGTCTTCACCAACTCCTGAGGGAAATATCTGGCTCTTTCCTTGTTAAACGCTCCACTATGTTTACCAGCCAGTTGCCAACTTTGCCTGTCTGTTTGGTGCTAGGCAGGTGTTAGGGATTTTTTGCTGAAAACAGTTGCCTGCTACGGCTAGAAATGACACTACAAGAGCCGTGAGTAAACCAAAGCTACAAAAGGTACCATATTTAACAGGTCCCATCGTTTCCTAATAATTTCCTAGAAAGGAACTAATACATAACACTAATTTCTTTTTTGATGATTTAATTTAAATTTTTCTTTTTTAATTATACGGAAAATGGGGACACTGTTGTATTGGTAAACTTTCAATTATTCATTCCAATTAATTGTAGGATAGTGTACACTTGTGTGCAAAGGTTTGGGCAACCCTGGGAATAAGAATGTGCTGATATTTCGTGGAATCCATTCTTTTCTCTATCTGTGCAATGTTTCCTGTGTCACTGGATGCCAGACAACCTCAAAGCAGAATATTTCCATCCCCATGCTTAACCATTAGCAGAGGGGGTGTACCAATAGCCTTTTATTCATGTCAATAATGCATGGATAGTTACTTGATTTAAATGAGCTTGTCACAACTACAGTACTAGAATTTCCTTATTCTTCCATACTGTGAATTCAAAACAATAAGCTAAAAGTCCTTAAAATACTCTCTAGGCCTGAGGGGATCTTCAGTCAGGTGATATCTCTCTCTGGATTTGTGAGTAAACCCTTTGACATCACACATAGTCATTTAAACCACTGTTAAGATTTAAAAAAAAAAAAATCAATTAGTGCAGTTTTAATATAATCAATGTTAAGCTCAAAAGGCAAGGTAAACATGGAGGAACAGAGGCAAAAGTTTGGTGTTTTTATCATTAATATCTCAAAGGCCAGGTCTCCAGCTGATACCAGACTTTCCAGCACCTCTATTACTGGCACACACAGCCCAGGGCCTGGAAATTGGCTTTCTGTGTCCAGAGGCAGAATTCACTGGAGCATCTTGAGAAAATGCATCTGCAAGGACACAGAAGTCCTCTTCAGGTCTAAACCTTTGATCCTTAAGAGACCTCCACCTTCCTTTTACCCCTTAGGTACTGGCATCAGTGTAATTGAAGATCATTACCAACCTACAATGCAACCCTCTCAGCGACCGTCTCCATAATGGAAATGAATTGTGTGGTGCAGAACAGCTCACAACAGCAGAAAATGGAAGCCAAGAGGTGGAAGGAGCGAGGGACGTATTCCAAATTGAAATGAAGTGGAAATATCCTGTCCATGGTGCCATTGGTTAGCCAAGGAGCCGAAACGAGCAAGATTACTGGCTTACATTTGTAGCTCCTCAGTGTTTTTGTTTTGTTTCACTGAAGTGGGGTGGTATAGGGGGGTTGTGTCTGCACTTCAAAAGAATTTGTAACAAACCTAATTCATCTGAAGCGTAGGATGAGCTGGTAAGAAAGATGAAAGATGAAAGTGAGTTGGCATGGAAACAGAAAGCACATCAGTGCTCACTGGCACACAAAAGGGCTGCCTGTGTTGCATGTTGCATTTCTGCGGGAAGGGATCCAGAGAGGCTTTAAGTGCTATCATGACCTTACAAACAAAATTAGCCAATTATGACTAACTAGGGTGCTCAATTTCCACTTTTTTATGAGACCGTGCTTATCATGTTTTTCTCTATTTTTACATAGGCCTATAATCTGGAGCATAGAATCAACATTTTTGTTACACACCTTCGAGTATATTTGCTCCACACTTGTTATGTTGGAGTGTGCTGATCAACATGAGCGCAAATCCAAGATTTCCAAAACACTCTTCCATCTCTGTTTCACACTTTCTTTTGACCTCTGGCTGTCTCCTTCTCTGTTGTTATCACTTTTCATCTTATCGTAGACTCAGGTGAAGTATTAATTGGAAAGCAGTGAGAACCCATATATCTTTTTTTCCATTTGATCTCAGGAAGGGGAATTCCACAAGTTGCTACTGCACAGACCTCCAGTGCTGCTGTTGCTGCCACTACACACACACACATACAAATATGCAGGAACACACACACGTGCATGGCACATAACAACACAAAAAACACATTTACAAATGTCAGCAGAACACAGAAGAACAGTGAAGATCTCAGAGAGAAAGTTTTTCTGCAAACTAAAGCAGCATTCACAGAGCAAACACAGTTCAAGTAAGAAAAAAAAAACATTAAAGCAGACAATCATTTCCAGAAAAGCAAACATTGTACAAGACTGTTGCCCCCAAACATTTGTGGTCAGAACATCTGAAACAAAGAGGGCTTCTAAACAGGTAAACCGCCAGGACACAGTGTTTACCTTTTCATGTTCTCTCCCTGCAGAGGAGTTTGATCTTTTTCTCCTGTATATCCCGCAGTGTCACAAACACAATGCAGTGTCTCGCAGCTTCAAAGGCCCATCGGTGACAGGTTCAGGGGGAAAAGATCAAATATTCATTTCTAAGACACAGAATGGAAATTTAAATGAAATACAGTGAAAATAGAAAAATAACTGCTTGTGTCACTCGTCACAGGGACTCGCTTGAGAGGAAGAACCTTTGGGCTCTCCTTTGTGTCGTGTTTTTTTGCGTGTTTTATTTTTATAACATTGTTCAGTTTGGTGACAGTCGCTGTTTTTTTTGTAAGAGAGTTTCATCTTTAAAAGGAGTTCTTTGTTTGACAGTCAGAGAAACAGACAGACAGACTGAGTGTCTGATTTTAATTATTGCTTCCATCTAAAAAAAAAAAAAAAAAACCTCTTTTAGCCCTTTATGAATCCTTAGGGTTTCTCACTCGTCGCTGTAGCCAAATGTGTGTGTGAAAGATCGCAGGCTTGTTTTGGCCTTAATTAAAACTTTTCAGTTTGTTGCTTGTTATGGCACCAAATGTTCCTATCATATCATCATATTAACTGGCAATCCTCTCCCAACTCACTTTTTGCTCGCTGCATACCATCAACAAAATATCCCTCTGGGCTTCCATGGCACGCCCAGCAAAGAGCTAATTGAATTAAACTGCATTAATATGACATACTGTATGTCCTTCCATTCAGAGAAGAACATCACTCTCTAATGCCCTCATGTTTATGATTATATGGGATATTGATTTCAGCACTTAAAAGAGATATGCGTTTTATCATATCATCCAAACAGCTCTCCCATGGTTGCTTGTTTACAGCAACACTCGTCTAAATCAAAAAACAGATAGCAAACATATGCATGCAAAAATTCCCACAGCAATTTCGATACCAGTCCTCAGCAAACACCCTTTTTACTCTTTCTGTGCACTTGTGGAGGGAGAAACCTAATCTCTCTCCGCTCAGAGACAAGCTGGGTTGTCAGCTGAAATATGGGCGGGCTGCGAACTGATTGCAAGCTGAGTGTTTCATCAATATGACAACGATAACAACGGGGTTGACCTCGCGAAGCCTCCGAAGCAAAACTTCACAGAGGAAGGAGGAGCTCCCTCCACTTCTGTTAAGTGTGTGAAGAGGTGGAGGGCTTTAGTGGATTATTGTGATCCCTGCCTGGCTGGCACACGCAAGGGAGCGTCTGCTCTGAAAGTCAGGATATAAGGAAGATCCGTCACTGCCGTCAGTGTTTTTCTGGTGTCACCTCTTTGTAGATTTTGAAATTGAGCATCATTGGCCGCAGGTATGCTGAAGATCTTTAATGATGTATCTTATTAAGTCATACAAACGGCCAAGTAGCTCACAACATCACAAAAGCAAACATCACACCAAACAACAGAAAAGCCCAGAATAAATTTACCTCCCCTTTTCCACCTTTTTCTCATGCTATCTCCCTTGTTCTCATCTTCCCCAAACTGCACTATATCATCTCGTCTCCCCCCTTACGTTTTGTGTATGTGTGGATGCATCTGAAATGCGAGCGACTGCTCCAGCAGTGGGGAAAGCGGAAGGGAGACCAGCCGGCACATGTTGAAAGGCATGGCTGCTCTTTAATGTGTCTCCAGCTCTGGAGTCCTGGGCCTAATGAGGTGCTGTGGAGCTCTGCTGCTCCATCTCCCATCGCCTACACACCAGCAGCCCACATACTGCCACTGCTGCACCATTCAGGATCATTAAGGAGATGCTCCCAAATTCCTCAAGGGACCCTGAAAGAAAAGAACAAAAAAAAATGACAGCCCTAAAGATTGGCACCGAAGAGTTTGGGTGAGAACTGATGTTCCATTTGCCAGCAACCACACCCAACAGCCAGCTCACACAAATTCACACAAAGCAGACTCATCCTTGACCAACACTCAGCAGTAACTCTAGCATGTGTCGAAATAAACAGAGAATGGTTCACCACCCAGACATTTTGTATTAGAGCAGAAAAGGTAGGACCGGGCATCATCCGAGAATTCGGGCATAGAGTGGATCAATTCTGATTCCGAATCCACATCTACTTTTTGATTGTGGTCATTTCTGATTCCTGTACTGTTACTGAGTAAGAAAATGAATCGAAATTAGCTAATTCTGGTCTTTCAAAATCAGAATTCAGATTATTCTCAGGTTATCCTGCACAATTCTGACTCTTCATTGACAAAAACTGGTCTAATGTCATTTCTGAAACCTTACTAGAACGGTAGTTCAGCCTCTAATACCCACAAGTGTATGCATGTCAAACAACAACAGAGTTAGTGTCAACCCTTCCTGGTCCGTAGCATTATGGATAATGTAGTCTTTTATACGCATTTAGAATTATTTGCGCATTATGTTCCCATGACTTAACATGTAAATGGTCATGGAAAACTCTACATGGTATTTTAACAGTTTCCAATCGACTGTTTTATATCTCACCAATTATTCTTTTCACTTCATGTATGACATTAAATTCAGTGAGTGATAATATGGGCTTTAACATATGATGAAAACGGGAAATACAAGGTATAACTGGGCAGCTGTGGCTGAAGAGAAGTGGTTGTTTTCGACTGTGCAGTTGCACATTCTACCCCTGCATTATTATTGTTGAGTAGTATAGTAAATCTTACTTATTAAGAACAGTATTCATTTTTTTCATGTGACATTTCTACCTTACCGCTTTGTCAGTTTGGCTCTCATTTGCATATGACAGTTTGTGTTCCAGGATGAAGCTGAGTTGTAAATATCAAACACATATGGTATAGTGTGTACAGTTCATAGCTGCTTTTCCAAAATAGTGCAGCTGCTCACTGGTATGGACACAAAAAAACCCCTAACTACTTTAAAAACTAAGCTAATGTTTAGATGGAGCTCAGTTTTACTTAACAGCAAATTCTTGACAGTTATTTTCAGTGTGCTGTGAGACATTTGCTGTGCAGCTGACAGAGAATTAAAACAGTGAAACCAAAACTCCATTTGCTTGCATTATATAAGTCTAATGTCTATCTTGATGTCCTAAGAATAAACTCAAAACTTTACGCTCTGGAATTTGCATTGCTACAGCAGCAGCAGGAAATAGATGAGAGTAGGCATCAAACATAGTTAAGAGAAAAAAAATATTTACATCATCAGTGTGTCAGAGGACTAATATTGCACATTGTTTTCATGAATAATATTGATAGATAGTTTACACTTTATGTAAACTCCCTTAACTATGCTTGATACCTACCCTCGTCTATATCCTGCTGCTGCTGTAACGATGCAAATTTCCCCCCGTGGGATTAATAAAGTTCATCTTATCTTATCTTATAACAACAGCTGTTCCAACATCAAAGTGTGGCAATGGAAAAAGTAAAAATTCCTGAGTTGGAAATATTGGTGTTTTTTTTTTTTTTTTTTTTCCCAAGAGTGTGCCTGTATGTGTATGTCTGTATATGCATGGGATGCTGCTGCTGGTGCTGTGTGACAGTGGTATATGGCCCAACGAACAGGATGAATAATCCCCAACACCATCAAAGGATCCCCAACTAGGGAGCTCAGGCCATGACAGCGGCACATACAGCAAGTCTCCTAGCCTGTCTCATACCCCCTGGGGACAGCAGAGGCTGAGGAGAAAGGGGAGAGAAGTAGAGAAATGGGTAAAATGACGGGAGAAGAGAAGGGGAAGAGAACCGAGAGGGGAAATTGGAAAGGGAGAGAAAAGTGGAGAGAAAAAAATAGAAGAGAGTTGGTGGTTGAGGGGAAGAGATAATATGAGCTGCAGCAAGTTCAAGAGCATTTAAGAGCTATTCCTTTGGGTGATGGAGACAAAGTGTAGTAGATAGTGTTATGTGCCAGCTGAGGTAGCGTGGACATAAAATGTAGTGTTGACTCACCATGCTCGCTGTGAAGGATGACCAGCTTAAATCAAGCCTAAAGTTCAAAGTAGAAGTTTTATTTTTCTTAGGAAAGGCTTAGGATTGAGTAGAGCCAGAAGTCCCAAAACATGCGATTAAAAAAAATTTGAACACACAAAATATCTTGGGTGAATCTTATTCTAAATAGTAGTTTTAAAATGAAAACTATAGGCAAAAATCAAGAAACAAAAAAGGGCCATGAACCTGAGCTTTAAACTCTGATGACTCTGGTATTTTCCTCTGGCTGTAGTCAAAAGTCATACAATCAAAGAATTCCCAGTCAGTTTTATCATTCCCATCATGGCCACTGTTTAAGTGAAGCCAATTGGTCTATTTCGCTGTCAATCAGCATATCAGTAGTCCTGACCCTTTTAAGCAAAATGAGCTACTGAGTGCCATTCTAGATTATTATGAGGCTGTTGTAAGCCTATAGTTTTTGTCAGTTTCAACCCCCAAAAAACCCAAACAAACAAAGAAACCTCACAGATGTCACTGTTTAGTTGTGTTACTGTTCTGTAATGAGCTATCATATTTGACAACCTCAGAATTCTGATTTTTAAAAAAAGCATTTTTTTCCAGGCCAACCTAAATTCTACATGTATATATAATCCATCATAAATCTGGAATGAAACTCTTCACATCAAATAAATCTTAATTTTCAAGTAGTCCTGTTTATTCTGAAAAAAAAGTCAACTATACATTTTGTCACTTCTTTATGACCTTCCTATTTCTGTAAGCTTCAAATACATCCTCTTCTCCTCCCTTCTTGGCATCAGTGTTTTACTGGACTGTCTGACAGGGAAATACAGTAGATCACAGCTGGCTTGATGCCCACAGATAGAGCGTCTCCCCAGCGTCCTCACACCACTGCCTCAGATCCAGGGCCAATTCTCCTGCCCCGCCTCGTAGGTCAACCTTGGCTGCTCTCTACACCCTCACACTCCGTCCCCTGAGCTGATGCCCATCCCACCAACCTTGGCACAGACAATCCTGCCTTTCCCTGCCAGCTTTTTACACAAACCAAAGAGGATACAATGCAGTGTTTTGGTTAAGAGATGGACATGTAATTAACCTTGGACCATGGGTGTTTTTACTCGGTGTCAAGACTCGTGGAGAGGTATGGAAGGCAGGTTAGCTAACAGTCAGGGATGTTAGCTGTGTACGAGGGGGGCTAAATTAATGAAAATGCCATCCATTAAGCCGTGTGGCTCACTGGCAGCTCACACAGCCTGGGATAGATCACAGCAAAGTAAGCTCCCGAAAGCACATGTGAAATTATGTGTGCCTATACCTAGAGGTGCAACAAATAAGCAACTTACAGAACAATTAATGAAACTGATAAATAAGTCATTTTTTTAAGAAAAAGTGTAAAGTTTCCAGTTCCAGTTTCTAAATTTTGACATTCGTTCCATTTTCTGTCTTGCATGACAGTAAAACTAAATTTCTTAGGGTTTTGGACTGTTGACTGGACAAAATAAGAAATTTGTCACCTTTGATGTCTTTGAAGTTATTCTCCCAAGGAAAAATTTAGAACATCAGTCATTTCTGCAAATGCACAAAATGACTTTTGCTTACGTTGCTTACGTTGTGGTGCAAGCCCTTAGCAAAATAGGAAGCCGTATGACATTAAAGAGCCACACAGTCCATAGACAGAGGAGTCTGGAGCAGATGGATTGGCTGACAAAGAGATCACTGTTTGTTCCCTGTTTCCTACAAACAGTCAACACTGTTGTTGTTTTTTTATTTTTTTTAACCGTGCGGGACTTCTTGGTATTTTTATGGATGTTTTGCTACTTTCTGACATTTCATAACCAAAACTATTAACTGAGAAAATTATTGGCAAATAAATCAATAATAAAAAATACTCATTCTTTGCTGCACTCTCTGTACTGCATGTTGGTAAAAAAAACACATTACAACCCCTTAACAGATCACACCCACGGTTTTCCCTTACCTTTACTTACCTAAAGGCCCGTAAATTGTCTGAGAAGGTATTACAGTTAAATTTAGATGTGCACCGTCATAAAGCTCAAACAGCTTCCAGTATAAAGATAGTTCTCATCACATGACCCTCTAAGCTGTCCCTCCCCCATTCTGCCGGTTCTGTGACATTGTTCATCAGCAATTACATAAAGCCCTTACTGCCGCTGCCGATGTTAGGCAGCGTCTATTCACATGCAGATGTTACTAAATCCTCTTCTTGTTTTGTTTCGGGGATGGCTCGTTTTGGTTTTGGCTTCCCCCTCCCACAGCTCCCTCTCCCTCTGTGTATGTGTCCACATTTTTACATTTACATTTTTAGAGAAAAAAAATAAGTTAAGTCAAAATATGGATGGTGCACTCTCTGGGTGACTGTATACATGATGGCTGATAAATATTTCACTTTAGGCACAAAGCTGTATGTACAGCATCCCCACCATCCATTCAGTGTTCAGTCTCTTTTTTTTTTTTGATCAGCTGAACAATAGGCCTGATATTTTTCTCTCCGCTCATTCATTTCTCCCTCTTTTTCTTCTCATTCCCTGCCACCCCATCTTTAAAAAGAGTCTCACAGCTGCCCTAACAGCAGGAGCTGCCTTTCATCACATGTTAAATCCATTGCTCACCATTTTTTTTTCTTTCATCGCCCTCACAATAAGGCAGGAATCATGGCCACATTACGCAATGTGCTGTAACACTATTACCTCATTGTCACATTTTAACGTCGCCGTGAAGGCGGGTACAGTGTCTTCCAACACCGTAATCCAACAAATTCAAATGTCCCCTCACACAAGAGACACGCTGTGACTTCCTTCCTCTGCCAGACAACCGAGTCACACTGTGGCTGGTTGGCCATCTCTAATTATTTCATGCCCCTTGGTTCTGTGTGTACAGGATGACACGGCATAGTTTTGGAGAAGAATGAGGATGATTGACAGCCAGCCCCCATCCCACAGGAACTCATTAGGCTTCCTGACTAAAAGCTAGTGGGCACGCTCATGCTGCTCTTGCCTTCTTCTTCCTCTGGTCCTCCTTTTAGTCCTACATTCAGTAAGTTGGAAAAAGAAATGCCTGAACTCAGCTGCAAGCAGAGACTGAACTTACTGTGCTCTTATCTCATCTGATCTGAGGATCAGCTCAGAATAAAAGTTTTTTAGGCTCTGTGCTCTTTCATTTGGAGTTTCTTTTTCTCTGTGAGGGTTTCTCTGCTCGTCTCGGCCCCAATGACTCTTTTGCATTTCGGTTTTAGAGTGTTCTCCCTCTTGCTCGCTGTCTCTTGCGTTCTCTTTCTATTTCTCTTTGGCCCGCTTTTCTCTCCCTCTCCCGGGGTGCTACAAGGCAGTGGTGCGGGTTCTAAGAAGCCCTTGAAGTGTTGGCTCCTCTGAGGGTACTTAAAAAGGCCATTTCATCATGTACATGAAGCAGCACTTGAGACCAAGCTCAAATATGACTTATGTGAAACTAGTATAAACTCCCTGGAAAGTTTTGTTACATCCTTTACTGTTATATACCACTTTTCTGTACTGTGGGTGTCAGCTCCTGCTGTTTGTAGTCTTGCAGCTGGTTATCTTCAGATCTTCATGAGTGTACATAATGTTTCTAGTTCAAGGAAAAGGGAAAGTGAGTTACTGGAGGCTGATGGGCATTAATTATGTTGAACTGTAACCCTGATCTAAGCTTTTCGTTTTTCTGAACTATTGAATTGCAGGCCTCAAACATCAAATTTCCTCTCTAAAATTGCAGACCTGAGGGCGTGGGGTGTAAAGACACCTACTTTTAGACATTCAGTGTCCAGGTCTCACTGGGCTTTGTGGAGAGGCAATTATGACATGCCAATTAGACAGAGAGAGGAAGATGGATTTGCAGCTCTCCAGCTTGTAATCCGCTCCCTAACTGGGAAATCTACAGACTTGGTGCATCAGATTTGGTTCACTCACAGCCCTTCATTTAACACATCTTTCATCACGCACGCGCACATATGCATGTGTACGTAGGGCTGAACACACACATGGACACACACGGATACAAGGCAGCACAGGGGTAGGAGTCTAAAGGTGTCCGTTTGTTCACAACAGTCTAGTTCATACAGCATGTCACCTGACCACATCTGAAGGCAAAAGGGTTCTGAATTGTGCAGTGCAAAGAGAACAAATGTCGGATTGTCGGTTTCAGAAAGTTACAGAAATTGTTGGATGTATATTTATGAGTTCTCAAATATAGTTTTATTACAATATCTTTCACATGCCACCATGTCGTAATTTGTATGAAATTGCACAAATTATACCTCCCATGTGTTAAGAAAATTTGTGTATGCATTGTTAGCAAGCAGTTGTTGATTTGGGAGCAAAGGAGCAACACTGACTTTGTCGTGTTTCTAGCCTGTAAGATAACTGTACGTCCAATATTTAGTCTTAACTGTCTTTTGGGTCTTTACCAATTCCTGGGAAAAGTATCTGGCTCTGTAACTACTAAATACTCCACTGTGTTTACTAACTAGGTCCCTAACTTTGTCTGGTGTTTGATGCTGAGCTGGTAGTGTGAATTCAGTTTTTAGAGCCTGCTGCAGCTCAAAACAACACTCATGAGAGTGATGAGACTGAGCCACAGGAGTCCAGTTTTCTCCCATCAAAAAGCAATTAGGTTTATTTAAAAATATCTCAAATTTTAAACAATTAAATTGTGTTACACCTCAATATTTTGTTTCAGAATAAAACTTAAAATTAAAGAAACAAAATCCCCTGGTTTTGAATTAATTTTAAAAATCAGGTTCTTCCTCCTGTCTGGACAAAAGTTAATTAATTTGTTTATTTACCACTGCCATGGCATACACAAACACACACACACACACACACACACACACACACACACACCATCTTGTCTGAATCGATACATCCCATATTATTTAAACTGAATTTGTGTTGTTTGAATTTACATTGACCCCGGCTCCCTTTACCAAAGCTGTTTGCTGTTTCTGTCTCCCAATTAGTTTCCAAACGCAAGTTTCCATTTGAGCTCATGCAATTCAATGTAGACAATTATTTCTTCTACTTGCAGTGTAGTACCAAGACTTTAAGGCTCAACAGCTTTTTTTTTTGTGGGAGCCAGGGTAAATATGGTGCTGTTTGAGGAAATGTTGACGGTGAAATCACGCAGTTTCATCTGCGATTAACATTATTTACGACATTGTTTGCCCTGGGTTTAGCAGTAAGAAATTAATGATGGATTTTAGAAGGCCATAAACACAATCTCTTTTGGTGCCAAGCCAATGGTTAAATACAAATTAAGAAGAAAGCGGAAGATCAATGGGGTTTCTATCACTCTCAAATCCCCATTGCTTTATGTTCTGTTTGATGTCTCAAGTGAAGAGCTCATTCACACTAAAATCAAAGACCTGTCATCTTGGTTGCAGTAAGAGCAGATAATATCATGGTGTGGGACTCTGGGTATGGGTTAGTTTTTTAAGCCTTTAGGAAATTGTTGTTTCCACAGGGAGGGTTATTTGGGCTTGGCTTCGACTCTGCTGCTCGCTGCCTGCTGACCAGCCTCTTTACACCACTTACTGATTGTCAGTAGGGACCAGTGAACAGTCTCATGGGATCTTGACCAAACAGATGCTGTAAGAGGAGTCCTTTCTGACTGATTCAGCAAATGCAGTATGACTGTCTGTAACAAGTGATTACCAACCAAAATGTCAAAGAAATTTAAATTTGAAAATTCACTAATAAACATTGAGGACTCTTCTGTCATCTTTAATGGTGTAAATCAATCAATCAAAGCAGTGAAAAGTACAAACAAGCCTCTTTTGCCTTCTTAAACCATTACCCTTTTGATAGTTCCCCTCCTAAAATGTTAGAAATTACATATTCAAAAGAACAGATCTACCTAAAATCATACAGGTGGCTCATTCGTGCTTCCTTTGACTAGATTTTCTGACTACACCTAAAAGGGGAAGTGAGTCATCTCAGACAGATTTGTAAAGCTTTTGATATTCTTAAATAAATTCTTTTTATTATTACAATAATTGCATCTGTTATGAGGCACTCAGCTGAATGATTCACAGAGCATTTCTTAAGAGAGAACTCAAACTTGTCAACTAAAACCTGATGTTACTCATACTGATGTAACATAAAGAAACTGAGGAGTTTGTGTTTCAGCTGGCTCCACTGACTCTATCGCTTACCTCCCCGAATAGACAATGTTATAAGTCATGTTAATGAAGCTCTAGTTTTCTGCTCCCTATGTAACTTTACTTGAAAAATTGATTGAGTAGACTATAGTTACATATAAATGAGCATAATTCACGGGAGACAATGAGGCTTCTAACAGATCAGATTTTATACTGCCTCTTTTGTAAAGAAAATCACACAAAATACTAATGTGTTTACATTTCCCATGTGACAGGAGAGACGCATGATTCTTTCACTGATCTCTTGTGATGTTGTGGAGCAGGATGTGGCCGTGGCAGAAGTGAAAAGTGTTACAGGAGCTTATTGTGCAAGCTTTCGCTTATACATTACGTATGTAAATCCATGGAGGAAACCCACACGCCACATCACTGAGAGTAATGAGATGAGACAGACACAAACCACAAGCAGCGACAGAAAAACTTCTTGTCTCCTCAGACACCACGACAAGGCCACCTGGTGTAAATAAACACAGAAAGAGTGTGTGACAGAAGGGGAAAAGAGAGAGAGAGTGTGTTGCTGCAGTCGTTTATGTTCGTGGATTTTAATTGTGCTGCACCCAGAATGCCTCCACGAGTCAGAAGACTTACTCAGGCACGCTCCAGGGTGACCACAAAGGAACAAAAAACAAATGCTGGGCAAATAAACCAGCCCTGATTCGAAACCACTGAGCCCATTCTGTCTTAGCAGCAACAGAGCTGTCACAAGGCTTTAGCAACAGACACACAGTCACCCACGCTCTCCCCTTTAGATTTTTCTCCTAGAACTTTCATTTTCCCCCCATTTTTGATCCTATCCTTCCTTTACTCTCACTTCCCTCTGCTCTTTTTGACTCCCTTACTCCCTCTCTTCCCTCTCTATCTTGATGCTTTCTATCTCCCTCCCCTCCTTCTCTCCCTCTGTGTCATTCGGCCCATCTGGGCTGCCTGGTGGAGTTGGGAACATCGGTCCCTGTCAGGGGAGCTCAGTGGGGCCCTGTTGAAGACACAAAGGGCGGATTACTGCAGCTGCCAGTCACACTAAGACCCACACAGCAGCTCTTCGGAGTCTATACCAGTGTCCTCAACCCTCACACCCAGCCCTATCACAAAGGGACATCATTAGCTCTGGCACAAAGGAGCCCCCTGCTCACCCCGTCTTAAGCAACACTGCAATCAGGCCCACAAATAGCGTGATTAGTGAAGATAATATGCATGTGTAATTTATGCTAAAGCAGTGTCATCTGCTCAAAATAGGAAGGGTAGGTTGAGGGGCTTTGTTTTTAAGGAGCATCTTTTGCACATTTTTTTAAATCATGTGCACTTATAATTGCACCTATTCTTAGTAGTTGTCTGTTTTGTTTTGGGTTTTTTTTTTTTTGCATGATATATGAGTAAACATTCGCTCACTTTTAGTTGGATGAGTTTGGAGCCAGTTGTACATTTTAAGCAGCAGTGCAAATTACATAATATGAAAGTTCAAAATCAAGAAATCCAAAAGCTTTATGTTTACGTTTTCATGTTTCCTTTCCTTTCCTTTAAATACTCTTAAATTATTTTAGAGTGTCAGAGGATTAAACTTAAGCCTCATAAAACTGTAATGCTCTACTGAAAGGTTATATTATATATTAAGCAATTTTAATTATACATCAAAAAGGTGTGTTTTAATTGGACTTTCTAGAGAACTTCACTCCTTGTCTTCATTATGGCATCTGCTGAGACTATGTTTTTGTCTGAGAAATCACTACATTGATCTTAATTGCAACAAAAAAGAATTCCCCACTCATCACACTCTCATCATCAAACAGCCACAACACATATAGTTTGTTTGCTCTTCTTATTTAATCATTTCTCACATCATTGAGAAGAAACAGTTGTGCGATGTCGTTTCGGACCAAGAATTCCATTTTCACCCACTGTGATCCAGCCTGACCCCCCCCCCGCCCCCCCCGACAGAAAACGCCAAGCAACTGGCTGGATTTGCTAATGCACCGAAGCCAAGCAGCACTCGGGGTGCTTAAAACACATATTCACTGCTCCAACTCACATGCTGGGTTGCCAGCATTGTCTAGCGTGCCTATAGTGTTGGCTGTAGACTATAACTAATAATGTCTCCATTCTGGCAGTTTGGCCAGCGACAATATTGAGTTCATTGCAATACCAACATGGTAGGAAATTTCTCTTTTTCTGAGGAGCATGAAAACGTTTTGCTCCTCTTCTTGTCATGTGTCATGTTGCTCCACTGACACTCTGCATCCAGACTGCATGATGGGGATCAAGGGGTCAACAGCACTGGTGCTCATGACCATAATCTGAAGATAGCCATGAAATCATGGCAAAACGCCTCCCTGACTGGATGTTACAGTCCCTCTAGATGTCTACTGGGCCTTAAAGGAATACTTTGACATTTTGGGAAATATGCTTATTTGCTTTCTGGCAGAGTGTTAGATGAGGAAACCAATGCCGTTTCTGTCCGTTAAATGTAAGGCTACAGCCATCAGTCAGTTAACTTAATTTAGCACAAAGACTGGAAATAGGGAAACAGCTAGCCTGGCTCTGTCCAAAGATAGCAAAATAAGCCAATCAGCATCTGTAAAGCTCTCTAATTATAACTCCATATCTGGATTGTTTAATCCATAAAAATGGGAATTCGTGTTTTTTAAACACAGGAGATAAAGTGCAACAACAGACTGTACACAAACAGACTGCAACAAACACTTTTTGGCCTATGTATTGTTTACGTTAGCAGTGGCAAAAAGAAGATATGCTATTCTCTATGGTTCTGTGTGAGGGTAAGTGAGATTGTGAGGGTGCTGCCTTATATTTAATAGACATGAGAGTGGATC
Source organism: Toxotes lorentzi (assembly GCA_037833715.1). Taxonomy (NCBI): domain Eukaryota; kingdom Metazoa; phylum Chordata; class Actinopteri; family Toxotidae; genus Toxotes; species Toxotes lorentzi. Next base: position 8,959,251 of record JBBMJY010000020.1, read on the forward strand.
AGTTTTCTTATCTAACACAATGCTAGAAAGCAAAAATGTTCCACTATTCCTTTAAAGGAAGGCACATGCCTGCAATGATTTTAATTAGCTGTATAAAATTTTAACATCTCTTATGTGGGATACTGAAATTGCAAAGCACATCTTCCCCTTTTAAAGGTTTGTTGAGGACTTTTCCATATCAATTGTTTTATCATTGACCTGGGGAATTCTCATAACATGAGAACAGTCTTTGAATTTGTTGGATTAAAGCAGGGAATAATATAAAAATGAGCCTCAAAGGCTCGATAAAGAGGTTGGGAATGCCTTTTAAGTCTGAACCTGGACCAGTGGCAGTCTACAAAGAGAGGAAACATTCACATGTTTCATGTGTGGTGGGAGGGATTTCAGTCCATGGAATTGTGTGAACATTTTAAGTGTCATCTCTGGGGGATTGGCCTCTCTTAAATCATTATCTGGGTTTTCTCCCTCGCCTCTGCCTGCCTCTTTGTCTTTGCGTCTGACGGTGCGGTGCCTGAAAAGGTGACCCCCAACAGCACTAGCATTCCCAGACATATCAAACATTTAGGCAGCAGCAGCAGAACTGGATGGAGATGAAAACAGAGAAATGCTCAAGGGAGGCTTGTTTATGAGCATCACTCTAAGTCAAAGCCAGGGCAAATCAAGTGGATCAGAGGAGGGCAAATGACATTAACAGCAGTGGGAAGGCACACACGCTGGAAAAATTAACAAGGGCAGAAGGTCACCACACTCTGAATGAAATGCCCTCCCCATATCTATTTTAATTATATGCAAGGAAATTTGTAAAAATAGTATGACTGTTTACAGACAGGCTATACTTTCTGTAAGGTGTGGTGGCACTAAATCTCACTCTCACAGACTCTTCGTGACTACACTTTATGAAGCAGATGGCAGGGCGAGGCAGGGCAACAAGGATTTTGGCACAGCTACTTTACTATACATCCTCTGGGATTTCACTGTTTCCAATTTGCCTCAAATTGGGCTGTGACTTGGGCGAGACGGAGGCCAAGAGTTCAAACATACTCCTGACCACATATTTCTGCTGCAATAAAATTAGCTACAAGACAAAACATGCTGTAGTTTTACATTCGACACTACACCCCCCCCCTCCCCCCACCCTCCACCCCCCATCCCCCCACCCCTTCCATACTGTATATATCACACTTCAGAAATATTACCTGCAACCACATTCTGGAGCTCAAAGGAAGTGGGAGGGGAAGGTATGACATTTTGAGTTTAGAGTCAGCCCAGAAATAAAGGCCAGTTACAGAGTGACATGGTCTGGCTTTGATATCCCCTCCCAGACCCACAAGAACAATAACGCACTCATTTAACACATGATGCATGCACACAAACATAAACCTTGACACACATTTTCCAATGTTTTTCTTTTTCTACACAGAAATTGGCGACTGATCACTTTTTACCATGGCAAACACAAAATAATGTAATTTAAAATGGTACAAAAACTAAATATCAATATCAGTAATCACCATTTTTATCGGATGCAACTAAAGCACGTGACAGAACAAGTAAAACGCTTTTGTCTACTCATGAACATGGCCATTCTTTTTCTTTTTTTGCCTGAGGCTTGCCAAAAAGAAATGACTCATTTGCAAGAATTTCTTCGTGTTGGAAGACGTGGGGGGAAAACCCTTAGACAAAGGGAAGAAATTAGTTGTTTCCCCACTCTGAAACAAAGTCAAACACAGCCTGCATAAAAAAAAAAAAAATCTCAGTCATCAGATGCTTTTTAAATACAACAAAGGAGTGGAGCCAAGGTGCCTAACTAAACCTGTCAAATTGGCAGCATGTGCCTGTGTCTGGAAATGCTTTCCTCTCTAGTAACAACTCCCGGGAATTGTGGACGTTTCCTCTGTGAGACGAGGAGAAATCAATCAGCACAAGTAAGTATCACACTCCAGTGGTTTTAACAGTTAATATCCTGATGGTGTAGGCTGGTGCACACAGGAAATCAGCAGCCAGCCTGCTTAAGTATTGCTTGCTTAGGCTCTTTACAGAGGCTGCCTTCAGCTTTTTTCCCCAACTTTCTCAATTTGGGAAAAAAAAGATTAAACTTCTGCATGGCAATTTTTGTTAAATTTTACCTTTTAAACAAAAAGAATGACTTTGTCGCAACAAATGAGTGCTGATGGCAAAGCTGCTCCAACTAATACTTTTTATATTAACAGTGAATCAAATGAGTGTGTATGTAAACGGGGTCATCATCTGACTCTGACAGTTCTTGTAGAAATCACTAGAAATTACATTTATATACAACTAAACTGCAACAGCAAATACATTTTATAGGTAACGTAGTTGTGGGCTATGTTCGGAATCTTTTTTTTTTGTTTGGTTTTTCTTTTTTCTTTTCTTTTTCTCTTTTTCTTTTTTTTAATAAATGAAGTGTTACATTTATTAATGGCAGCGAAGCCACCAGGAGGTAGATTGGGTGGACGGTGTCAGTACAAAGCACACAACTGGCATACTAGAGAACAGGGTTCCCATCCACAGTCCTGTCTGTGGTTAGGTTTCGGTAACAAAACAAAACCACCTTGGTTATCTTCAGGTAGAGAGTGTAGTTTTTCTTAAATGTAAATAAACATGTTGCATCTCAAGTCACTGTGACCACAGTTTTCCCCTAACCTTAATTAAGCGCAGTGAGTGCTTACACAAAATCATGAACTGAAAGTTTAATAATGCTGTTGTCTCTACAAGTGGATATTATACTGCTGGATCGAATATTCTGGTGGATAGTAAATATGTTGTCTGTGAACATTTTACTGATAAGTTCATTATTTACATATTTGTCACTTGCCAGATACAGTATGTGAATTAAGAACATATCCTCATTATGTTAGTAGAAAATGTAATCCAATCTCATTTACGTTTCCTAATAAATGTATTTGCTGTTGCAGTTTAGTTGCATTACAAACAGTCAGAAAACAGAGAATCAAAATCTAAATCAGAATTGATTAAAGGTAAACAAACAAAAAAAAAAAAGCTAACCTTCATGGATCTGGGTGCAGTCATGCACAGACTTCGATACTGATATGTACACAAGCTTGGATCCACACACACACACAGTGAGCCAAACCAGGCTGGCTGTGTTTACTGTTTAGCCCTGCGTGTTGATGTGATGAGACACCCAGGCTGATAACACAGGGCCAGAGGTACTGCCGCTCTGTGTTTGATCTCAGGCAGCCGAGGCGGGCTGAGACTGGGCAGCGGGCACAGGCGGAGGAGCGGGGTCAGTGAGGTGTGCTGTGTGCTTGATTACAGACTGGATGGGGGCCCCGCGACCTCTTAGCAGGTCAGCTCTGACCCCTGACCCCGACACAGCAGGGCCTGACGCAGTGTTCAATGCTTTCTCCAATAACACAGTGGGATGAAAGGAGTAGCTTTGTACACTAAGAGGAATGGACCACTTCTCCTTTGGACCTGAAGAATGTAGCACACAACACAGCAGCGCACAGTGGAGGATGGCTGGTGGTGAAGCTTGGCCAACCTCTGTATATATGTAGTCCCTGTGCAATAAAAAGAAGCCTTGTCATGCCTCTCTAACCTCATCAATTAACCCGGTGGAGACCTTGACCTTTCCCACAGAGTAACTAAAAGAAATACCCTTAAACTTTCACTTAGAAGAGGACAAAAACTGCAGAAGAAGTGTTTTTTTCTGATCTTGTTAAATATTTCAGTAACCAGTGTGCTGCATTGTGTGATGTGGTCATTTCAAATAATTCACACAGCACACAAAGAGTTAAACAACTGCCCTTATGGTGCAAATAGGCAAGCTTAGCAGATTTCTATAAATTCCTGTCCGCTCCAGTGACGGTGGCCGTCTGAGTTGGGTGAAGTTTGTATGTAAACACCCTCACCGTCAGTTTCCCTCGAGGCACCTAAGTCAGCCAAGTGTTAATCTGTCCATTATTCTTCAGGAGTGACAGTTGGACAGGGCTGCATGTAAAAGCACACAGGAGAAAGACTGCCTGTCATAAGAATAAGTATCACCACATGATGTGGACCTGCTGCACGCTGAGACAGTGAAGAGATGGAGACTCTGTGCCATGTGCATGCAGGTCCAATGTTGTGATGGCGGCACACAAGCATTCTGGTTTTTGAAGCTTGGAGAATGTAAGTTAATACTGTCTCGCCTGTGAGCGTGAGCCAAGTCCCAGAGGAAAAGTGATCCCTAACTCTCTCTCTCTTTCTCTGAGGAGCTTTCTGAGTGCTTCTCTCTCTTCTGTCAGCATCACTGACTAGTGAGGATAGAAGGGTGGAGTCAGGTGCCATTTGGCATGAATCACTCTTTATCTCTCTCACTCTTTATCTGTAAGACAATAGAGGAGTCTTCTGACTGGATTTGGTAATCTGTGCAGTTGGTGGGGGAGTGCCTCCTCCTGAGGAAACTTGTTTTTCAAGTACATTGCTTCAAATGTAGAAATGCTGCTGCGTTTCATTTTTAGCAAAGCTAGCATCATGGCTCTAAGGACGGCAGTGATGGTCAGTTGTTCGTTCCACCACTTTAAATATCTCAATAACTGTAGGATGGATTTCCATGAAAGTTTGTATGGAAATTCAGGGTCCCCAGAAGATGGATCAAGTAAAACATTTGCTAGAAATGTTTGTTCAGATGTTCATGGTCCCCTAATGATGAATCCCAACGACTCCTCCTCTACTTCCACCATGAAATTAATATTTATGATTCTGATTGAAACAGTAAAATTTGGCACAGATATTCATGTCCCCATAAGGATGACCTGGAACAACTTTGGTGATCTCTGAAATTTTTATTTAGCACAGTTCAAAATTTTAATTTTGTCCAGTATTTTGGCTTTATGACTTAATAACTCTAAAACTGTAGACGCTCCTGTCGGGCTTCAGTCACACTTTGTATTTAGTGCTAATAGTAAATGTTAGCATGCTAAACTTGAGTGGTGAACATGGTAAACATCATACCTGTTAAACGTCAGCATGTTGGCATTGTCACTGTAAGCATGTTAGCATTTAGCTCGGCTTTGCAGCATCACAGAGCCCCTATCGTGTCTGTAGAGTCTTCATAATGTTTATCTTGCTTGAACTCTTGGATTTATTGCTTTCTTTTTCTATACTCAAGGCTCTCCTTTCCAAATTGAACGCATCATCGCAAAATATATACATAGCATGACAAATTCCCCTCCTTTTCCATCAAGGAGATAATTTCATTTTAATGACAGTTTGTCTGAGACAGCCTCCTGACAGTGTCGCCATAAATCAACAGATCACACATCTGCCCCTCTCTTCTTTCACCTTACCCCCAAGACATTCCCCCCTCCCGCTTCAAAAAGGTGACTCATCTTCTACCAATCAGAGAGCGGCACAAATAATCACTCACCTTGGACCTCCCCCGTTTTTGATTTGCACGTTTGATAGATGGTGTCTTTTCTTGGCTTTAATTGCAAGCTCTTTTCATCATAATTTGATGTTTGTTTCCTGTCGTTTTCTTGGAGATGGCTGTGAGTTTAAGGGCTATAATTTCTACATCAAGGAAGCTGTTATGAATGACTAGCAGGTGGAATAGACAGGAGAGTCTGGATTTCACCACTGAACTCACCTGGCAAGTGAATTTAGGAACTGATATTGACAAATCCTCACACTCTGATACCAACAGACTGATATCACACCACGCAGACACTGAAGCACACATGCATACACAGCACAATGAGCGAACTGGAGATAATTAGGGTAATTTCTGTTTGAAGTATTATGCATTGCAATGAAAATAGAACAGATAAAAGATGAGACAATAATAGATCTAAAGAGGACCTTGACTGAATGTTGTTCCAACAAAGAGCATTTTGTTTGACACAATTCACATTGTCTGCTAAACTGATATCGTCTCCCAACTTTACAAGAGAGGGGGAAAAAAAAACATCATATTAAACAAAATATGCTAAATGTGCATTATGTTCATCAACACTTTGTATCTCACCATGATGTGAAGACCATATATTTATTTCCTGCTTCAGATTGACTGCTGGTCTTTAAGCAGGGAGATAAGGAATTGAAATCTGCTGGTGATAAATTATGCCCTGTGTATAGATATATTCCTTCCTTATACAACATGCAAAATGTAGTATCTAAAGTGAGAGACAACTGAATTCAGGTCACAGCGCAGCAGGAAATCTTCCTTTTCATGTGAGATCCAGAGGGGTCACTCTTATGAACTCATTAGGAGAGAAATGCTAATGTAGCTCTGTTTTTTTTTTCCTCCCCTCCTTCCTTCTCTCTCTTTTCTCTCCACACCAACTTTCCTGGTTATTTTAACAACCAGGGCTGCGATACACAGAGCCTCGCTGGAGAATATAATGTATTTTGATGTCAAGGGAGAGTGTGCAAGGTGGCTCTGACAGCAGCTTCATTAGAAAGGCTGTCATTTGTTGCCTTGTCATCAAGTCGCTAACTAGAATCATTACACAGCAAACAAAAGCTTCATCTTTATCTCTGCTGGCCTATTACTGATGTGCTTATTCTGCTGCAGCAAACAGTGCTCATTAAATAACTGAAAAAGACGGTGAAAAAGAAATTCTGTATCGCTCAGTGAAACAGGTACATCAGTGTAGTGTCCTCGTGAAAAAAAATGACCCCTCCTCACAGGCCTTCTAATCAGGAAGATGGACTTCTCTGCAGGGGTCTTCCACTATGCAGCAGAGGACATTAAATAATGAATGTCTCACTAACCCGAGACTTCCACCAACTGTACTTCCACTTTAAAGACCAGAATATGAAATTCCAGTAAACTTTTAGGTTACTTTGGTAAAAAAATTCCATGCATGAAAGAAATATTAAATTGATACCCAAACAGTTTTTATTCCCTTGTTCCTTTAGGGACGAACATGGAGCCTGCAAAACTGCATTATTTATTCTTTTGCTTTATTTCTGAATTCCATGATATTTGCATCTTGAATTGTGTCACTCAGCTGTCTTTTATGATTTTTTTGAGGTGTCTCAGATACTGTCTCTTTTGTCTGCTTCTCTAAAAAAAATGTAACTTGTGTTTATTTATTTATTTATTATTCAACTATTTAGTTATTACGTTCAATATTTATTTGGTCATACATGTAATGCCTGTTCTCAATTTGATTAACCCTTGTGTTTAATTGATTTCAGCTTTACTTCCTCATTAATTGGGTTCCCACAGACCCTGGTGTTGTGTGTTAAAAGTCATAAAAAATAATTGCAAAATCTAAATTTTTCTCCTTAAATATTGGCTGATTTTTCAATTATCATGACTGTTATATACTCTTTTTGATTTTTCTTTTTACATATTGGGTTTGTTAAGGTAAGAATTATTGAAGTAACCGTTTACTTATCTACACACTGGGTTTGCACATTTAATGAAAATAGCAAAATACAGAAATAATTATAAAGGATTATTACACCAAATTAGGAAATGTACCATGTTTTAAATGTTAGAGGGGGCTATGCATGATCGAAATATAATCCTGTTGTTTGCCAAAAAGTAATTCTCTCACAAATAGATGTTTGTTATTCTACAAAGTGATGTCACTTATTCATACACAAGAGAGGTCTAACTCCCTGTTAGACTTTTAATAAAGAAAATGTTTGAAAAATGAAATTTTTCTCAGAAAATGCTGAGTATGTTTTTGAGTTGCAAAAGAGGGCCTGGAGTCTCACTGACCTCAGACACAGCATTAGGATTAAGAGTGGTCTGCTTAGCAAAGTCTGATATGTTGTATTTTATAACATATTCAAACGCCAATAAACCAAAACCAAACATGAATCATTTAGTCCCATGGTTTATTTAATCTGTTTCATTTTTCACAGTTTGGATCTCTTCACCTCTTACCTCAGGCCCTGCAGGCCTGCACTGTCTCTTTTTAGTAGTATCTTAACAGGCCTTAATGCCCCCCTGGTTTCCCTTTTCTCCTAAATTTATGATTTAAAACCATATCCAAGGTGAATGCTGGAAAAGCCACAGAAGAAAAACGTAGTTAAAGAAAATGAGGTTGCTCCTAATAGCGTGGCTTTAGGGTGGTGGTGGATGTAGGTAGCATCACATCAAATTGTGCCAGAAATAAAAGTGGCGGCTAATTAAATTAAAGAAGCCCTGTAATGAAGTAGAACCGACACTTTCTACAGAGTGAGAAGGAAAACAACCAGAGTTTATACCGGTCTCACTTTTTTTTTTTTTTTTTTTTTTGGCTGGAAACATGAAATATAATGTTAAAGGGTTTTTTTTTTATTATGAAGGGTTTGGTTGTTCGGGTTTGCCTGTGTGAAATCTTTTTAATTAACTCTCTCTCTCTCTGCGTGTGTGTGCTGTACTTACGCGCGTGTCGGTGCCTGTATCTCGCGTGCGTGTGTGCTCGTGCGTACTCGTGAATGTGGGCGCGTGAGGGTGCGCGCGCTTTCCGCTATACTCTGGAATGCAGCCAGTCTCGGCTCTTTTGAATCCACACTCCGCTTCCAAAACCCCAAAGCTTTTGATCTTTTTTTTTTTTTCCTCGCTGTCTCCTTACCCGGAAGAGAACCCCTTCTCCCTCTCTCTCCCTCTCGCTCTCTGTCCTCGCTTCTCTCTCTCAGCTGGGATGAACGCACACGTGGAAATGTTGGCCCGGCTCCACACTCGGACCAAATTTAGTCATACAAAGGCGAGGGAGAGCGAGCGGGGGAGGGAGGGAGGCGGTGGTGCTGTGGGGGGAACCGGGCTGGGGGAGTCGGGGATGAAAGAGCCAGCCGCCGCAAGATCAAAGGCAGCCGCGGCTCCGCCCCGCTAACCCCACCTCCGCGCTTTATAAAGATCTGCCTCCCCATCCCAACTTTGATTCTCACGCAATCTCTCGCTGCTCAGACAGACGCAGAGAGCACGCCACTTCCACTATGTTTTTCTTTTGTTTATTTCCCTTTTCTTTTTCCTGTGTTTTCTCATGAAACATGAGCGACCCAGTGCCTTAAGTTCTTTTCTTCTAAACCGTTTACCTTCATGTTTGTGGCCTGTTTCTGCACATTTTTTCATTTTTTAAAATTCTTAATTCATGACCTAATTTATTCATTCAGTGTATCTATTCTCTCCTCCCCCTTGGGTTTTATGTCCATGATTTTTTGTTATTATTATTACATTTTATTTGTGTGTAGCCCATGTGCTAATAATTCATTTAAATCATCTTTGATCGTTCTCATCTTTCCTACTGGAGAATAATGGATCGGAGGGGTGTCTGAGGCTTCACAATCGTATATTTTTACACCTTCCTGACATGCAAAAGTTTGGGGACCCCTGGTCTGGTCTCTGTTATTTCGTTAGAACATTATATCACATTTTGTTATCTCACAAGGTCGGCAGCCACAGACTTAAATACATGACTTTGTTGAACATAAATGAAATATTTGCACTTATTGTTAGAAAACATGGAAAGCACTGCAAAAGCACAAGGATCTCAGTTTCAAGAGAGAAAAAAACAGACACCCCCCCCCCCCCAAATGTTGCTAAATAAATACATAGGTAAATAAAAAAATAATAAATCTATATGACCCCCGTTATAGGTTGTTAAATGTAAAAACCTAAGAGTGTTTCTTTTTTTCTTTTTCTGTGGCCTCAGCTTCTGGGTGTTTCTACTGAAAATGGGGCTATTCTTTTAGATTAAATTCCAATTCTTCTGCCTCAACCAAACAAGCTTGAGCTTGTCTTGTTCTTCTCTATTTCTATTATCATTTTTATTTATCGTGATTGTTTTAACCCATCACACACAGTGCGTGTATCTTCCTCACCGCTTCTTCTTCTTCTTCCCCTCCTGTCTGCCCATTTGTTGTGAGCCGTGTATCAATCCCTCTCTCTCTCTCAGGAGGAGTGTCAATCGGTGCGGTGTCAATCAGAGCCTCGGCTTCCCTTTCATCTCTCCTTCCTTCCAGTGACTGAAGAGAGAGAGAGAGAGGGAGAGAGAAAGAGGAGGAGGAGGAGGAGGAGGAGGGCGCACAGCTACATTACCAACACACACATACACACACTGGTTACATTACACTGTGGAAGCAGTGCGGGAGCAGTGGGAAGTAGATCCACGGCGTCTTTCCTCTCTATCTTCTTTTTTTCTTTTTGATTGTTTTTATGACTCTTGCTTTTATCCCTCCTCATCCGACCAGCTCCGAGGATGTATTTTCAAGCATGAAAGCGGCCCACCGCTTTGCTCGTTGTCTTGTCTGAGAGTTAAAACTGTGTTTTCTTCCAGTTGCACATCCATCAGTTACCTTTTCACCTCCAGACGGTGTTCTGAGTTTTGTTAGCCGACTGTCCAAAGGACGACCCATCTTCTCCACTGGACCACCGAGGACATATTTTTCTCTCACTTTTATAAATGCACTTTTCTTTTGGTTTGGGTTCTTTTGGTTACTGGACTATATCCGTCGTCAGTTGTGCCTGTGTTGACTTAAAAAACAAACAAACAAAAAAAAAACTAGTGATGAGATTTTAACTCGTGGTTTGTTTCTCTCCCCCCCCTCCCTTTTTTTTTATTTTTTTCCTCATGACACTGAGGCGTGCATCGGACTCTCATTCCGACCTTTTTCATCTTAAGTTTTCCGGGTCTGAGTTTCAGTCTTTTTAGTTCAAACAGTGGTGGTGAAAAAGGACGCCGACAGCAGCCTCGGTCCTCCTGTTGCTTCAGTTAAAAACACACCGGCAGCGTGTTTGCACGCCGCTTCCTCTCCCTGTGACTCACGGTCGAAGCTCCGGTTAAACAGAGGGGACGTTCTCTCACTCGGTTACGGGGGATTTCAGTGGGAGTTTTCCCCATCCGTAGTTTTCGGACAGTTGTGGCGTGTGTGTTGTCTTCGTTTTTCTCGGTGAAGCAAACAGAGTAAAGAAAAAAAAAAATTAGAAAAATGCCACAGTTGTCAGGCGGCGGCGGAGATCCGGAGCTGTGCGCTACAGACGAAATGATCCCGTTCAAAGACGAAGGGGACCCGCAGAAGGAGCAGATCTTCGCCGAGCTCAGCCACTCGGAGGAAGAGGGAGACCTGGCGGACATCAAGTCATCTCTGGTCAACGAGTCGGAGAGCAGCCCCAACAGCAACAGTCACGATGTGAGTAATGTGTGTTTTCACTCGTGCTGAAGGATGAGGCATGAGTATCAACTGTGAACTCCCATCAGAGTAGGGAAACAGCCTGTAAACAAAGTTGTTTTATCCTTTTAATCATGGAAAGACCTGGTTTTCATTTAGCTTTTAGCACTTGGATATGAATGAGTTTGCCTTAAGACGAATCATGTGCACCAAAAGGGAATTTAACAGTATAGGCCCAATAATGTTTTCTTTTTTTTCTGTCTTTGGAGGTTCTGACGTTTGCTTAATTTGATATTATATATCATGCATTTTTATCATCAAGATTTATCCCTGATTAGAAAATGTGCACGCTGAGTTAAGCTGCATATACAGCCTCCTGTGTTTGTCCTCCACTGTGTGTAGGCCTCCTTTATTTTAATTGAACACTGATAGGTTTTGTGATGCCACTAACGGTCTGCATACCGAGGTCTACCTCCAGAAACCCGAAAGATGCTCCCATAAACACCACCAAAGTACCCCTCTGAGTCATCCCCTGACTGGAGACACTGGAGGCCTAAATGAATTTATCCTCCGTATCAGTTATATTTCATTAATTTGTGTGTGTGTGAATTTGTCAGTGAAATCTGGATAAAAGATATATAGAAAATGTGTTTTTTTTTTTGGGATGTAAGAATCGGGGCCTTGTGTGCTGCCTGTGAGAAGCAGGCTAATAGCTGTGTTTGCTTTGGTACACTGTAACCCTCAGCAGCTGTAAACACCAGCACATGAATCTGTTTAGCACACATGGCTTAAAACCTATTGACAAACAAGATAATTCATTTACTTCAAAGACCAGAGCTTATGAAATGCAACCTAAACGAAAGGGCTCTTATCCGACTGTTCTGTCCCCAGGATGTGAGCTTTGTATTTTAGTTTCCTGCTAATTCTATTCTTGTTGTTGATAATAATGATATTTATTTAGTATTTAATTAATGGGCATCAGTAAACGGATACAATATCATATCCGTTTACCGGTGCCCATAAATTATTTTTGCACATTTTGAAGCTGAGAAATATATTTAACACAGTTACATTCACAGTTGTTCTGGCCCGTTTTCACTGATCAGATTAAAAGAATATTAAGAGGCAAGATGGGTCTATCAGAAGAAATTCTTAAACGTATAAATGTGTTGAATTCATTGTGTATGCAAATGCACATATAATCTCAACAGAGGAATTATTAATAATGAATTTTTAATGTTTCTAAAATTATTTCTCTCCTGCTTTACATTCCGTACTTGCGAGCTGACATTTTCTTAGCACGCACAAAGACAGAGTGGGTATGATCGTGGTTAAAACTGTGTATTTAATTTTTTTTGTGCATCCATCTACCCGTGCACTGACCTCAGGATGCAGGCTGCAGCTTCCCCGTTACAAAGTTAGTCGGCTGTTTTGTCATTAACCCCAGTGTTGATGAAATTTTGGGCACATCCTGAACAAGACTGTACACATTCACCACCAAATGTCCTAGAGACGCATGAGACAGAGGCTGAATGTTAATTAGGAATCCAGCGAAGTTCCCTCGCTCAGCTTGAAGCCATCCCGAGGCGTCTGAACTCCAAAAAAGAGGTCCTCTTCCCAATTCTGATTCGAACAGAGAAGGGGAGTGGATGTGCGAAGTGCAGGGGGATTTTTCTTCTTCTCTTTTCTTTTTAAAGCAAAAACTGTCTGCACCATGTTCTCTTTTTTATGGAATGATTTTATTTCGCTTTCCACAGAGGCTTTTAATTTATAAAACACAAATACACTCTATTTATTTGAATTTAGAAGGAGGCTTTAACTGAGAGATGAAAATGAGAGTGGACCTATGGTATTGAAAACAAGTTAATTTGTAAGCTCCTTAAGGACATGAAGCTTAATTAAGTGCTTCTTTTGAAGCTTTGATGCAGGCTGCTCCGTCACCCCTCTATAGATAGTGGTGTGTGTGTGTGTGTGTGTGTGTGTGTGTGTGTGTGTGTGTGTGTGTGTGTGTGTGTGTGTGAGAGAGAGCTTGTTCTGCTTTGGTGACAAGCAAAGTGACGGCATTTGTCCCAGCAATGTTTGTGGGTGTCTGACCGTATCACCATGTCTGTGTGTGTAACTGCCTTTGAAAGGCCTCCTAATTGATTCACCATCATTTCATTTCTTTTTCTTTTTCTCTTCCTTTTTTTTCTTTTTCTTTTACAGGCAGCTAGACAGTCCCAAATACCGCAAGATTCATATCATGAAAAACACAGAGACCATCCGGAAGATGGTAAGTGACACAGCCCTAAGCAAGAGCTCGTTAAATCAGCGCGCTTTATAGGACAGTCGCCGTGCCATTTAGCTGCAGTAAAACCCCGGATTTTCAGAATAATGCACCGTTGCTTGAGAAGTTGAGGTGAGTGTGAGAAAGCAACTCCTCGTTGTCCCCACACAGAAGTGATCCGTCACACTGTTACACCGTTGGTCCTGTTCTTATCGGAGCCCCTGTTTCTGCTGCTCTCAGACAGATAATCTCTGATCCAAGTCTAGTCGGGACATGCTATACCTTCATGGACACAGCTACCTGTTACCTACCTCACAGATGAGGGTGCCTGCAGAAGTGGGAAAACAAAGAATACTTGAAGTGAAAGGAGGACCATTATGCGCTTCTTCTCTCTTTTTTTTCAATTTGGGAATGATCATTGTGGCAAATGTGGCACGAGCCTACAATTGAAGATAATTCAAAATCACATTTCTTTCTGGCTCTTGTGTTTCTTATTATACAATTACCCCCAATAAACTATTTCCCCACATACATCAGCTCTCCGGCTGCACTGTCACATGCAACATGTTGCTGCCGCTCGGGGCTCATTGCTCTTTGGCCATTGTAGTCTGACCCCACTGCTGCAGGTCATCATTATAGGGCTTTGGGGAGGAGTGTGTCTCTTCTTTGTTCCCCTTTCAGTCCTGAATAGGGTCCCCTCAGACCAAACACTGGCTTTCTTCACAACAAGATCCATGTTGCCATCAGGCTGTATACCACAAACACTCCTTACCCCCTGGCCTTATTACACAGCGCGCAGTTGAGTGGCGAGTGTCGCTGTATAGAGTCCACTTGTATAAAGCTCCCCATCTCAGGTCAAAGGCATAGGGGAACAGTTGGGGCGTCTCCTGTTTTGACACAGTCTGTATGTTCTTCTAATTGGTGCTAATTGGCACAGAGGGACTCCATTGTTCCTCTGTATAATGCGACCCTCCTCTCCAAGACGGGAAGAAAGGGCACAAACAAAAGGCTGAGGCAAAATAGGGCACGGGTTAAAGCGATCGACAGCGATACCATTACAGCATCAAAACGGGCAGAGGCAGAACTTTCTGTTCAGGTTCTTTTTTTCTTCATTTTGTACTTGGTTTACTGTGGAAAACCCATTTGGAAATTGGCGTTTTTAAGATTTTGTTTGTGTTTAAAGCCCTACTCCAGGGAGAGTTTTGATGCTGGCTAGTTAGATCTTGCTTGATGAATCTTTGGATTTTCTGACCCCTGTGCATGTTCTTTAAGGGTCTTATGCAAACACACAGCAAACTAACCCCTGTTTCTTCCACCTTGTTTTTTTTTTTTAATTAGGAAAGCATCAAGACATGTACAGCAAAGGCCATCCGTACCCGGGCTACCCAGGCTACATCGTGATGAGTAACATGAACAATGACTCCTACATGAACAATGGCTCCCTCTCGCCACCCATGCCCAGAACGGTCAGTACCAACTCTTCTTTTTACGCGTCAGTTTATCAGTTTAACTCGTATGACGTCAGGATGTCAAATGCTGTTGGTATGGCCACGAAGTCAGAACGGAGAATAATAATGTCCAAAACTTTTTGCCAGAACATCCTGAGCATCTCTGCATCTCAGCTAGTGAAAGATATAAGCCTTCCATAAATTTGCGTGGTAAGGATATATATTTAGTAAAATCAAATTTTGATCAGTCAGATAACAGAAAATAAATCATCGATGATTTTAATTAGTGGTGATGAAAATGATGCTAGAATCAGTGTTAATTGCTAAGTACATTTGAGCCATTAAATTATTTTCTTTGGGGGGTTAGCGATAAGGGGTTTCTGTTTAAGTGCGGTAAAAGGTGGTGAAGTGATGCTGACAGTTCTGGTCTGAAACAGCAAATACGCTTTGTTTATTATTTTTTTATGTGCTTGAGGGATGGAAAGCATAAACAAACATGGAGTATGATGATGGACAGCAGAAATTTAACTTCATGTTGAACCTGATCAGGTTAAACCCAACTTTTGGCGTGATTTGGGATTGTACAGTTTAAAAGGCAAACGAAGATAGATGGCAGATGTTGTTTGTAAGCTCTCTCAGTACTAATGCCACATATTCCGGCATTGTAACATAGAGGATGCAGACTGAGGAGGCAGCCTGCTGATTTACCTGCCAACATGACTGTGAGGTCTCTCATGAGGGAAACTGTCTCACTTTTAAAATATCACCCATGATATTAAATGTCATTGATGATATCAGTTGTTTTCACTGTCCATACTGATAAAGTAATCAGAAATCACAAATAATAAAATTGAATTTCATTAAAGACCCACCATACTTTGAAAGAACTGCAATACTCAAATCATTTCAGACATGATAAGGCATTGCAAAGTTTGTGCGTATTTCTGCCTCTAATTTTGAGATCTGATTTTGGTGTTTGCTTGCGGTTTTGAGCTTCTCAAATGTGAATATTTGTTTGCTTTTCTCCATTTCCAATCATTGTAAATCGAATACTTTGTGGTTTGGATTGCTGGTTAGAGAAAATGAACGATCTGCAGTGTCGCTCTGTGCTGTGAAAACATGTGATGCGCTCTTGTTAACTTTTCAAGATTTAAGTGACCAGACAATTAATTGACAAATTAGTTGCTCAGATTTCACAACCATACCAACACATTTAGTTACTAGAATGAAGATTCAATGCGTAAACCATCCCTGTAAAATTTATAGATTTTATGGATTTAACAGCTTAGACCTAACATTATGAATTGGGGATTAAAATTAATTAAAGCATTGATTAATAAAAGACAGCATGCCAAGTGAAATCATGTTGTGTCATGACTTTCTTGTAACAAACTTAAACCCTATCATCTAATATATAAAGAAAAATCACCTCCACATATTCATTGCATTTAATGTTTGTGTTGTTGTGTAGGATCTTTTTACAGTATTTACCCTCTCATACTAGCATTGTTGACGCCCGTCCCCTTGACAACCATATGTAACTCTAGGAAACCAGATGCCTGCCATATTTTCCAGCAGATGAGCATGAGATATAAAGTATTTCTCATCTTGTTAAAATCTTAGGTGATGCATGTCTACATGACCCAAGTAAGCCCTCTAATTAGCCCAGCATGACTGAGGAGGCCTAAGGCAACATCACGTCTCTGAGGCTGCCTCGCAGAGGGGTTTATGGTACTGTCCAGGGGTGGCGTGTGTTGTTGGAGAAATCGTCCCCTGTAACGGTATTAATTTCAGGCCAGCTGCAGGTCTCTCACTGGCGGCTTCCTGTGTCTGTCCCGTTTGCAAATTTCTCCTCTCAGACAGACATAAAACGCAGGGCACACCAGCAGCTGTCCACTCTAATCCTGTTTTGTCCATGTCTCTGTATCACACTTGGGAAGACAACCAGTCTCAGTCTGGCTATGGTTTGGTGCCTCCATACGCTCACACATGGTGCAGAAGAAGCATGCATCTGAGTTAGTTTCATCAGGGTAAAGTTTTAAAATGTGGCTTCTGTGTTGCTAGAAGAATTGGCTTTCGGAGGCAGATGTGAATGTCGGGGGCAGATGCCACATGCTGTGTGTAAAGGATCTTCATTCATACGCAACTCTATCACGGAATGATGTTAAAATTGCATTGCTTCCCCCTCTGCCAAAGTTGCAGAGGGTGAAAGTATGTGACATTGTGGAGAAAACGTGATCCTGATTACCTCATGATTTGCCCTCCTCAGTTTACAAATAGAAAAGTTTTTGAAATGTGGGGAATGATGCTTTCCAAATTCTCTTTTTATGGCTTGTTTCCTGGTCAATTTTATAAATTATTCCATCATATGCACTGAAAAGCTCATAGAGGTCTGTATGGAGACCAGCTGACTGTAGGAGAGGAAATTACCCCTCACTGCAGATGAATTAGGCCAGGCAGTTAGGCGGTGTACTCGCTGCCAAAACTTTTAAAGCCCCGCTTTCATTTCATTTACCACGGCTGCTTTTTTTTTTTTTTTTCACCCAATTTTCCCCCTCACCCTGTCTTCAATAAAACGGTAGTCATTTTATATACGTTTCTCTCACTTATCCAATAAAAAGAGCCAAGGCTTGGTGGAAGGATCACGGAACACGAGTCCTCTGGCTTTCTCACTGATGTCAGATTGCTGCCTCTGCTGCTGGCCATCGCAGCCACAGTATCTGCAGGCCTGGGATCGGTTTTCACTGAGATCAAAGGCACATTCTCTCTTTCATTCTCTTCCATCCCTTGTCCCACCGCCGCCCCCAATCCCAGTAGTTTAGATTGATTTCCATTGACCATGACATTCCTGCACATGCCGTCCAGTCATGATGGAGCTGTTGGGAGTTGCTGATTGTCAGCAGATTTTAAGGCTTCCAGCTTGATAGGTCGCCTCCGCCACAAGAGCGGAGATTTTGGTGTCAGGATGCCCAGTGGTGTTCAGTTTCATTTGCTGTATGGTTAATGTTGATATAAAACAACGCTGAACACTTCAAAGACTCACTGGTGTGTTATAAATATGTAAACCTATAGCTGTTTTAGGATGCAGAGTCTGCAGGCTGCACGCTCAGTGAGAGCGAAGACCATTTCATCATTATGTGATGGACCCCCTTCCTTGAAGGAGCAAAAGGGCATTGTGTTTGTTGGAACTGGTGCTTAATTTAAAGTGATTGTTTGAATTTTAGACTTAAAAGTATTCATTGTCTTGTCCACATTTTATATGCGTACAAAAAACAGGTTATTGGAAAAATTTGTTGTTAAAGCAGGAAATCGTCTGGTATATTTTAAGTGTATTAGTGATAAGTGTGACTCCTCAGCTTGTAGAGATTTCTTTAGATCAGGGCATTTGGACTAAGGACACAGTAAGAGTACAGAGAGAACGTAGATTTTTCTTACCGATCAAATGTGTAAATTTTCCAAATGACCTTCGGTTCGGCTGTGGAAATCGATTAAACTTGTTTCTTTCAGTTTTAGTCTGACTTGGAATTCAGTTTTAGGATATGCACAGCTTTGTGAAATGATCTTTCCTGTCACTCCTTCAAAACCGTGTTGAGTTTCTTTTAGTTTAATTTTCTAGTTTAATAGCATAGAGGAAGGTGGTTACTGCAGAAAAATGAGCTGCGAGTACGTGCACGCGGACTGATTGTCTTTTCTGTCTTCTCACTGCCATTCTTTGCTATTCTAAGTTGTATTAGATATAGTGAAGAGACTTGTCTGCATGCAGTGATTCATAGTTCCTGCTGTTCTTAACAGGGTTTTACAATTTTGGTTAAAATGATCATAAAACATCCCATAGTGGTAGTGAAGTATGATCTTCAAAGCATTTAGGATGTTATCACTGCAGGTTTGATCTGTAGAAGAATAATAGTTCTTTAGCTTTGATGGGCGGTGTCTTATCTTTCAGTAAGTGAACCTTCAGCCTCCTAAACTCAAAGGCAGGATTTGGAAATGACAGTTTCTTAATAAAGATCAACATGCATTTGATGGACGGAGTGTATTTTTAAATGACCTGAAATCCAGTCACATAAACACCCCCCCTCTTTTAGTTAAAACCACAAAACTCTCATTTTGCATGCTCCTCTATGGGTTTAAAGAAATCCTACAGCCCCTGAGCTCATGACATCCTACCAAAACCCTTTGAATAAACTCGTAAATGCACCGCTGAGAAGATAAAAAAAACACAATTGAGTGTTCCTGGTTCTGAAATGTTGATAGCGCAGAGATATAGTGCAGGGTTTTTCACCTGACTGTGAAGATGTGTTGGTGAGCTACAGCTGTGTCAGAACAATCTTATGGTCATGGGCAACAGCTTGAAGAGAGAAATGGATAGAACTGCTGATTTTATTTTCCTTTTTTTTTTTTTTTTTTTTTTAAGCTGAATTTTGCTGCTGTGGTTGAGGGAGTTTAGTGAGCTCCCTCTCCTTTGCCTTGTGCTCTTTTTCCCCTTGGACCCTCCATTGCAGATCCTCATGGCAAGGAAGAGGGGGCTGTGTGGGGTGGGGGGTTGGGGGTGGGGGTGTAGTGCTGCACTTTCCTTTGATGTAGTGGGAACGTGACGGATCTTCTAGCCAGTGTCTCGCAGCGTGGAATCACTAACCCAGGCTTACCTAACGGGATTTGGTAGGACCGCTCTGGTGTCCCTCAGTGCCATGTGTGTCCTGAGCTCATGCCCCCAGCACTACCGTGGAAGATCCCTGTTAAAGAGAACACTACATTTACCAGCAGCCTTCCATGTACACACATAATGTTCTATATGGCAGCTTTTGGTACCTTTTTCTTTTTTTTTTTTGAAGTCTCACTACAGGATGGACATGCTGTGTGACGTTTACTAGAGTTGAGTGTAGCATTTTGGCTTAAAGCAGCTGGACTCCATATGATCATCCCACTGTCGGCTCATTTCATTTTCTGTAAGTAGTCTTTAGTACAGCGCTATATGTATATTTTAGTCTAAAAATACTTTTAGAGAATATATAGTAGCCGTCAAAAGTTAGAAATGTAATTGCCTCATCTTATGCCATATATATCAAATTAGTCATTTTCCTCAGTCAGGCAGTATACATATCAAAGAGTCACTCTGACATTGATGTCATCTGCTGTGCAGCTCTACCAAATGGTGAAATATGTGTGTACACATGAAGGACAGCACCAGAGACCTCACACAGAAGAAACGCTTGGCGTCTCTGGCTCTTTGTAGTGCCGCTGGGTCTCGTTGTTTTATAAACAGCACCATTAACGCCAAGGTTTCTTCTCGCCCCTCCACTGTATGGTGATGCTGGTTGACACATTTACTCCATATGCACGGTGCTAATGACGCCATGTGGTTGCAATCACCTTATCAGTGTGTTTCATCTTGTTTAATGGAGCTGAGCAGAGTGATTCTCTACCAGCACCAAGAGATATGCGTAGTTGTGCAAGATGAAAACCAAAAATAAGACAATCACAGTTAAAGTTTCAGGATGATTTTGTTTTCCTGGTAGTGTAAGTGTAGGCTGATTGCGATTTGAATTAAGTGTAGAAAGATTTTTATTTCTTTGTTTAGATGAAAGATTGATTTTCTTTTTTCTCTTTATTTTTTGGTGGATTTTAGTTGAATGCCAGTGTTTTTGAATTAATTAACATTAACAAGTTTATCTCTTTCATACACATTCAAAGCTAACACCCCCATTTTAAGGCAGTGTTGTTACATCAATAATAGTTAAAAAAAAAAAGAGCACACAGTAGATATAGAAATCATAATGCTCTGAAAACGTGTGTTTCCATGTGTGTCTGAAGAAAGCGATCGGGAGTGTCAGGGGTGTGAGCTTGACATGCAGGCGCACACTTAACCCCTGTTGATGTTTATTTTGGGCATGTTAGTGCTCAAAGCACAGCGCTCACAGATGATGACACTTTCTTTGCTCCCCATCCTCCCACTGAATTGGATGAAGCTTAACCAATCAAGCAGTGCTGCCTGGAGCCAGCCAGTCAGACTTCCATGGACAGAGCGCTGCTCAGGCCCTCAAACACCTGCTCAGGGGGCTTCACTCCTCACCAGCAGCCTGCCACTGATCTCCAGGGGTCAGTGGCAAGCCTCGCCAAGGTTGTCCCTTCAGCCCAAATCTGTTTGAATGGTCTGGGTGTGGACTTCCTGTAAGGGTGGCTCAGAAATGGAGACTAGAGGGCGATGTGTGTGCATGAGTGGAGTGTTTTTTTTGTCAATTTGTTGTGTAACTGTCGTCACTCTTGGTGTTGTTATGACTGTGCGTAGTTAGAAGAGACTGTGGGTGAAGCGGTTTTCTATTGGCAAAGATGTTAATTTGGAGTTCAGGAACTGGAACTGAATATGCTCCAAGATTAATACATTTTAAAATGAAAACTTCAAACCTAGTTTTATAGTCACTGTTTGTTATGTAAAGATTTGTTTAACATGCTCCTATAGGACCAGTTTCACCTAATTGGTTTAGTCTTAAAGCTATGATTGAAGCGTGACAGTAGTCCCTGAAAGCTTGATCATAGTACCTCAGTGTTCCCTGCAGTCGTAAAATGAGTAAAAACATGAATAGCTTTATTGACTTCATCCTGACAGCTTGTAGGTCTATATAGAGGCGAGCAGTGTTCCAGCTAGTAAACTGCAGTAAGGGGAACAATAGGACCACAGGAGTGAAACATGGGTGCAAATCCTGCCGGCTGTGTCCAGACTTCAGAGAAGCTCAAACAGCCTTCACTTTGTCCAGCTAAGAAATAGAGCTATGATCAATAGCTGCTCTGTTGTATGAAGCTGGTCAGTCTCTGCTGCGCTCTCGCCCTCCCTCCTTCTCTTTGCTGTTTCATATTTTTCAGAAGCTCATTATTTCTTTCTGCTGTGGGTGTGAGTGCTAAAGAGGCTCACATGCAATGTGTATCTGACAGCGCTGAAATATTAATGGTCCCCAGTGTAGGAGGTTGGTATAGGGCCTGCATAGTTACAGTACAAAGGGTGCCTTCTCGCCACCAGGCTTTATTAGCCAAGCTGTTAAATGAATAGATGGATATAGCTTGCGCTCTTTCTTCATGCCTCTTTTTGTGTTTTTGCACTAAACATCAAACCACTTTCTCTCTGTCTAACCATTTCCAACACATACACTGGAAGGATATTAGACACAGACTCTCACGTGCGCGCGCGCACACACACACACACACACACATATACATGGATGTACGTAAGGAGCTACACTACACTGTTGAATTTTCTGTGGGAGGACAAAGAGGAGGGCCTTGCTATCAGTTCATTTTGTGTGGTCTTGGCCATAAAAAACACCCTGTTCTTTGACTGTGAAAAAAAGCTGCCTGTCTTTAATTTTTGGGAAACCCATAAAAGTTTGTCGCTCCTTTCATATCGGCTGCAGAATTGAAAACAAATGCTACATTCTCCCCTCCTCTCCTTTGAACTGGCCAATTATGGAGTTGTGAAAATAAAAATCAGTCTGTAGATCTCTTTACCCCCTCTCTTTTCTTTCCTTCCTTCTCTTTTTCCCCCTTCTCCCTCTCTCTTTTTCTTCCTCGTTCACTTTCTTTTTTTTCCTCCTCCCCCTTGTTTTTGAAGAAACCGAGGGGGATCACTGATGTCAAAGTCAAAACCAAGAGCATTAAGAAAACTGGCGAAATGCAATACAGCTGCAATCCGACATGACGCTAGAAAATAGGGCTGAGGAGCAGAAAGCCTCTCTCCCGTATTCCCAGGGCGCGCAACTGCTCCCGGCCTTGGCTTTGATCTCTTCAAAGCCTCCTGCCTCCTACTAGATGGAGAGTCTTGGCTGCCGCTCGTGAGCGCTGGAGAGAGGCAGGGAGGGAGGTGGGGGTGTTTTGGAGGGGGGGCCGCCGTCTTTTCCTTTCCAGGGCTGAAATCAATCACGGTGCCGAGGCAATTATGTGTAATTCAACCCCAGCCAGATTAGTGACTCTTGTTACCTGAGCGACCGGAGCTCTGTAATCTGTGAGACACACCGGCCTCACCAGCAAAAGAGTAGCCAGGAACAGGCGAGGGCACTTGAGGGAAAGGAGGGTGAGGGACTGAGGGTAGAGGGAGAGGTGCTGAAAAGCAGGCTGCCATGCTGCTGTCCAGCAGAGCAAAAAATCAGAGTACAATAGAGTGATTACACTTGCAGATGTAGCCATATTTATGACTAAGTGGATAGCGAGAACAGAAAGAATGAAGAGTGCTGATTGCCATGGAGCTTGCTAGTTAGTGTGCTAACGAGCCAGGTCCCTTTTGTGTTAAAACATGTGTGTAATGTCACCTCCACTGCGCTTCCAGTCCTCCCCCACCATCCACCGCCCTGTCCCCCCTCCAGTGCCATATCTCTATCCCTCATGCCCTCCACAGTCGGCTCCGAAATGCAAGCTTGGCCAAGGCTCCTGCCCCAGGCGCCCAATTTACTATGGCTGGAGAAAAACTCAGTGGCCCCAAGTCACAGAGGAAAACAGCAGAGCTGAATGCTGCTCTTTCCCTGCTGCTGCAGTTCGTCTGATCTGTGCAGCTGTTTCAGTGTCTTAACACACAGCAGTGTAACAATTTACACCCTTCTGCTTTTTTTTTTTTTAATGTGGCTTACTGAGGAGATTTATCCCAATTATGTTTGCTCCTAGTTTAGGCAAATCTAGAACGTGGTAGGAGTTTGATGCTCATGACTAATGCCGCCCCGCGTACGTTATGAGATTATTTATTTGTATGTTTTTTTTTTCTTTTTAAGCCTATGATATTTTTGTGTTGGATTTTAAGAACAATTAATTGGAGTTTGGGTGGAGTGCAGATGGAAAAATTGCAGATTCATATTATTGTACCAGTTAATTGGAAATATATGATTGCCTGGGCTTTGATTCTTTCCCTGCACTCTGTCTGCAAGCGCTGATGTCACAGGGATGAGAACAAGGCTTTGTTTTTTTCCTCAGCAGTCACTTGATGCAGGATGATGAAACCCACAAAGATATCTAGCAAGAATGTGTTTGTTCATCTGATGAGTTCGCCTTGTGCTCCATGTTTCTTTTGATCATCGGACGGCTCGGTTGGTAATGGGAGGCACTTATTTTCCTCATGAGATGTACACATTAAATAAATTAGATATACCGTCCTGTTAGAACACAACGGAGTTGATCAGCACCTTGATGCCGGCGATAGTTTTAACAAGGCAGACTGACAGGGAAGAGGAGCTGACTCTAAAAATATAAAGGTCACGCTGAATGGATTATGTGGCATCAATGGAGCCACCGTCTAGCTCAGCAGGAGCCCTTAAATCCACTAGCAGCCATAACCCTCAGCTCAGGGGCCAGGTGACGCTTTTCATGTCCTCCAATGGAGAGACATCACAGAGGCATCCTCGACTTTGAGCTTCCCGTCATCAAACAATGCATCAAAACATCAAATCAGTCCACCCCCACTGTACCCCTATCTTTTGATATGAAAGATGGGGAAATGTAAGTGCCTGCCGCGCCCCCTCACCTTCACATCTACATTTTTTCCGTCCTCCCATTGCAAACACTGACGCTCCTTTCACTCTGATGTAAAGATAAAGCGAAAAAATTGTTTAACTTTCACTCTTCTTTACTTTTACTTGTTTGACCTGGACTCACAAATTTGCTCAGGATCAGTTTTATGTGGTCCCCTTTGCAACTCTAGGATTGCCATAGCAACCCTACAGCGGTAGATATTGGCCAAAGATTCTGCTGCCTGTGATTGCAAAGAGGTGTAAACATAATTGTGAACAACTTAACAGCAAAGGAAAGAAGGTTACCTCTAGCAATTAGGTTAGTTAAGCTTTTGAGCTGCAGGCATTAAAGATATACATTTATGGGTGCCACATACTATAGCCTACTATTTTCTAGAATTTGCATTTCTCTTGATTGGCTAATAGACTGTTTCACTTCTCTAAACTGACCTCCACAGAAGAAACTTCAGGTAAATCAAGAAAAGTCACTGCACGTGTTGCAGCTCATTCAATCTAACATTGCTTTTTGTAATAAACAGAAAAGATTATATTCAAAAGATATGAGCAGTCCATCATGAATAACCCCAGCTAAGAGTTGAATTACAACATCTGCGTCTTCATTATGTGGCTTATCATTCAGATTTGTGGCATCAGGTGCATGAGTGTGCCCTATAATGTTGTAACCATATGCCCAGAACCTAAGGACTTCCTTTTGTGCTCCAGAAATTCACTATTACCATTTCTTTAGAGGTATCAAGGGATAAACAGACGTTGTCCATTGCCATGTTGTACATGGTCATTGTTTTGTTTGTATTAAAGCCCACAAAACCCTGCCACAAAGCTAATTGACGGGGCGGGGTTTCCATGTGACCGTTCACGTCCTTGGAGAGGTTCTTGAAGTGTTCCCTGCTTCTGTGGAGATGGAGAAAAGCCATTTGTTCGGAGGGGATCAGATTTGAATAGCTTTGTGCTTTTCATTCAGATCGTAGCAGGGGCGTGTGCGCCTGGCTAGAAAGAAACCCTAAAATGTGTGGTTTGATTAATGGCTAATTCCAGGCTGAAAGGCAGTTGTTGGTAGTCTTTACCAGTTAATCCCTTAAAACGTGGAATCACACCCAAACAGTGGGCTGCTGGTATTGTTGCACGGGTCCATAATGTGAATGAACTAAAAGGTTTGCAGTGTGATCCACAACCATGAATGCTTCTTAGCACTGTGACATGAACCTGGCCTGATTATAACCAGATCCGAAATGGTGATAAAATTTGTAACTTAATAAAAAACACAGCTTTGTCTGAGTTCTTGTCAGATTATGTAAAAAGACCCTTTTAGAAGTAAAAGAAGAGAGAATGTGTTTGTCTGCAAGAGGAAAGGTGCACTGAGGTGAAACGAGCACCGATCATGTGACTACAGGGTCAAAAGTTCAGATCAAGGCTAGGACACGGGTGTCGTAGCACCTGAGGCAAAAGGCCTTCTCATGACCCACAGTTTTTGAGACCTTACATAACATACACATTTTACCTCATCACAAGAAATTAAATCTAATTTAAACCTTTTTCTCTGAAATTCATTTTTTTTTGTTCCATTAAGTCATGAATGATACAAGCTCACTAACCTGTCAATATTTTTATTCTTTCTATTCTTACACGTTATGTGGGTGGGTGCGCATCTGTCTGAGTCAAATACAGAAGGAAAACTAGGTCAATACTCTCTACAGCTCAGGCAGAAGCAGCTCTCATTCAAATCACCTCCCCATCCACATTTTCCTGGTGTGTGCCATTGAAAACCTTCCCTGCAAACACGGCAGCGCCTCTGCAGCCTGCTGCCGTCGTCCAGCTCTCCCTGGCTAGCTTGCAGTGCTAATATTTACTCCTTCCTTTCTGTAGATGTAGATGTAGTGTGCAGTGTTGCAGTGGAGCTAGCTGGGGCTTAGTGAGAAGAGTACTGTCTCTAGCTCTCCTCTCCACAGGTAGAGACACACAAAGACCCCCACCAGACTCTATTTTCCCCCCTCAGCGCTGAGCTCCCAAATCCAAACTGACAGCCATTCATACCCAGAATACCTGGGCAAAAGCTGAGTGAGGGGGGGGACACTATCTAGGTGTAGCAGGCAAATCCGCTCTTGTTCGACGGATGTATGAAGCTCCTGTATAAGGCAACTCATCAGCACTTTTCCCCCATTCTGCTCTGCATTTTCTCACCCTCTTTCTCTCTGTCTGTGGTATTGTATGGGGGCTAAGGTTTTAGCGCGCTAGCCACACAAAGTTAGCTTGTGCTGCGATTTTATTTGTGTACATCTCTCAGGGCCTTCGTGTGTTGTTGTTGTTGTTGATAAATCATGCAGTGTGTTAATGCAGCAGCGGGGTTTCTATAAATAGCTGCTGGAGAGGGATGCCGATTGATTCGGGAAGAAAAATAAGTGTGCTCCAAACATTTTCCGCTCGTGGTCAGTTTTAAAGGCTGAGTTCAAACGTAGGGCCCCCAAGATTAGCATTCCCCTTGATTTGAAACTCACAGCTGATCAGGGGCAATGACGCAGCTAAAGCGAGTCACACTGGCATTGTCCAGAAATACCACATAACTATGTCTGTATCTCTTTTTGTGCTACTAGTGCTGATAAATTACACAATTCTGCAAGATTGATGTCATCTTAGGTGTTGCTGGGATTTTCAGTTAACATGCCTCAGTGGATCCATGGCAAGCGATGGCGCTACATAGAGCAGCCATGTTCTTTGTGGGGGTATAGATGCCTAGTGGGTGCTCAAGTGTGTGTGCGGTCTGCCTTTTGTGTATGTGTTTGCGTGTGCGCTTGCAGGCCTGCTGACAGTGGCACTTCAGCAGAATGTTTGCCCTTTCCTCAGTCCTTTGATGTGACCAGGTCCTGCTGTGATAATGAGCCCTGTGCCCCGCCGCAAGGTGAACATCCTGCCGTTCGCCCAGGGCGCTGCCAGAGCAGAGGCCCAACCCCCACCAAACCTCCACCACACACACACACACACTTTCTGCAAACACGACGGTGGAGGAGCCGACCTCCACTCAGAGCTGATCATCTCTCACACGGTGCTTGGATAGTGTGAGCATGATGACAATCCTTCATGTGGCATGGAAACATTTCAATTCCAAAATCTACGTCGTTGTGCATACAGTATATACAGTACACACCACATGGCAATATTGCCGAATATGGCTGAACTTTATCGCAATTCTTCAGAAATTGAGCACACAACACTGTAGTTTATCTTGAGTCAATTCAACATACAACATCCTTCTACCTTAAATACTCAAAGTACCCAATGTCTCTTAATTTGCCACAGAAAACAGTATTGAGAGATGTTGCTGCTACATGTTGCGCTTTTCTTGGGATTTGTTGACAATAATGAACCTGAAGTACCAGCAGCCTCATCCTCTGTGGTGCGGTTTTATATTTTATCAGATAAAAATCTTCACTCTTGTAGAACAAAAACCTTCATAACTAATCTTTTATATTTAGCAGCACTTTGCATAAAAACAATTTGGGCAACATGAACAGTTAATTTATAAAACACTAACTCTAGATTATCATAGTGCATATACTTAATATAATTTAAACCTTCATGACCTCTTGTATGACTTTTTAAAGCCTCAGCCCTTTAAACAGAAACTGACTGTTGTCATACTGAACTCTTTCTGTTTAACTCACTGTGGCTTAACAGGAAAGAAAAATGGCACTAGATCATTTCTAATGTTCTGTTGCTCTTCCCTCAGTTTTTAATAGCTCTGCGACATATAGAAATTAAGAGTTGAACACTTTTAAAAAGCGGATAAAGTCTTTTCATCTCGGGCAGGCATATTTCACACAAATTATCTTCTTTGCGCGTTCAGAATGTCAGTATAAGAACTAGCGTGATTGGTTTGCTCGGAGCACACGCTCTTCATGCCAACTGAAGGATGATGGGTAATCCACCTCGTCCTATTCAGTTGTGCTTGGTGGTGGTGGGAAAGAAGAAATTTGGCTGTTAATAGCTCCTTTGTGTTCATATGTAGCATGTATGTGCTAAATTCATTAAACGCATGGTTATTGCAGTTTTTGATCCCTTCACCATGTACCATGACCGTATTTTACAGCAGGCTTATTTTTCCTTTTTTTTTTTGATTTCATGTTTATACAGTGGCATGTGTTGGTCATGTGTGTTAATGTGAAGTGTTTGACATATGGCTTTGTGTGTCCGTGTGGGTGTAACAGTGGTATTTACAGGACTCTGTGACAAGTTTCCTTGCATGATAAATTGGTGTTGTGACTTAGCCACTAAAACCATAACACTGTATATGTGGTACAGGCTTATTTTTGCTATGCGAGTAATCCACCATACACCACTTGGTGTTATCCTTCATACCTCTTGTGTCTTTCCCATTTTAACCATCTGGCCTCAGCCTTCAGTATCATTGGTTCTCTTCAACTTTTGGACTCTTGAGTAGCATGCAGGATTTATGATTGAAATGAAAAGGGGGGAGGGGGATTTAGGGGGTTCGGGGGGGCTTCACAGATGTAAATTTCTCTCCAGGGTAGGCTTTTCCTGTTATTTGTAGCCTACTCCACTCCTGTCCCTGTGGTTGGCTTTGCTTGTTCGTCTCATTACCCCGGGCGCGTGGCGCTCCTTCGATTGCTGGCGGCCTGGCTTTCTTCTCCATTAATTGGGTTTCGTTACATTAAGCCCCCTGGCCAAGGGGCCATCCTTCCAATAAAACATTCCATTTTTAGCACTCCACTCAAAGCTGGTGGGGTTCAACCCGCTCTGCAAATGGTAATTGGTTATTTATTTAAGCTTCCTCAGGTTGGTCTCCACTGGTTTGGTAAAGAGGGAGGGGAGGAGTGAGCTACAGTCCCTTTTCTTTCTTGTGCTGTAAATGGGAGGCTATGGCAGAATGTTTGCTCGCTTTTGTTGGGAAAAGGTTGGACAACTAGCACACAAACACACCTGAGAGTGAACACCTGGTCTGAGGGTGACTCTGTAGGATTTCAGCGATGGGCACACCCTTGCTTCATGCTCTTTCAGCGTTAACAGAGGCTTTCTGTCTGTAATCTTGTCTTCTTTATGAGCCATATTGTCAGTGGAAGCAGTAGCCCAAGACTGTGTTTAAACAGTCACAGGAGGGTGTGTACTCTTGGCCAGTGATTCACTGTTACTTTGAAAGATTTCCTCAGGTGGGAATCATTTATTTTATTGGAAATCAAACTATTGATGATACAATTTGTTTGTTGCCTCATCTTTCTGTGTCTTTTTTTCCCTGTTTAATATCTCAGGCCTCATACATTTTTGGTGCTTTTCTTCCAGAGTTCAGAAAATCTTCTGAGTGGGTGAGGTTGGGTTTTGGGGTGAGAAGGGCATCTTAGTGAAAAAGATTTAGCAGCATGGGAATCCATAGCCACCACCACTTTAGCTGCCATCTCCCCAGCTGTTTGTGAAACACCTCACATGGTTTCTACACACTTGATTGTAGCTGCAGGCGCAAAGAGTCCTCATTGCATATAAATTACAGAAGTGGGAAGTGATTATTATAAAATTCCCGCTTTCCCTTTTTTCCACTCCACTCTGCAGAAGTGGTATAATTGAGTGGAGTACAAAAGCCGTGCTGTGAGGGGAGAGAGGGAGAGAGATGCTAAAAAGGCAATATTGCAGGGATAGTTATTCCATGTACCACATAGACACACATTCAGACACACTCATGCTCAGCAACCATGGCAGGATGTTGGTGGAATTTGACAGAATACAAGCTCAGAGACCGGCGTGCCGTCAGAAAAATCCTCCCTCAGAAAAAACAAAAAAATAAAAACAAACAAAAATGAAACGTCCCATTTCCCTTCCCCACCCCCAATATCAAACAGCACGCCAAGTCACTGGCTCCCTGTGCTGAAACACACTGGAGTGTCTCCTCCATGGAGGGCTCCCTGCCAGCTCCAGTTCCGCACAATGAATTTCTCTTAAAACCACATCTGAGGGGTTCTTTAAAAGGGCCGGCCAAGCCTGAATATGAAATTCCAAATGGAACATTTTCTTTTCAATCCTTGCCGCCTCTACTCTTTCGCTCTCCGTGAAAAATATGAATAGAAAGATCCTAAGCCTATTATTTCTCCTGTATAATAGAAGGGACCTCCAATATGGCCGCCCTCTGTTGCAACACTGCTGCCGCTGTTGCTGCTGTGGGCTTTTGGAGTCAGGGTGGGGATGAGAGGGGATCAAATCGCTGCGACGTGGCGTGACCCTCACGGTTGTGGTCAGTTGAGTGTCTCCAACTACGTCCGCCAGGAAATTGGTAAAAGGGTGTCGTGCTTTTTTGTCTGTAAACTTGCCAGGAGCCACAGAGTGGGCAAAGCAAGCCAACAAGTCTCCACCTGGAAGTATTAAAATGGTGGCTCCATGACGGCTGTTGGCTCATATTCATTGTAACTTTAAAGAGACACAGTCAAAACATGTAGGGAGGCTTTTACTTAACCCTAATGCAGTTTTCATGGTCTAATTCTGTGTATATCTTGAGAGATATGAAGATTTATGAAGCTTAAATTACAATTCATTGCTCTTCTTTTCTTCCTCAGGTAAACCATGGTTAGTTAGGGAATGCAGTTTCTGTAAATATGCACCCAAATAGCCATAAATTCTGTATTGGTCACAGAGGCCTGCAGGTTTTTCCCTGGTGGATTTTGCCACAATGGAGGCAGTTTATTAAGAAGTTGAGAAAAATAGGATTTGACAGCTGTAACTGGGAAAAGCAGAAAAGAGGGCTTCTCTTCTATGGTAGGAGCCTCTGGCTTTCTTTGGTGCCAAGGAGTCAATCACCTTTTATTTTTTTGTATCATAGTTTATATGTGTGAACAAGTAAGAGAGACTAATTTTTTTTTTTTTCACCGCCTATTTCTTTCTGCTCCCTTTGCTACAAGTTGGAGACGACTTCAAGCCAGAATGATAATCCCCCAGGCTCTTATCTCATTCCCAAAGGATAACAAATGGGAGTGGAGAGGCGTAAAATAATATGGGCGAGAATGCTATCATTTAGCCCCTGGTGTAGGCAAGTCCCAGCCACCCCGGTCCTGATTAGCCCCCCTTTAGGGTTAGCAGCCTTTATTAATAAGCCCTCCCCTCTGTAGTATGAGGTCTGACACTCCCACACCTGCAGATTATCCCATCACCTTTGACTCTTGTTAACTGGGGTCAAAATACCAGACTCACCTGGACTAGTGTGAGAAGCTGCTGGATCATAGCTTGATTCGTTTTCAGGCATAGATTTGTGTTGTTGTTGTTTTGGTTTTTTTTTCCTGAAAACAGGAAGTGTGTGCAACCTTATGATACAGTGTGGATTGCGCTAAGTGAATAAGTTTTAGTTCCATATCAAATATGAAACTGGGAAAAAATGGCCCTGGGAGATGAGATTCTTTGCCTGATTAGGAGCCTGATGTGGATGACCCTTCATGTTGGTTGGGGACACTGAGCTCTTTTTGGACACACACCGCACATACTGCCCTTTGTGTTCCTGATTAGGATGTTCCCAGAAGGTGGGGAGAGAGTGGGGGAGGTGTCTTAAGGTGAGAGTGGTGCCAGTCTGCGACCGGTTTGCTATTGTAAATATCTGTATATATTGTGTTTCTTCTTTTTGTGTGTCTCGTTTGAAATGTCTCTTTTCTACCTCATGCTGCTCAATGTGCCTTAAATTGTACCCCGGAGACAAATAAAGTTTTCTGAATCTGAATCTGAATGTGAAACTCAGACATTCCAGCCGCCCCTGTGTCCACGGCGTTTTGCGTGTGCGTGTGTGTGTGTGGTAGATGAGGAGGGGCACCAATCACCAGTTAGCACCGCAGGAATGTCACCTTGGCACACACCTCGCTAGGACAATGAAGTGAGAGCTAATAAAGAACAGTCCCTTGCTTATATCATCTCTTCAGAATTTTATGCTCATACTAAATTTAGATGAGTATCTTCAACAACATTATTAATCAGGTGACTGTTCCCGTGGGAGCATCTGATTACCATTTCATGAAGTTTTTCTCTTTGATTCAAAGCTTGAGGGTGCTGTTTGGTGTAAGACATGTCTCACCCAACGGTGAACTGATGTCTCTTCGATTAGCCATATATCCTGTGGAGGTGATATTTTGACTCCAGCTCAGCTCTGGGCTCAGATTGTAAATAGTAGATTTAGCATGGCTAAGCATTACCATGTGTTCAGTGCTGCTGAAGCATGTAAGCGCTGTTGGCTGGGGGTTGGGGCTGGGGTTTTTTGGGCCTGGCTCGGTCTATTTTAGTTGTCAGGAGGCAGGTCTCTCTGAGTCAGCCGGGGTTGTGGGGGGGGCTTGTGGCCGGGCCACTGTTGACGTGATTACCCCTGCATTAAGTACCACTGCAGACATCTGTCTCACTCGCTCTCTCTCTCCCCCTTTCTCTCCAAAGCCCCCTCCTCCTCCTCCTCCATCCCTCATCTCTCCTTCCCCCGGCTCTTGCTCTGTAATGAACTCCCCTTATTCACCAGCTAATGACTGCCTTTGATCTCCCGCCTAAGACCTCTGCTCTAACTCTACCCCGCGAGTCTCTTTTCTCTCCCCCTTCTTTGCTCTATCGCTTGCTCGCTCCTATTCGCTCCAGCTCTGCTTGCATCTTTCTCTCTTTTGCTGTCTCAAACATGCTCATTTACCTCTTTGACTTGTTTTTCTTCCTTCCTTGAGGGAATAGGGTTTTCGATCCTGCTGACCTAGGCTAAACAAAGTTTTGAGGTGCTGGGCTCAGGCTACTAAAAGAAAAGAAATTGGAAAAAATGGTTTTTAGTAACTTCTTTTTTTGACCACACTAATAAGCTTCACCCACATCTATAAGGAGTGCTGCACAATAGACCACCCGCACTCTGTGCCGTACCAGTCCCCACATCATGTGACAGGGAACGGAGCCATATTGCGCATGGAATAATGGAGCTGAAGCTCATGTATAATGTCATCAATCTTTCATATTGTTTTTAAATCTCCTTGTATTTTTTTTTCTCCACAGTCCAACAAAGTCCCCGTGGTGCAGCCGTCCCATGCAGTCCACCCACTCACCCCTCTCATCACGTACAGTGACGAGCACTTCGCTCCAGGGTCCCATTCTGGCCATCACCCCCAGGATGTCAGCAACAAACAAGGTAGAAACCAGAACACGACACAACGCTGACAGCCTGCACGCCAACTGTGGAGCAGCTGGGTGAAATACAAACAAATATGTTTTTGCATATTACTCATTGAGAGAGTAATTTTTGTAATGTTTTCCATTTCGCATCAGAGCTGCTTTTGTTAACAAGAGAGGGACGACTTATTAGGTTCAATAAAACCTTTTCTCTCCTGATACCAGTTCTTAAACCTCTGCTCTGGGTAAGTGCTGATGCTGAGGACTAATCTTACATCAGTACTCTCTTTTTCCCAAATTTGAAATTTATATACCTCACTGTGAGAAACTCGTTTTTATTTAAGGTAACATGAGGGTTTACTGTGGGACTAAAACATTAGTTGGCAGCCTGTCATGACCCAGTTAGTACATTGATTGAGGAAACGAGTTTTATGATGCCATTGACAAAGAAACTATGAAATGTGGATCGATTATTTATCCATTGTATTGCATTGTAATACATGAATTTGAAGTGTTAGTTAATAGTTTTTGCATTTCCTCGTCAGTCTTTATTTTGAATCATTGAGAACAACAGTAATGACTTGATTTGACTACTTGACAACTGCAAGTCACACAAAACGAAAAAAGGCTTGCAGGTTCAGAAATATTATGTGATTTTGTTCAAAATATTGCAGTAACGCTGAATGGTGCTTTAAACTGAACCAGTACCTGTTTTTTTTTCTTCTTTTGTTACATCCCTGTCTGCCAGCA
This sequence comes from Toxotes lorentzi, assembly GCA_037833715.1. NCBI lineage: Eukaryota > Metazoa > Chordata > Actinopteri > Toxotidae > Toxotes > Toxotes lorentzi. The sequence goes on from JBBMJY010000020.1 coordinate 8,993,384, forward strand.
CTGTCAGCAATCAATAGAGACACACAAACCAAAATGTGTCACAGCAAAGTCTCTCCTATCAGCTCTAAGCGTGAACTCATTTGAAGCAGCCTGTGGGATGGCGCACTGAGCTCTGCTGCCCTCTCCCTCTGCACTCTTTGCCTCTCAGTAACAACGTCAAGCTACAGCTCTGACAGCTGCAGAGGAGCTCCTCAGCAATTTGGACGGGCTCCTCAGCCCCGCGCAGCTGGAGACTTTGGCAGCTTCTCATGAATGCGAACAGACGTGAGCCCTCAATAGTTTTGTCCCGCACCTTTTCTCTTCTCCCGGCTTTCTTCTCCTGCGGCTGCCAGTTGAAAAGGAGGAGAGGAATCAGACAGGATGTAGGCGATGAAGAAGAAGAAGATGATGATGATGATAATGATGATGGGGCTGGGAGGTTCTGAGGGACTAACTATAAATAACAAAATAGGACTGAGCACAAGAATACACAGCTTAGTGAGAGATGAAGGGAGTGAGACATATAAAGAAACTGTGCTCCACATATGTCAGAGGAATCATGCACCAGACACATTTTGCTGAATATTTTTCCAGTGGAAGCAGGAAAGAATTGTGTTGACATGGAACTGAGCAGTAAATACAATGTGCACACATGCACGCATTAGATTTCAGAAACTTGTTGTCATGTAGTACAATTTATGAAGCAATGCTCTCCATTTTACTATTTTTTTGTTGGTCCTGCCAGTCCACACAGATCCACTAAGCTGACAAACACAGAAGAGCAGATATGACCCCTGGAGGTCTTTTTCCTACTACATTTGATCTCTGCACTCCCAGCCCAACAGAAATCCATGTCCAAGTGATCCAGTTGCAGAATTAGCTGCAAATGATTTCCCTAGGCATATTCATGTGTGTATACCAGTGGAGCTGAGCTGAAAATGCTTAAAACGAATCCTCTCTTTCTTGCTGTCCCTCCCTCCCTCTCTCTTTCTTTTTCTCTCTCTCTCTATCATATCGACCAATTGATGCTCTGCCTTCCGTAGTGGGCTCAGACTTTGATCTGCTCGTTAATTATGAAAAACAATCATGGATTTTCTCATTACGAGCTCTAATATGCACAGGGCTGCAATGCAGGAAGGGAGGTCGAGCGTTTGGGCCTTTGAACATTTTATATTTAAACCTCTATATTGTATTTTGGTTTTTTTAAAAAAAAGCAGAAGATGGAAACACTACTTTGAATATAGATTATTTCCAGGTTTTACAATGAGAATCATGTTAGTGTTGCTTGTTGTGAGAGGAAAGGCGAAGTGTGAAACACTGTTGGGTGTCGACAGGAACGTGTGAATGGGTGGAGGAGTGAGTAATTAGGCACCTTAGGGGTGTGAGTGACAGGGTTAACACGCTGGGGCTCTCTTCTCCTCCCTTGCTGCCTCACCCCTTGCCTCCTTCCCTTCTGCCCTCAGGAGGGCCCTAAGGAGTGTTCGGCAGTGGATTAGTGGGCAGGGGGTAGTGCTATGCGCTATGAATCCAGCGTTGCAACATTGGCTTTGGAGATATAAGCCTCGCGCTCGCCCTGCCTCTCAGAGGAGGGAGGCCCCTTCAGACCACAGCCTGGAGAGAGAAAGAGGAAAAGAAAAGATAGAGGCAGAGAGAAGAGACTGGCTCCAGCAGGGATTAGAAGATGGTGCTAATCTGGAGGCATTTGCCCTCTTTTGTGTGTGTGTGTGTGTGTGTGTGTGTGTGTGTGTTTGAGCACACGTGTAGGCACATTCCACTTGTCTGTGTATGAACAGTATTTCCTGATGTCTACAGACTTTCAACCGTATTATCACCTCCTCTGCTCTAAAATAAAAAAAAACAAACAAGCGTTAGACAAGAAGACATGAGGCCCATGCAGATTTTGTTAAATTTTAGTCATCCTGCAGGCACGTTCTCGTTAAGTCTTCTCACAAAAAGAGACCCCATGACCTTGAAACCCAGTAGGAGCAGGCGAGCCGGAGATGGAGGAGCTTAGTCCTGAAGATCCACCGACAGTTAGTCCAAGTCAATCCCGTGTCTACAGGGAGAACTGCAGCCTCTGCCACAAAGAGGAAGCTTCAATTAACCAGCTTAAAGACTCTGAAACACACTGGAAGGAATCTATCTAAGCAGAGAAAATATGATCCTTTTCTACTGGTTGATTAATGTGAGGTCAAGAGGCATGTTCAAGTCCCGACACGAGCACTGTCCTTGACTTGTAGTAGAGCAGGACGGGAGAGGTGGGAATAAGTAATGGGTTTCAAACAATGCTATTGTTTGTTTAAAACAGAAGTTTAAAGCTCAGTCCATTTACTAGCTTGTTTGGGAATTTTTTAACCATCACTCACAGTCAGTTTGAGTTTGCTCAGCTGTCATGCACTAAACAGTTCTGGAACAAGCCGGGAATTAAACCTTGAGTTAAGATTTATTTATTTTTCTCATGCTGTTGTTTCAGGTCAAGAATATTTTTTCTTGACTTGAGAATTTTTTTTTAAGGAGATGCACTAAAGCAACTTTTTCTCTGTGAAGTAGATTCCAGTACCAAAACTTAGGGTTCTCTACCAATACAGAGTACAGATCTGATTTTTTTCAGTTTTTTTGCTTATTAAAAAAAGTCAGACTTCTCAAATCAGCGGTGTTAAATGTTGTCTTATCACAAGAGACATGATGAAATGACTTTATGTAAAGTTACCATTAAAAAAAAAAACAAACAAACCTGATAGACATGCTACTCTGTTCTATTGTTGACTTTTATCTGCATTCTCCATATCTTACAGTTGTTTACTGTTGTTGTGTTTTTAGGAATGCCAAGGCATCATCCTGGACCAGACATGACCAACTTCTACTCCCTATCTCCTGGAGGAGTCGGGCAGATCACGCCACCGCTGGGATGGTGAGTCACATACAGACAAAAGCAAAAAAAAAAAAAAACATGCAGAGTTGTTTCATGTAAACAAGGAGCAATTACTATCGTGTCTCTTCACATCAGATGCACACTGACACTGTGCTAGCTTTGTGTACTGAACGGAGGAAAGCTGGCCTGCAGCAGCAGCATTCACAGGGAGGTCTGCCTCTGGCTGTTCCTGCTGCGCTGCTGCGGCTTCAGCCACACTGCTCCTCTGTGTGCCCAGCACATGTCAAACACATCACCGCATACGTGCCCCTGCATAACCATATGGCTGCTTAACCCCCATCAAAGGCTTCTGGAAGCACTTCTCTCTCTGAGCCTCATTTCATGTTTGGGAAGTGCTTTTTATAGAATCTTTTTCCTCTTTTCTTTTTTGACTGGATCCTTGTCACTTCCATTTCCTGTGCCTTCTTTTTTTTTGTTTTTCCCAAACATATCTTACCTTCTTTCTTTCTTCTTCCTCACTATCTCATTCTCTGTCAGTGTGATGTTTCCAAAGACACAGCTTCAGGCATACACTGAGTGAAACCAGATGTAAGGTGCAGGATGAGGAGATGTTTGAAACCCAGACGGTGTCATCCTACTCTCCTCCTTTAAGGCTCGTTTATGCTCAGTGTTAGATGGGTATACGGATAAGGTTGAAGCCTTCGTTTGTTTGGCCCGTATTTGTGCATGATTTCCAAAGAAATTTTAAAAGCTGAACTTTCTGAGGAGAGGTTATGTGCACTAGTCAGAAACATCTATATCATAGTATTTCGCCCAGGCACAGGGACAAACAGAACAGAACAGCTGAGAGGCAATTGGAAGGAAAAGGAAAACTTTTGACTCCGAGCTTTCCTCTAGTCGATGTATTGCTCAACATCTATACCAACGCAAAGATTGCATGGAGGTAACGTGGGCAGTGACGGTTACATTGTTTGAAATGGATGCATTTTATTTTCATACATAAGTGTAGCATAAATAAGTCTTAAATCTGAATACCTACAATATTTTACCCCGTTTTTGAGTGAGAAACCTCCCAAACTTAAAACTTTTTCTTAGGGACTTTCCCTATTTTCTTCATGGGTAGCTGAGCTCTGATGATAGAGCCTTGATCATGTTATGTAAAAAAATACAGATGACAAGACAAGATAAAGATGAGACAAGGGATGAAAAGCACATCTAAAGATTACCTCATGTGTAGTAGATCTGTATATTAAGAAGGAGTTTTGAAAAAAAAAACTCAAAGTAATTTAGACTGAGTTTTAATAATACTAAAGACCACAATATGTTTCCATGTCACTTCCTCCTATTTTGCCTGATCTTCATTGTTCTGGGTTCTCTGTGAGAAGGGAAACAAAAGCACAACTCATGGAAACTTCAAGTTCCTAATCTCATTAGTTACTATTAATTCTGTGGGTCTTTGGATACACAATGGCATAGAGTGAAATTTCCCATGTTATCCTATAAATCAGTGATTTCCAACCTTTTTTTTTTTTTTTTTTTTTTAAATTGTGATCCCTTAATATAAATCTTGTGACCGCTCATCACTGGTAGCATGTTTGTCAGTTGCGAGAGGAGATTTAGAGGCCTGAAAGGGTAACTTTACAGTATTTTATAAGAAAGAAGTAACAATTAAAGAAAAGTTTCAATTAAAATTTTGAGTATGAGCTCTACTGGGCAGTCACGTCACAACCCACTGAATTCACCTTGTTGGGTTTGTGAGTCCCAGATTTGGGAATTACTGATCTAATTGGTCAACATTTGGATGTTGACCAATGTTTCAGAATGTTTATGGTAGTTTTCATTGGGTCTTGTTTACTGTGTCCAGCATAATATTATTATAATTATTATTGACTGCTTTCTGTAAGCCAGACTGCCCCAGGGACATTAAAGCTTTACTCTACTGCTCTACTCTAATACTGCAAGAAAGAGGTTGATGAAATCTGTGCCAAAAAACTGCACACACAAGACCTATAGTCTGTAGCCCTGTTCTCACCATTCTTTCTTTCAGCTAAAGTGTCTTTCTGAATATGAAGTATTAAACATCTCATGCAAATACATATGTGTGGATGGATTTCTTTCTTTCTTCTCTTATTGTCACTCCAGAGTTTTTTGGGGTTTTTTTCCACTTAGGTTACATTTTCAGGGAATGTCCAGGGACCCTTTCTGAGCTATACTTACCTTCTTGGTCCTCTCTGGTTAATTTAAGTGCATATTGGCTGCTGTTATTGCAGGTTCTCACACCACATGGTGCCCGGCCCCCCAGGTCCCCATGCTACAGGGATCCCCCACCCGGCCATCGTCAACCCACAGGTCAAACACGAGCCACCGCATGAAACAGACATCATGCACATGTGAGTCCTGCAAACACAAAATGCCTTCATCAAGCACTGTCACGCTTTTTTAAAGCACAAGCCTCAACTTCTCACCACACCCCTCTATCAGCAGTTTTCTGAGACGACATACTTCCAGGTATTTGTGCACTCCACCACTACAGTAGGCCATTTCTGAACAAACCCTCTGTCAGACCCTTGTTCTCATTCCCTTGATGTGAGCAGATAAGTAGCGAAGGCCCATGCTCTACTGATAACAGGCCTATGCTTCATTTGGCCTCAGGGATCACAACACACTTAGCCAGCAACAGATACAGGTCCTAGATTAGCACTCGCATGAACTGAATTCACATCCCCAGTGTGTGCAGTGGGAAGTGCTGTGAGCGCCCTGAAGTGGTTATCACTGATATTTCCATTATTCATGGCCATCCTCATACCGAGACTGTATTAGTATAAAAAAAGGTTGTTAGAAAGTAAGTCAGGAGTGGGAGTTCAGTCTTTGAGTGTGTGTGATTGAGCATTTGGTTTTAAGTGATTGGCGATGTGCTGTGGACAAGAAGGGTTTGGTTGCCATTACTGGTGAAGTAATCTCTCCGCATGACGGGCTGCAACTGTACAACTGCACATGATTAAAGAGGCAGGGGCCCATGGCGTGGCAACCCCTCGCACGCTGCCTCACCATTGGCTGAGAGCAACCAGACCCTCGCTGCTTTTGTCGCCATTGCGGCACCACAGTTTCCCCTCTTGTGTTGCTTTGCTCTTTTATTTCTCTCATTTTCAAACTATTTTGTTTCTTCCTCTTCTTTACCTCCTTCCATGTTGTGTGTGTGTGTGTTTTTTTTTTTCTACAGGAAACCCCAGCACGAACAGAGAAAGGAGCAGGAGCCCAAAAGACCGCACATCAAGAAGCCGTTAAACGCCTTCATGCTCTACATGAAAGAGATGCGTGCGAATGTGGTCGCCGAGTGCACGCTGAAGGAGAGCGCTGCCATCAATCAGATCCTCGGACGAAGGGTAGGTCACATAGCTGGTGTACTTTGATTCAACAGTCTCACTCTCCCCTCGGCTCTCATTTATCTTTGTTGATTGGATTAAATCACCAAGAGATCACAGTTCAAGCCATGGCTCTATAAAGGCTGCATGGACTGACTTTCCAGGCCCAATTAGTTTAAAAAGCACAAAGGTTCCTCTCTCTATTAACATACAGTCTTTTATGAACTAGTTGTGATTATTGTCATAATGATTGCCCCAGCCAATTACTTCCCTCTCAGCAGCACAGATACAAACTGCCTATCTAACTGACATTTAATCAAATTGGCTTTAATAAAATATGCCTGGATAATGGCACGGTTGGAAATGACAAAATTTGTTCCTTTTGAGGATTGGGAAAAGAGTGGAACCACAGAGCCATGTTAAAAGCCTTAACGAATAGGCCTAGCGGTTGAGGCAGCCAGCCACAGCAAAGCCTAGTTTGTGGCCTGCATAGGGTAATTGCTCGCTGACATAGTTTGAATAAAAAGCGCTGCTAAATTGGAACCAGTGTTTTGATATGAAATCAAAGTTTTTTCCTCTCTCTTCTCTCCCTCTCCGGCTCTTGTGCATGTTAATCTCTTCATCATGTTTCCTCTTCTTCTTTGTCTCTCTTTTATCCCTGGTTTATTCAACACCAAACGTTTGGAAGTTGAGAAGGATTTTTTTTTTCTTTACCAAAACACCAGAACACTTCTCTGTGCAGGAAACATGCAAGTGCATGCCAGTAATTGACTGTATGCTATTTTTTCCCTAATCTCCTCTGTACTGAAACAGTGGCATGCTTTATCTCGGGAAGAGCAAGCTAAGTATTATGAGTTAGCCCGCAAGGAACGACAGCTCCACATGCAGCTGTACCCAGGCTGGTCCGCTCGAGACAATTATGTAAGTATCAACAGAACAGATTGGCAGAGGTGCGCCTGCGTGCGTGTTTGTTGGTTTATGTTGTTTGTGTGTTTTTGTCAGTGTTGCATGACTCGTTCTTTAAATGGCACACAGTAATCCACACACTAATTCACACTAGTACGCTCCATGCTAATAGGGTCCATTTGTGGACCCTTTGTTTCAGCCTAATGTGTAATTCATAACACTGTGATTCACTGTTATATTACCATCCACACTAAAATGGATTGTACTATCGTGGACATTATTATTGCCACAGTGAGTGAAAATTGCCTGGTAATGGTTATGCTAGTCTTTGATGTTCCATATCAGCGTGGAGCTTTGGATGTAAAAAGCAACTGTTAGTCTGAGTTCTGCAGGCTGGAACGTACATACAGTATTCAGCAGCAGCGACCTTTGTTCCTGTAGCTGCCCATTTTGTTTGTGAATGTGGGAGGTTCAGCTGGATTTAAGATGTAGTCTGTTTTCGGTGTACATCGCAGTATGTGTTTGCATGTATACGTGTTTTTGCATGTGGTTGGAAGTTGTCAAAATCTGTCTCTGAGTATGTGGTGTGTATGAATTTGTGAGAGAGAGAGCACCAGCCTTTATTAAAAGTGTGGCTCCGGCACTCACATTCACTCCACCACCAAAGTGCTTTGTGGTGTTTATCTGCCTCCCCTCGGACACCGACAGCATCCCTCCTCCTTCTGCCTCCACTGCTCCGCTGCCAAAATGCCTCGCTGAGGGGGAGACAGCTTCACAGCTCTGCTCCCAGTGAAAAGCACAGCACAGTTAAAGATACACAACATCAGCTAGTGACAGTTAGCCCAGTTCCCGTTTAATTTCCAGCTTTGTTAGTGCAAACATATTTGACGGGTAGGAAAAAAAACATGAGAGGAATGACTTTCTGCTCTGCGTATTGGAAAGATAAAGAGAACTGATACGTTTAGCGCAAAACGTTTCATACAAATGAATTTTGGATCCCTGCGAGCGCTTTTCTGTGACCCCTCCCACAATAGTCAACACATCATGCCTGGAAACACCCAAAATAGGTAACGCACTGGCATTGAGAGCGTGCAGCATTCATAGTTTTGCTGTGTACCCCCTCTCCCATCCTTTCTCTCACCCACTCTCACTTAGTCTCTCTTCTTTCCCGTCTGCCGCAGCAGTAGAAGGCAGATTAGCTCATGAATAAGTGGATTAGCAGACTTTGCAGCAGGAAACCAAAGTGCTGCTCATATTTGACTAGAACGACTCTACGCTGCTATCTATACCTATAGTCTCCCCCCTGGGGATTTAGCATAAGCTATAAATCCTTACACACTCCCACCACCTCGCTGGAAGAAGAGTGGCGCTCTTCACAGTCATTGAGCTAGACTAGCCTAATTACAGTGAGCATTTTTAATTGCACTTCATGTTAATGTTTGTCATTAGAGGGACTTCAAAGGTAGTGGAAATCTGACACAGACTGGTCACAACAGTAGAACAAGCTACCGCTGTTCAGTTGGGATGGTCACAACTCAAAAAAGGCCTAGAAATGATGCCAAGCAAGTAATTTAAAACCAGTTGAGAGCAGGTAGAGCACACCTATATCCAGTCGGACTCTTGCTTGATCCATCCCTCTCAGCGTGGCAGTTTGCGGTGGAGTCTGGAGTCCGGGGGATGCTGGTTGGATGCCCAGCAGGGGATGAGTGAACATGGCAGTCAGCAGCAGGATATCAGAGTGGTCTAGTGAGCGTGAGTGCTGGAGCCACACTTTATGCGTTCCTCTGTATATTTTTTAGGGAAAGAAGAAGAAGCGGAAGAGGGAGAAGATGCAGGAATCGGCCACAGGTAAGCAACAGTTTCTCCAGTTCCTTCTCGGGTTTCTTTTTCTTTTTCTTTTTTTTTTTTTTCGTTTTGTCTGTTGCATCTTGAAGTTGTGAGTTACACCATCTGCCTTATGAATACACATCATCTTTTACAGCATATTGCTGCATTTATACTAATACACACCCTGTAAAAAAAAAAGAACTGATCTCCCAGTAGACATGTACAAGTAGAGGTGTAGAGCTATACACTAACTACACTAGTGTCACCTAGTCTCCTTATTCTGGCTTCAGTAGACTGGCTTGATTTTGTGCATGCAGTAAAGTCGCTCACTCACTTTTCCTAGACTTTGTATACATCCCTCCATTTGTTTGTCCCTTGCCTCTCTCTCATCCCTGTCTTCATACATTACACCTACTTTGGGATTAGTCTGTCCATTCTATACGACTACTTACCGATTCTGGGCTTTGCACTATTTGTTTGCTTGCTGCACCTCAGTATGTCTTTCTGCTGACCTTGTTTAGCTGCGCTTTTGAGCTTCCTATCAGCACTGCAAGTGTAATCCATTGAGAATTACATCTTTAAAAAAATGTCATTTTTTTTTGGCGGTCTGTACACTGTGTAGGCCGAATGGACGGTAAAGATCTATGCCGTCCAGATGCCTCAGATTTTTTTTTTAAAAAGATGCAATTTTCTGCAGGTACAGGCCAGAGAATGAAAACGGCGTACATCTGAGAAAATGGTAAGACAACCCCTCTATCCCCTTGTCTGGTTCAGTTCAGTATATGTTGAGTCTTTTTAAACTGCTAAACGCTGACTTAAGAGTATGTACTAACAGACTAATCCTAAAAAGGTCCACCCTAACGTCACCATAGTCATTGTGTCAATGGTGTTAAGGCCTGAAGAGGGATTGTGCTTTGTGTGTAGAGTTTGCTCAGTGGCCTCAGCACAATAGGCATTGGATATTGTGTGTGTGTGCATGCGCGTGCAAGAAAACGTGCATGTGTGTGTATGTGTATGTTTTTGTTTTCCGAACTGCTTGGATGAAAAGTTAGATGTTTTGTCAACAGTTTATGGCTTATTTTTCCTCCATCATGAGTTAGAAAAACGTCCAAATAAAAATGGGGTTTTGAAAAATATTGTTTCATAAATCAGACAGCTCACCCACACACTGTTTTCTAAATAATACATCTGAAAACAGTTTTGCAAGCCCGAGAAAATTTTTTTTGCTTTTCTTTTTTTTTTTTTAACTGCCGGTGGAGGCTAAGATGTCAGCTCAGCCCCATATGGACTACATGTGTTGTCTCCCTCTGCATCTTTGTGAAGCAGAACAGGACTCAGCAGCTTGTTTGGCAGGAAGTTAATGAGATGCTATACCTTAATAAGATTTCATGGTTTCTGGGGTTTCAGGGTGTCTATAATTCTTTCATAACAAAAGCACTCCTGTAGTATTTTTTTTTTTTTTGACATGTAAAAGATATGTTGAGATATATTGATTCATGTGACATGTCAAACCCTCTCTGAACTGTCACCTGTGCCTTTTTTTTTTTTTGAAAGGATTAACTTTGCCAATGTGTGGCAAAGGCAAGTCTATTTTCCCTCTTTCAATCTTCCTTACTCTCTCTGGATCTTTTTCCTTCCATCTATCTCCTTCCCTTCCCTCTCCCTCCCAGTGAGTCTGGTAGCATCCTGTTATTCCGCTCCCTTTCGGCAGCAGAAAAAGCCGGGCAGATGTGACAAATCTGGTCTTACGTCAAAATCACCCCAACCAGACAAAGGTTTTCCACTTGATCGATTCCTGACCCACTGGCTCTCTCTGAACCCAAAATTGGGCTGCTTTTCTTTTCTTTTCTTTTTTTCTGCCACAGCCGGTTTTCAAAGCGCAGAGAGAGCGAGTGCTAAAAAGCACTTTATCTCTGATCCAATAATTAGCAGCGCCTAGCCGCAGCGGGATGGACACCCTTGCTGATTCTCAGTGACAGCCTTAAACTAATATGCATAATACCAAGGATACTGCCACAACTCCCCAAGCCCTCAATTTATGCAGATCCCAAAGAGCTGGATTGAGGTTAGCTTGGTGTAGACGCCAAAAAACATCTTTAAATGAACTCGTTTGTCTGTTTCTTTTCATCTGCCCCAGCTTCTACCCCATCTGTCTCTCCACTGTACGAAAACTCTGGAAGGAAATTTGTTAATGAGTTAAATCTGAAGATACAATTTGAACACCTTTTTGTGCAGTGGTTCAAACACAGTGAACATTAGATTTTTATTTTTAGCTCCTGCACAGTCATAATGAAGAATCTTCGGCATACCAAAATGAAATGCTCCAGTGTAGGTAGATTTTTTTATGAAGGGAAAATTGACTTAATATATTTTCATATTAACATATTTTATGGCTTCTGCTGAGTTTCTCTGCCTGTGAGCCAAACCAGGAGTTGAGTCGTCGAGCAGTGTTTTATGACTTGACGTTGGTTCTCTTTGTTATCTTTAGCATGTCAAACACTGGGCCTGCCACACAGCTGGCTCTCACCACAGTGGAACAGCACTCTCAGAAGTCATTACTCTGACATTCTGAAATTAGGGTTTCCGTCTCTTCCCCTCATCGCCCCACGCCCCAGCCCCCTTTCTCCTGACACCAACTTGAAATGTGCACTTTTACTTCTTCTTTTCCTCACTCTTTCTGCGCCCTTCTTTATTTTGTCTCTCCCTTTCTTGCTTCCCCTCGCACTGTTAGCCTTTTGTCTGACTAAGCCCACTGATTCACAGCCTTTGAGATAGTTATCTGGCCGAGACACATACATGCCCTTGAGGCTTTCCTCCGTTTCAGCCACTGCACATTTTTTTCACAGGGGGGAGACACTCCTAACAAAGGTGGCTTTTTAATTTTGCTAGCGAGGGCCACGGAGTTGCAAGCACTTGCAGACTTCCATAACACTGCATGTGAGTCATCTTTCTCAGACTCTTACGAAGGTGCTCTTTTGTTGACATGCAAAATGGATGTCTTTGCAAGTCGGTTTGCCCATATACTTGAGCGAGATGTTGTATTTTTTTTTTTTTTTTTAGTTCATCATATGATCCAGGGTGTCTCGGCTTTTTAAAAATTATACTTGGTAAGTGCATCGGGGTCATTTTTTTTAAAAACCACACGTCGTGGTCCAGATACATGAAAGAAAGTGTTGTTCAAGCAGGAGCTTTGGTGGCTATTCTCTCTCCTCCTCGCTCTGTCTCGGTCGTGCCCCGACTCTGCTCCCTCTGATGTGTGCAGCCAGAAGTCAGCTGTCAAAAGACTTTGATGAGCGAGGAGGGAGGAGAGAAGAGGGAGAGGGTGTGTTAGGGGAAAGGGAGAGCAGGACACTCGAACGTTCTGAGTTTACCCAGTCTCACTCAACTGCCACTCATCCTTCAGTCTCCATCCCTCATTTCTTTCTCTTTTCTCTCCCTTTGTTGCCTCTCATCGTCTGTCTTACTCTCTGTCTCAGACCCTCATCACTCTCTGCACATTTCCTCTCTCTTTCACACACATCTGAGCAGCCAGCCACACACTCCAGCTGCAATTAGGCAAGATTCAGCGTCTGCCTCTTATTTCCCGAGTCGTTTCAATTTGGCACCAAGCCTCTAGGCCACTGCGGCACAGCCCAGTGCCTCCACACCCCGCCTTATTAGTGACCTGGGATAATTGGGGAAGGAATCCGGATCGCAAAACTGACTCTCAGCTCTCGCTCTGAGCAGCGCGCAGGAGATGAGAGGATGTTTTTAAAACTCTACTTCTTCACAAAAAAGGAGGAAAAAATAGTTATGGGTGGGAGGTGGAGGAGAGAGATTTGGGTTTAAGTCAGAGCGACGCCCCGGCTAATGTTACTGCGGGGAGGATATAGAATCGGAAATGTTCACCCCAACAGTCCTCCAGTTCTCCCACTCCTCTGACCTCCACAAAGCCTACTCTGTGAAGAAAAATAACCCACTCAGCACTTAGTATATGGACTTCCAGAGGGTGGCAGTATGTCAAACTCGATGTAATTTAAGTATGAATTTGCGGTTTGAGCTTTAAAGTGCAAATCTTTTACACTGACGAGGCTGTCTCATCCTGGCCTCGTAACCTTATTTTACACTTTTGAGAGGAGGAAAAAAAAAACATCAAGATGAGGGTATAACCCTCTTAAAGGTCTGTGTTTACATGAGAGAAAATGCAGCTATAGTGCTTCCATTGTTTAGACTGGGGCCTGAAATTTGTTTTGATTGAGTCACGGGCCTATTGTGTTGTGGTTTGGCCAGCTGCAGTAACAGTATGAGGGTCCAGTCTCTCTGCTTTTTTGTAATGTCTTCTTCACTTCCTTCCTTTCTCTCTCCGTCTGCCTCTCCCCCCCCACCCCCACCCCCCACCCACCACTCCCGACCCAGCTTCCCACCCCAGCCTCACCCCTGTGGCTCCTTGAGTCATTGCAGCCCTTTTTGGCAGAGGCGGAGATATGTGGCCTTACAAAATGCTCCCCTCGTGAGATGCTTATCTCTGAATCAAAGGCCCCCAGGTAACATGGGGGCACAGACAGGAAGAGAACAGTGGGGCTGAAGGAAGCAGTGTTTATTTTTTATTTTACCCTTTTCAGTCTGGCCATTGTTAAAGGAGGCAAAACCTCAACCCGGGCTCTTTTTTTTTTTTTTTTTCATCTTTCACTCATTTTCTGCCTCTTTCCTTGCTCCTCCTTTTCCTGCTCCTCTCCTCTGTCCTGATGGTGAATATGAGTGGCGGTGGAGGCCTTTGAAGTGAGACCACAGCAGAGGGAGCACTCATTGTGTAGGCTCTTTGAATGCCCCCCACTCCCAACCCGCCCCTCGCTCCCAGGCCTGCAGTGGCTCAGACTGAGCTGTGCGGGGGCACACGGCCAGACTTCAGCTGCCCGGGCCCCCAGCGATGCCGCCTTAGATGTGGGCAATGCCTCCCACTGCCTCCCCCCTCCTCCCACACCCTCCTGTGCTCCCCTAGTCTCACCCACACATGCCTGAGGTTTGGGGTTTTGGTGACTCCCCCTCCCCTTTCCCCTTTTGACCACAACCAGTCCCCACCCTTCCCTACTCTCCAATATTTAACACAGTCTTTCCTCCTCTTTCTCTTCACCCTTTTAGTTTCAGCCCCTCCTGACAGACTTGTTAGTTTCTGATAGCCCCTGTGGAAAAGATAGAACACCCCCTGAGCCCAAGTTTTGATTGGAGGTTAAATTTCAAAGCTTTTTTTTGTAAGCGGCAATTTCTTTTATGTTGAATGTCTCAGAGCCGAGGAAAGCGCTGACATTGCAGAGCATTTTGTTTAAGACATCGCCTTCTCTTCCAGGTGCTTTTTTTTTTTTTTTTTTTTTTTTATTGCCCTGCCCGTTTTAATTTTTCCCCTGTGTATTAAAGAGAGGCGCTGGTGCAATTTTATAGAGAGGAGCTTGCTTTGAAAAGGTGTCACCAAAGCCAGCTGTGCGATCCAGGCCAAGGCCAAGACTTGTCACTACTCCAGACTCTAATCTAAGTGTGTGGACATTTAGTTACTAGAGCTCATGTTCTGTTAGCTTGACCTCAGTGGATGACGTAACAAAGGGTCGGCAGTTCTTTCTTGTTGGATCTCAGGTCGAAATAAAAGGGGCACTGGTTTCAGCATTCATCTTCTTTAGATTTGGGCGGTGTACTTGATTTTAGTTGGTTCTGTTTCTGTCTGATCCAGTTACATTAACCAGTTATGGCTCTTGTAACTTGTGCAGATTGTACTTCATTAATCAAGTGGTCGATGATGAGAAAATGAATACAGTTTGGAGCCATTTAAAAGCAAAAATGCGTAACATTCACTCGTTTCAGCAGCTTTTCTGTTTTGGGTTTTCTAACAGTTCAACCAGAAAAGGATTGTTGGATTCATGGATTAAGAACATGATCATTATTTGCATCCCTACCCTTGAACCACTTTTCAGTAACAGTTAGTGAGAATATTTTTGTGCCCTGATAAATCCAGTTTTTTACAACTCAGGTGTAACTGTCTTGATTTTGGTTATCATTCCTATATTAATTGCTGAGATCTGATAATGGGATGAGACATATGTGCAGTGTGACGCTCGGGACGGTTGTACACAAACCCTCACACTGCTTTTTAGCAGTGCTATCGTGTTCCCACTTCTTAGCTGACTTCTTAGCTGAAGTGATAAATATGAAATGGCCAAAACTATGAAAATAAGATCAAAGTTTTAATAAAAAGGAATCATTCTTCACAACAGATCTTCCTTCACTTGCATTGCTCTCCATCTCCCATCAGTCTTTCCTTCTCCTCTCTCTTCCAAATCTCCTGTCTTCTCTCTGCCATGGTAAAGTCTGCATCTCAGCCTGTGTTGGAGACACCTCTCTCCACTTGGCTTATTTTTAGAGTAATTTGTCGGCGGTGTTTTCCTTTTTAATGGCACCAGAAGAAACCCCCAGAGCTCCGTGTAGGGAATGAGGGAGGGAGCTGAGGGGGTTGGTGGGTTGGTGGGTTTGGAGGTTAAGGGGCTATAAGGCGGGCGGGCCCCAGCTGCGGGCGCTTTGATTTTGCCTGGGAGGTGAAAGCGGCGATTGAGACGTGAGGCTGTGCCAGTTATCTTAACCTCCCACACTTCAAAAGCTGGGCGAGAGCTTGTCCGACTCCTTCCCCCTCTCCCTCTGTCCCGTAGAGGGAAAGGAATTGGGGGAGAGAGAAAGGGGGAGACTAAACCTTTGCTAGCCGTCTGAACAGAGGAGCGTTTCATTTCCTGCAAAAAAACTCTGGCCAGCATTCCTGAGCACTAATGTAGAGGGAGGAGGAGGAGGAGATGGAGGGAGGTGAGTGAAGAGGAGGGGTCAAGTTGCTCCTGAATCCCAGTGTTTGTGTCGGCTGGACCTTGTGAAGCGCTGGCCTGCTGCCCCCTACTACCAGCCACACATCCCTGCTGTTACCACCAACCTTTTTTTTTTTTTTTTTTTTAAACTTGCGCGCACACGCACGCAGACAAATGCACACACTCACACACCTCACGCCCGCAGACCCTCAGGCCTCTTCCCCAGGCAGGAAGGCCAGCGCTTTTCATGTCTGTGGTGGGGGGAAGGAAAAATGCTCCCCAGGAAACAGGGTGCAGTGCCGGGCGTGCGGGCCCGCTTTGAGATCCTGGGATGAAAAGAGGGAGGGCGGCGGAGGTAAATAAAAGCGACAGGGGCTCTCTCTTTCTCTCTGAGTGCTGTGTTCCTTTCAGTTTCTGCTCTGTGCCGCTCAGGGTCAGCTCTCCTCGGGAACAGTGCCCTCTGTCCTGTTCCCTTTTATCCACATGTGGTAAAGCAGTCTACAGGATGGTGTGTGTGTCTGTGTATATATGTGTGTGTGTGTGTGTCTGTGTATATGTGTGTGTGTGTTTGTCTGTGTATATGTGTGTGTGTGTGTGTGTGTGTGTGTGTGTGTGTGTGTGTGTGTGTGTGTGTGTGTGTGTGCGCGTGTGTGTGTGCGCTTGAGTGTTAAGATGCAGCAAGCAGCAGGGCTCAGCTGACTTCTCTCCTACAAAAACACACTCTTGGCTTTGCCACAAGGGAGAGGCAAACTAATACCGTTCCTTTTCCTTTTTTTCGCCTTCACAAAACATCCATCTTTTTAGTCGCAGGAGGCAGCCGTCCACCTCTGTCTCTGCCTCTCCTCTTTGATCACAGATTCTATTTGATGGTGCTCTGGTCTAAAATAACTCTCCTTGGCTTGTCAATAACTGAAGCTAACTCTGTTATGTTAGCTCAAGCCCAGATCACGAGAGGGAAAAAAACACTTTTGCAGCTTGACAAACAATTTCCCTGTCAGGGAGAGGGGCCAATTTCATGAGGGTCCTGTGAAGTGGATTGAGCAGTCAGGTACCATTTTTACACAGCATCGTCAACCTGCACCTGAACCACATTGGTTCAGATAATTACCAACAAAACTTCCATGAACTCTGCTAGTTTTCGCCAGCTGGGTCAGTGTGGTGATTCCCTTGTGCAGAGAGTATTTCCTCATCTTGTTTTCCCATCGCCCACCTGCAGCGGCAGCCTAAATGTCGACCAGGAGCTACACAATTGGGTGCTTGCCTTGAGAGAGTGAGAGGAGGAATGAGTCAGTCAGGGGAGGGCAAAGAAGAGCCTTTGCCAACTGGGTCACGGCAACTCCCATGTTAGACTAGATCAAAGCCAGACCAGCCCACATCCTGTCACTGACCTATAACCCCTCTGTAGTTCAGCGCTTGGCTCAACACTGCGGCTTTCATTCAATCAGCTGTAACGCTAAGAACAAAAAAAACAAAAAAAACAAACCAATGATTGATTATTTAGATGGAAATGATTGTAATTTGTCCCTCCCTGAAGCGGGGAGGCATGCTTGCATGGTGAGACACTTTTGAGTCATCTTGATATGTCTGGTTTTGGTTAATGTGACGTGAGTGTGACCCATGTTTTGGTGTGGGTGGTTGATGTGTTTCAAATTTTTTCCCCATCACTGATGAGGAAAATCAGCAGATTTTCCTTTGTGTACAGATGCAGTTACTTCATAGTGCAGTGAACAGATCTGTTGATTCTTTTGTTCTCATCTTTGTTTTTGTTTTTTGTTTTGTTTTGTTTTGTTTGTTTTGTTTTGTTCTTTAGGAGGAAAACGGAACAATTTCTCCACATGCAAAGCGAAGGCAGCAGCTACGGGCCCTCTGCTAGAGATGGAGGCCTGTTAGATTCCATGAAGACCCTTAAATCTCCAAACTGAAGCCTCCAGTTCTCAGAGGACCACCCACCCTCACTCCCCCACTCCTACCCCACCTAACCCTTCTCCCTGTCTTTCAACACAGTCACATGCCGC
Source organism: Toxotes lorentzi (assembly GCA_037833715.1). Taxonomy (NCBI): domain Eukaryota; kingdom Metazoa; phylum Chordata; class Actinopteri; family Toxotidae; genus Toxotes; species Toxotes lorentzi. The sequence continues at coordinate 9,011,157 of JBBMJY010000020.1, forward strand.
CACCACCACCACCACCAAAAACACTTCACTGTTTGACTCTACTCCCCTCCTGAAGGCGCCTGCTGTAGAGACACTGAACTGAACAAGACAATCATGATTAATAGGAGCACCCTCACGAAACCACGTTCTCGCACCGAAAACCAAGAAAAAAACATCAATTTGACGTGTGTGTTTTGTCAGTTTCCTTTACAAATCAGCTTTACTGCCATCCAAGGCACTGCACTGAAAAACAGCAGCAATTTTGATGTGCGCACAAACGTCTCCCCTGCACCGCCCAAACTCTCCACACACCTGTTTCTAAGTTATTGTAAGTTATTTGTCACCTCTGATCCTCTGTATAGTTTATTAGGCCGACATTCATTCCCTCAACCCCCCACCCCCTCCACCCTTCTCTCGCTCTCTCACTGGATTTTTGAGACCATTTGGGGTTTCGCCCGACTGACCAAACACCTCTTTTTAGACTGCACTAAGGAAGATGGAGGGATCTCATCTTGTATAAGAAACGTCCTCAAGATGCCATTTTAGTTTGTTGCTGACCAGTTGGTGCAAAAAAGGATCAACGATTTGATTTGCTTTTCATTTCAGACTGAATTTTATTTTGATTCCTTTTTGTATCTTGAACCCTTGTTTCAATTTCTCGGTGTATATTTAGTGATTTTTTTTTTTTTTTTAAATATTGTTTTTATTTTTTTTTATATAGTGGTATATATGAAAATAAGCTTTGGACACAGGAAAGCCATTTTTCTTGTTGAAGCGTCTTGCAGAAAATTGAAACTTAAGGCTTCTTTTGATAACTATTTGTAACAAATAGTGACCTCGAGTCTTGCTCAGATGTAAATTAATGCTCAGTATGTGTACTTTTTAAAACTGTCAGGATATGTCAATTTTCTTGGTATTTTTGCAGGCAACATTAGGACAAAGGCGAGAGTGTTAGCTCAGAGGCCTATATTTTATTGTTCTAAAACATGACAAATGAAGCAGATATATATATTTACCCCAGCACTTGGCAGTCTTTCTTTTATTGCAATGGACCTTTGTCTTTTCTCTCTGGTAGCTAATAGTGTGGTCTTTAGCCATGTTGTTTTTTTCCATGCAAGCATCTCTGTAACATTTTGATTTTAATGCTCTATTTTAGTATTACTTGATGAATTCCTTTTTTTTTTATTATCATATTCTGGGTCACTGTCATCTTGGTATAGCATTTTGCTTCCCAAGTCATATTTGAACTGTTTCAACATGTTTTTGGTTTTTTTGGTTGTTTTTTTTAAAGAAAAATAAAAAGGCACCATTGGCTCATGTGATCACTTGTGTGGTGGAAAGACCAGAGCTAGAAGTGCCAGATGTAACAGTCTGTGTCATGCTTGAAGATTAGTAACTATCCATTGGCAGTAGTGTTACTTAATGGTAAAGAAGGTAAAACACATTGACTAAACTATAAAAAAAAAATTAAAAAATTTGATCGGTAATAAAGACACAAAACACTCAGGACTACATTTATCATTGCAATGATAACTAGAAGGGCACTCAGAGAGCACACACCGCTGCCAAGGCCAGCGTACGCTAACAACATACACAAGACCTCATAGAAAAAAATTCAAATTCTTAGTAAATGAACCCAATCTGTGCCATAATTTAATGGGTTCTTCCCTTGTCCACTCCCCATCCCTCCACCAAGTTTAGTGCAAGTCAGCTTTATGTGTAATCCTGCTGACAAATAAACAAACAAACAAACCAACAAACAGACGCGGGTGAAAGCACAGCCTCCTAGGTGGAGGTATGGAGAAGAGAAGCCCGCATCATCTGAGTCCAGAAACCTTTCACCTGGTAAAGTGATCACATTGTCTCTCAATGTAACAATTATCAGGAGACTTTGTAAAAATCTGTAAAAACTCTAAAGATGACAAGTAAATTTTTTGACGTAAACAATGTTTGATGAAAAAGCCAAGATCAAAGGAAAATTTCATTTACAGACAAATCTAAATTGGGCTTCCTGAATGTAGCCATTTCAAGTAAAACAGCACCACCTTGTGTTCATGTTGGGTTAACAGGATATTTTGAAGAAACCAAGTGTGGCTAAATGTTCCCAAAGTGTGAGACGATTTATAATTATTGCTACTTTAAGTATTACGTTGAAATGTTTCAGTCACTTCAGTTTAAACTGAAGGAAATGCCTCAGGTTATATTCAGAGAACTCCAATGAACGTTTTTGTTTTCATAATTATTAATGTATGCTATTTTTGAACTGATGCTGGTAGATACAAAAGGAATTCAAACACCAAGTATTTGGAAAGTCTATTTTATTTAATTACATTTAATCTCTTCACACATATAAATATGTCATTCAGTGGACATGCATAAGAAAATGGGCTGACTGACAAAAGCTGACCTTAAAGGTAGAAGGCACGGGCACTTTTTCCATTTCCATTTCTTATTAATCCTCTTGGATGGCTTATTTTCTTACGTTCTGACTAGTTTCACAGTGACATCCCTCCACTCTAAACTAGCAACACTGCAAAACTTAATTACTTGTACTTGTAGAATCCCTCTCCTGTCTTCTTGCCATATTTGCCCTCTGCAACCAGCTTGTTCAGCAATTCACTCGGGGCAAAAAGTGGGTTGTCAGGTTCCTTTGCACTCCAACCTAAAAATATACATAACAGAAAGGAAGAGGGTTTTACATTTAATATGTCGGTTCATTCAGAGTTGCATTGTTTCTCCTTCCTGCTTTCCTTTTCATTTTATCCCAGTTTTAAATTAAAGTCAAACGTTTTCCCACACAGTTTAACTCACCATCCATAATAAATTTTATTGTGTCCAGTCCTACATAGTCTGAGAGCTCAAAGGGTCCCATGGGATAGCCAGCACCAAGTTTCATAGCAATATCAATGTCCTCTTTGGATCCATGACCTGAGGAAAAATAAACAAACAGGAAAAAAAAAGGTAAACATGCAAAGCTCCAGAAATCAATAACCCGCGAATAACAGCCTTGATATTTGATCCCAGGACTCTTTTATAGCCTCATGTTTACACTTAAAATATCCCACACCGAGTGCCCAAACAGTTACGGACACTAGGTGATCCCAATACACGAACTATAGCCATTTTACTGTTGAGTTAACTGGTGGTTGTGCAGATCTACACACACCTCTCTCATGCAACCGGATGGCCTCCATTGTGTAAGGAACAAGCAGGCGGTTTACAATGAATCCCGGTGTATCCTGAGAAAAGAGATGTCGGATACTGGTGAGCGGGCTGATATATTCTGTTAGATACTACAGCTACGACGACATCAGGCAGTAAATCTTACCTTGCAGGACACTGGGGTTTTTCCGAGCTCTTTGCTGAAGTTCAGGAGGGAATCAAATGTCTCTTGGCTTGTTGCTGAGGTTCCAATGACCTGTTGGGAGAGGTAGAGGAAGTGGTACTGCTTTTAGACACCTGTATAAATGTACTTAAATGATTAAGAATCTCACGGTCTGCATCACGCCAGGATTTGACACATTAGAAGATTATTGTGGGGCATATGTCAATTCTCAGTATTTCCATCTGAAGAAAGGACACACGAGTATCAAAGCTGCATTAATCTGAATCTTTATATTCAGCAAATCTCTTCTGTACACTGCTGGATAATGTAATCCAAATAATGAGCGAAAAGCACGGAGGCAGCGAGCTGTGCATGTGAGAGCCGTCTTCTGTCATTTATTTATTGGTAGTTTAAGTGATGCTTCTGAACAAAAGCATTTTAGTAAATTTGCTCATTTGCTTTCTCAAGGAGAGTCGGATGAGAAGGTCAATACCACTCTCACGTCTTTGTTTTGTATTTTCTTTTCAAACTGGCGACGTCCATCTGTAGACGAAATTAGGTTTAATATTTGTGTTACTAATACAAGGATGGGGTCATGGCTTTTTCCAGCCTCTTCCTGTTTAAATCTACCTGTAGCACATGGTGGCCACATAGGACACACCTACACATAGCACTGTAAACACTGTAATGTTTTTGTGGTCCCACCTCTACAAGCTTCATCATAGGGACTGGGTTGAAGAAGTGAAGGCCACCGAATCTGTCCAGCCTGTTGGTGGAGCTGGCGATGTCAGTGATGGGCAGGGAGGATGTGTTGCTGGCAAAGATGGTGTGTCTAAAACGCAAAGTGCAGAAAAAGAGAAAGAAGCACATAATATGGACACCAGTTTATACTAAAAGCAGGAGTCCAAATATATGACTGTAGGTATGAAATTCACTTGGTATACATGGTTGCACAGTCATGACTCTACACTGTTGCTGCACTCACTTCTAATCTAACGTTTAATAGCTGATTAATGAAACAAAAACGGGACACTGCTTACGCCGGTGCCAGCTTGTCAAGACGTCCAAAGAGATCCTGTTTGATTTTTATATTTTCCACAATGGCCTCCAACAAGAGATCCGTGCCCTGAACTGCAGATCCAGCATCTGTCGAGGTGGTAACATTCTGCAGGACTTTCTGGATGAACTCTTCACCTGCCTGAAACAAACCAAATGCAATATTGTCCGCTATTAGCACACATCTCACTGTATGACTGACCTGCTCGTTCATTTTGTCTGCTGATCTACTGCCTCTCTCACCTCTGGCTTATCAGCAAACTTCTTCTTGATCACTCTTTTAAGGCTCCCTTCAATTCCTTTGAGTGACTTTTTCAGGATGTCTTCAGATGTGTCCACCAGCGTCACGGAGTGGCCAGTTGATGCAGCAACCTTCCAGAAAGAAATTAGTTCATGATTACTTAAACTACAGCCATAACTCAGGTGTTAGTTTTCTTCTAAAATTCCCTGCAGTGCATCTGAATTTAATCCTTAATGTGTCTTGTCTTGTTACATTTCACCACAAGGAAAGGACTTCATTTAATGAATGACAACTGAACTATTTCATAACACAACTTCCTTATGGGAACAAAGGGTGATTGAGCTGCCAGGCATGTTACCTAACAGGGAAACTTTTTCTTTTTTTTTTAAAGACTATTGGCTTTTGTTCTGTGTGGCTGTATGATATGGAACACTTAAGATGATGTTTTAATGTAATAATTCATAAACAGGAAGTCTTTTCAAAATATACAGTAATGTGCATACGTTTTGGGGCATTTTATGTGTTTAGATTCTTATCCATCCATGCAAATCCATCAGCAGGGCGTCTCAATTCTCACAGGGCCAGAGTCATAAAGAACCATCCTCAGAGACAAGTAAAGCAAGACGTCCTGCAGCAGATGGTATCACCCCCACAGAGCCCTGATCTCAACATCACGGAGTTTATGAACTGCAAACCTATCCCTCTCTGTGTGTACGTGCCTGATCACGTCCTGCACTGACAATCTCAGTCACCTGAGGAAGATTTGCTCTTCTATTCTTCCTTACATAACTCACCGATGCACGAGCATCACGGTCATCAAAGGTGCGATCAGATCGACCACAATTTCCGACCTTAGGTCTAAATGCAGATGTGCCTTCACCCACAGTTCCTGTTCAGTTCCTGCTGAAACACGGACCAGCTGAGCAGCCTCTGTGACTGCAGGAGGTTCACGGTACCTGCCACGGAGCGTGACTGGACGGTGATTGCTTAATTGTACCGTGCAGCGCACCTGCGTTGAAGCATCTCCATTCATTATGTTTCAACACTCATTCAGATTTATCCTTTAACGTGTCACCCGTCTCTATGAAAATATCCTAGAACATATCACATATTTCTTCTTCTTCTTTTTTTTTTATGCAAAAACTAAATGTGGCAGGATTTTTTTACGTCAGGTAAACATTAATGGCGGCTTCTTATACACATGCGTGCACAGCTGTGATCGAGTCCAGATTCACAACCCGGATGTTTTAACGTGTTTAGTATCGTTATATAATATAACTCTCTCACGACTCGAAGCGCACTCTCTGATTTGTAGCACAGCAGCTGGCTAGTTATAACCAAGCTAACTGCTAGCTGCGTGGCTAAACGGAGCTCCGGTGGCGTTTGGTCGCCTACCTGTGCAATCCCCGCGCCCATCTGTCCACCTCCGATGATCGTCACGTGCTTAATAACGACATTCCTGACAGCAGATGTGGAGAGACCTCTGCAGACCTGGTGGGTGAAGAAAGCCATGTTTTGCGAGGACACGCTGCTACAGCGACCTGGGACAGAGTCAAATCCGGACACACGGAGAACTGAGAGGAAGGTCGGCGGTCATGTGATCACGCAGACGCTTGCATGACCTTTCACACACATATTCAAAGGAGTTGCATATCACCTAAGGATAGTAAATATAATAGTAAATACAAAGGTGTTACTGGAAGTGTTACAGGTTGAAAATTCCTGAAATGTTGTGTCTCGTGGACCGTCCTTAAATGCAGATATTCCAAATTAGCAATATGAAATGTACAAATTCCGCAGTAAAGGTCATGCATTTAAACTATTACCTCAGTTCAAGTACCTATGCATGTAGAATGGCTTTTGCCAGAGTTTTTTTAAAAACATATTTTATTTTATTACATATTTTCATATGTAATAATGTTCGATATTACTATTAAGATTTGTTGCAGGTGGTCAGGGCAGAGCTAATAATGTACACACTGTTTGGTAAAACAGTGTGTACATCTTATTTTATAAGCTGATGATTTCCTCTATGTATGTTACATGTTACTTCATTACAGGTAAAAGTCATTATGCAGCACAGTCCTCCCCAGTGTGTGATGTGAAAGGTGGTGGAGCTGAAGCAAATTTTAACCATCTGGGTAAATTAATTTAGAAAAGTTGCTGTAAAATTAATGAAATGGAGCTAAACAATAATAATAATAATAATAATAATTCCCTCTGAAAAATAATAGAGTGAATGTATAAAGTAGCAGAAAATGGAAGCAAAAGTCAGTCACAAAATTGTAATTAGATATAGTACTAATACGCTTAGTTGCATTCCACCACTAATAGTTCATTAAAATATAGTGCTTATTTATTTCGAATTAAATACAGTATATGTTCTAACTGAAAGTTGAATGTTGAATGCTTACATTAGTCCTTTATGCACCAGTTCCCTATCTTCACCCACCACCTGATCAGTAAGTAAAGTAATTTTCACTGTTTCCTGGTACAGAGATCGGTAACTTGTGGCTGGAGTGGATGTTTGTCTGTGGTTGGTGGTGAGGATGAATGAAATAAAACATGTTGGCAAGTGTAAAAAAATACATGGAAAGAAGGTTGAAAATCAGCAAAAAGATTTCCTTAACGTCCTTTAATGTCCCTTAACCCATTAACTGTGAATGGGATGATTTTGAGATGATTTTTTTTTTAACTGACCCAACTGTTATTGTCATAATTCACTCCCTCCAACGTAATTGTACTCTTCACTACATAGTATATGTGGTTTCTAAAGACCTTAGTGCTAATCCAATAAAGTGCCAGAATGACCCCTGCTGGTGAGCTGTTTATTTCTTATGTATTGTTTAGTTCAAAATGACAATTTGGGATCAGTTTGTTCTTTCAGAATAAAAAAAAAAAGTGATTTAAATGATGGAGCACATAGAGCAGTGGTTGAACATCACATTGGCTTTGTACCCAAAACCTAACTGCCATTTTGAACAACTCGCATTAGTATTTCAACAGATACAGTGTTAGTAAGAGTTGAATATTTCTTTCCTGTGTAATATTTTCACAGGGCCACAATAATCACATCTAAAAAACAACAACCTTTAGTGTAGTTATGATTTGAGGGTGAGAAAGCCCCTCTTTGCTTAGAATAACAATTTGACTTCTGACACTTTCCATTTTGTTCTGATGCCAGTTTCCCACTATCATTGTGCTATTTAGTAAGTACTGATCTGCTGGAAACCTGAGGCACAGCCTTATTTATAACAGGTGAACACTGGCTGCAAGTTGAGTTACTTGAACGAGCCTCTGATGAGTAGATCAAATCCACCTGAGTGTCATTTGAATGCTGGCTTCAATGGAAGGGATACAGCTCAAGGAAATCTGACCTTTTGTGCAAAGGAGTTAAGTTGGTCAATGCCCCAAAGTTGCTTTAATTGCTGGCATTGTAAAAGAGCAGAATCTTAAATAGTTCTTCATTTTACATGTTATAACTTCTTGTGTTTTTAAACGTTTCTGAATTCTCAAACTTTCTGATTATTTCCGGGTTTGCATGAAAATATTCAATGCGGTCTCAGACTCCTGGACCCCAGAGTACATGTGGTGCTTTCTATGAATATTCAATTTTCAATTAAATTTTATTTATATAGCGCCTTCCACAATCAAAACTGTCTCAAAGCGCTTTACAGAGACCCAGAGCCTGACTCCAGAGCAAGGACTTAAGGCAACAGTGCCCCCACCCCCACCCCCTCACTGATGGCAGAGCTGGATGAAAGGAGGAAAAGGAGGAAGACAGGACAGCTGGGAATGGAGGAGAGGAGGAGAAGGACATACAGTATATAAAACATGATACAAACAGGGAAGTGGACAATGTTAGAGGGCCAATATCAATACAGATCTTCAGCTGGTTTCTTTCCGAATTAAAGACATCCGGCATATAACACTGACCTTATTAATCAATTAGCTGATTAACAATTCATTATCAGAATTATGATAATAGACCTATCTATTAAAACACAAAACATCTGCTGGCTCCAGATGGCGACTCTTCTTGATCATGTCATTGTGATTGCAATACAGCAATGATGGAAGACATCATATCTGATGGATACATGCCATTACTTTTGAGATACTATGGATGACATTGTTACTTGAATAATCAGGAAAATAACTGATAAATTAACAGAAAATGAAATGATACTGACATATGCAGAGCAACCACACTCAGGTCAAAAAATACATCTTCATACTTTCCAAACATTAAATTGTCTCTCCTTTACCCTCGTCTCTGGCCTTTTTTTTTTCAAGGTTCTTGGCATCAGAGTATCCTGTTTACAGAAAATCTGTTCAAACCAAAGGTCTTCCGCTGTTTCAACTACGAGCACTCACACACACTCTGTACGGGCAGGGTGCCAGAGTCAGGCCGAAGCGTCCATGCAGGGTAGGACGAGGCGTTCCCTCTGGAAGTCTGAATTTGAAGGCCTGCAGTAAGCTGGTAACTGTCAGGAACAGCTCCATCTTTGCCAGCTGTTCACCCATGCACACCCTGCGGCCTGAGGGACACATGGGATAAATCATTACATCCTGGTGCACACACACACACCATAGTAGTATAATGAATTTAACAATCAGCGTTTCAGTTATTTAGCCAATACGACAGGCATACCAATCCCGAATGGAATGAAACACTCTTTCCTGAGCAAGTTTCCCTCATCATCCAAGAAGCGTGACGGAATGAAACTGTCTGGGTCATCCCACAGAGTTGGATCTCTATGGACAGACCACAGATTGGCTAAAATAACTGTTCCTTTGGGAATAGTGTAGCCTCTGAACTCTGAAAAAGGAAAAAAAAACCCACATTACAATACTATCACCTCAGTGAATCAGCTTAGGAAAGGGGCTCATAGGTCTTGTTTAAATTCACCTGTTGTCTTGGAGGCCATGTGTGGAATACTCAGAGGAACCACCACTGTTAATCTCTGCACCTCCATGATTGTGGCTTCAGTAAATGGCAAATGTCCCCTATCAGTCAGAGATGGGACCCGTTGTCTGCCAACCACTTCATCAATCTCTGCCTGGACCTTGTCTAAAATCAAAACAGGAAACGGAAAGCAACATTAAGCACATCATCATTCCTGCGTGATTAACAAAGTCCTAATCTTAACAAATCAGTAAAAAGTAAGTGTGATCTCACATTTAACTTTTTAGGTGAATCAAAACTATGTCTATTAACTATTAAAATGAAAGTAAATGATGTGTTTTGATGTGCTAATCAATGTGGTTGTGTTGGAGAAGTGGTTAAATGCATGAGCCTGCTAGACATTTTGATGTCTAGCAGAATAAGCCATGGGTTCCCACAGCAGATTTCCAGTTCCTGTTTTCCCCAAAATGGGTTTTCTATTGATGTAGAAAAGGTCTGTCCATCACTATATCAACTACACATTTTGAAGCTCTAATGCTGTATAAGTACAGCAAATAAATTTTACTGAGCTTTACAAGCATTCAGTGTACCCAAGGATGGACTGAATGGACTGCTGCTACTTTTACCTTGGACATCAGGGTATAAGACCATGTAGAGCAGAGTCCACAAAACTGAATTAGTGGTAGTGTCAGTGCCAGCAATGAAGAGATCTCCTACTATATAAAAGAGATAATCTTCTGTGAAGCTGCTCTCCTCCTCTCCAGCAGCTTGCTGGGCCAACATCTCCATCAAGTACATGTCTACAAGATCCCTTGGGTTTTCAGCATCTAATGTTTCCCGGTGTTTTGCAATAATCCTCTTCAGAAACACTGTGATGTCTCTTTCCACCCGCCTCAACTCCTTGAAGACCCCAAAAGGCAAATAGTAGAGCAGTGAACAGATGTTGATGAGGATTGCAGCGCTGTTCACACAGATCTCCAGCCCGCGGTCCATCAGGCCCAGCAAGGTGTGGAACTCGTGGTCTGTGTGATGGAAGCGCTGACCCAGGATCATTGAGCAGATGACGTTTGACACGGCGTTTCTGATCAGCAGGGCCAGGTTCACACCGGAGCCACCACACTCTTCATTCAGCCGCAGCAGCTCTGTTTTGACAGTAGCCAGGCCTTGGAGGATACACGGCTCAAAGCTCAACTTCCCCAGGCCAAAGTTTCGGAGTATAGTGTGGCAGAACTTGCGTTGCTTCCTCCATATTGGCCCATAAGGTGCAAAGACTATTCCTAAAGTTTAATTAAACCAGAGAAGGAGTGAGTTATGCCTCCAAACAAACAACAAAGCTGGATTTAATGACCTATGGACTGGCAAACATTCCCATAAATACACAGTTGTGTTGTTTTTGACTAAAATTCCTTCATGAACCCTGTATTTGATATTGTAGGCCTTACAGTGGGAGGTGAACTTAATTTGTCCTTTAAACCTTTCAGTATTATCTTTGGCTGATACAACACGGAGAGTTTGAAACCTGTAATATAAAGTGTATTTTATTTTGCTATTGCTCAACCTGTTTACTGCATAGCCCAGTTTTAGGATTTAGGGCGGTGAATGAAGCCTGCCAATAAGATGAAGCTACACTGATGAGTGTAACTGTGTACACTGAAGTCAGCAGTATATTACACAACTATAAAACTAATGGAGATAGATTCAGCAGCCCTGCAATAAATCCTACAATAGCAAAGGTTGAAATGCTCAGTTTTTGTGGAAACTGTTCCAGAGAGGTGTTGATTTGTTGTGCTGTTTTGGGTTATACTCTAGACTGCCCTGCCCTGGGTCCCCAGACCTTAAGGAGCCCCAAATTCACTGTGTAGCAACTAGTTTGTGGTCATCTGTTTGGGAATTTATGCAAAAGCACAACAAAAACTGAAATGATAAGGGCTTTACAGCAACCAAGAACTCTTTCAATGTACATGCTCCATGGGGATGTCAGTATTGTATTAACATGCACCTGAGCAAATGTGCACCTGTAATCTGGCTGTGGTAATACTGAGACATGTTTCCAACTATTGGTCCATTTTATTATATTAATGAGAGCAGATATTGTTAGAAACGGCCATCAGCATTAGACAAAACAATTCAAAAGCACCACACAACACAGCAAACAACAAAACGACAAATCAACTCTGTGCAGTTTAAACAAAACCTGAATTTACTGCAGGGCTTATCACACTGCAGAGTTGTGTAGGCGTATTTAAAGAAGTGTGAACTGAGTGTGTGTGTGTGTGTGTGTGTGTGTGTGTGTGTGTGTGTGTGTGTGTGTGTGTGTGTGTGTATGCGCTTCTGTCTTTTAGATGCCATAAAACTAGATTTGGAAATAAATTAGTAATTAATTGCCTCTTTAATCACAACACTTTCTTACCTTTGCGTTTAGTCAAGATGGTGACAGAAGGGACATCCGGTCTGTCGGAGAACACCTCGGGATGGTTTGAGAGAGCATCCTTGACCACTTCGTAGCCATTAAGCACAACTATCAACTGACTCCCAACAAAAAGACTGTACACATTACCATAAATATTGGCTTGGTCCGTTAAAGTAAACATAACGCTTTTCATAGAGTCGGTGCTGTCGGAGAGCTGCAGAAAGCTCGTCTTGAAGAAAGAAGGGACGAGAAAGCCGCCGAAGTTGCCGACAACTGGCCATGGTTTCGGACCTGGAGGGATATTTGAGAGGTCCCGTCGTTTCTGATAAAAACAAACTAAATAATACACCAGCAAGAACACCAGCAAAGCTGAAATGTTTACATGCGACAGCACCAAGCTGCTAACATGCTCCAGCGATGACAGTGGAAACATGGTGCTCAGACTTGAAATAAACTGAATTCACTGAGCTAACAATACTATCCCATTTTCGGGATTACTCATGAAGTACTTGTAGTATCACCTCTGCAGTATATACTAATGTGCCAGCGCGACGACACTCCTCTTTAACAAAACCAGCTCACTCTTTTCCTGTGTTGTTGTAAAACGGCAAGCGTCAACGTTGTACCGTTACTGGCCTCCTATTGGCTGACAGAGCTGTATCCTGCTGTGATTGGTGCGCCTTGAAAGTGACCTCAAATTAGGTTTTTCAGCCCTGCATTTTGTCTTACAGGCTACACCAGCGTTTTGCTGTTTGCTAGTGTAGCAGTGGGGGACCAAATGTAAATACATATATTTTAAAAAGTGGGAGAAAAGAAGTGTGCATTATGTATTTATTTATTTAAAAAAAACAAAAAATCTTTTTGGGGCCAAATTTAACTGCTTTTACATACTTCTAATTAGTCATTTTCATTGTTTTTTTTTGTTTTGTTTTGTTATTAGTTTAACTCAGTTTATTTATTCACACATACATTTTAAAACAAGAACAAATAAAAAATAAACCCATACAATGTGCAGGGGCAGGCAAAATTCCATGATGAGTTGCATGGCACAGTACCCATAAAAGCTGGGAAGACTAAAAGGCCCACTCATGGCAAAAATGAATGATGGACTGGAATGATGGTCAAATTAAAAAGGGCTCAGGTGCCTCTTGCTGAAGAGCCACCATAAAGTTAAATTTCAGGTTACATTTAATGCAGATCAATTATATAAATATAGTTATACTTTACTGCTAAAAAAATTATAGGTTAAAATTTGGTCCCGTCCCTGACATCAGTGTCAGTGTCAGGGATTAATGGCAAATAGTAAATTGACCAGTCAAATAGCTATTATCTTGTTTTTGGTTCATTACTTGACCACTGTCTTGAATTAAGTGATATTAGGAGCTTAGAGACACTCCTTCTGAATTTTTCTTTTTCTTATAACCTTTATCTACATGCTGCAACTGCAAATTACATTAAAACTGGCATATTTATACAGACAACATGAAAACTTTAATAACTGAAGAGACCACACTAAACATTAAGTTGAAATGTAGCAACATATTTTTTGCAGAGCTATACAGCCCTATGCATTACTTTCTGACAGTTGTGGACAGTGTCATTTTAATACATTAGCATGTAATTTAGATTTTATTTTCATGTATTATAAGAATTATTTTAGAAAACATATATCTCTTGTAACTTGTGACAAATAGAAAATCTGCATCGTTGAAGAGATGCATTAAATATGAAATTGTCAAAATCTTGCAGTTGTGGTGTACAAGCATAATTATTATTTCATTAAATCAGAAAATACAATGAAACCTTAGCAGGGTTACTTTTTAATACAATAGTACAATGCTGAGATTACAGCTAGGATATACACACTCAAGGCTACTAAAATGAATAGAAATAATAATAATAATAATAATAATAATGATAGTCATAGAAAAAAAAGTACACAAAAACAAACACACCAAGACTCATAATGACAGTTTTGGTACATCTACTGACATTTAACATACTAAGGCACCTTGTGACTTGAGCACACTAATATATCATATTGAGGTAAACCCCATCAATACATACAGTATGAAAGAGCAATGGTAGTAGATCTAAAATCAAAGTCTTGCAAATACTGCAACAAACCTTCAAATCAGTTGCAGCAAACTGTCCGTTCATGTTTGAAATCCACCAGGAGCTGATACAAGAATCATTTACAAAAACACTGAAAACTTTGTTCATCTCTCAAATAAATTACAGTGGCAAAGAACACACAGACAGAATGATTATCCCTATAGGCACATGTTTGTTTCTTTCATAACTATGCATTTGGTACCATTATGTTCCTGTCCAGGCGACAAGACTGAAGGAATGAATGCCACTTTAGTGGATTATTAGGCAACACCGCCTGGGTATCAGGGTCATGTCACTCCTCTCGCGTGCTTTGTACCATGGAGTACTTCTTGCAGGGGTTCTTAAGGCAGGCAGGAGGCCAGGTGATGGGCCAGCTGTATGAGCATGGCACAGAGGTTTGGACATTTCTCTCCAGGAAGTTAAACAGTGGATTCCACCAGGTGTTGGTGAGGTAGTTGTTGGGTGAGCATTTCAGAGTCTGTGAAGAAAAAAAAAAGTTATCTTTTAAAATAATATAGTCACAATAAAAAAATGCTCTCTAATGTATGTCCAATACTCGAGAAAATATTCTTCAAATTATCTGGTATATGAGTTAATAAGAGGTTTTAGCACTGAGAGTGGATCTTCCAAAATTACAGTCTTTCTAGTACAGATTTCACTTTTTCTGTTTCCACAGTGCTTCTATGTTGAGCTGCAGAGGATCAATAGTACCACAGAGAATGAATTTTCAACTAAAAGGACTGTAATTTTGGATGATAACCACTTAATTTGTCTAACTCAGCTGTTTAATGTTCCACTCTGCTACAGTTAAATTTTGGATTAATATTCTATGCAGACTGTAATGTAAATAATTATAATC
>JBBMJY010000020.1:9026150-9046628 GCA_037833715.1 Toxotes lorentzi
TTCTGCTCAAGGTTTCTTCCTGTTAAAAGGGAGTTCTTCCTTGCCACTGTCGCCCTAAGTGCTTGCTCTGGGGTCAGGGTCTGGGTCTCTGTGAAGCGCTTTGAGACAATTTGATTGTGGAAGGCGCTATATGAATAAAATTGAATTGAATTGAATTGAATTTATAAATAGTTAAATGAATTTTCATAGACTAGCCAGAGGCTGAAAAACAACATTATGTTTGTACTGGAATAGTGGCCGAACATGTGGTGAATGTTTTAAGCATGTTTACTGTTAATGTTTTTTCAATAAGGTGAAAGAGAGCAGTGCTTCCACCACAAATCAACTGTGTGCTTACAGTTTGACCAGTAGAGGGAGTGATTCAGCATTTTGAAAGTGTGCTGACTGTTTTAGGGAATGACACTTGGATAATTCTGAGGCACAGTCTAAAAATATGTGAACTTACTGTAAGTTTATAATAATATGTAACATGGAGACCGTTTCCTTTAAACATAAACTGTAATAATTTCTTGCGTTGGCATGTAACTTTTAGCTGCTACACTTGAATAGAATAGAATGCCTTTTATTGTCATTATACATCTTTTTTTTACATGTACAATGAGATGAAAAGCAACTCCTTCTCCAGTGCAAACATATATGTAAAATATATACAACATAAAAAAGAATAAAATAAAATAAGATAAGGTAAACTCCCTGAACAGAGGGAAGCCTTTAGCTATGAAAGCTCTCATTTACTGTTTGACTCCAATGCACACACAAACAGCCACCCAACATTCAGCTCTTTGTTCCGACCTGTAAATTTGCCATGGTGTGGTACCACCAGAACAGGCGGGAGGTGATAAAATAGGCCACAACCACATCCACACTGTAGTGCTCATGTGCCACCAAGATGCACACCACACCCACGGCACTCAGCAGCCAACACATCAGATGGTACCACCAAAACGACCGCGGCGAGTCTGGAGAGAGAGAGGGACGAAAAGACAAGAGTGTTGGCAATATTCATGACAACATCTGTTTGTGGTTTGTTCTTCTAAGTCTCCACTGTCAGTGGCAGAATGTAACATTTCAGTGAAATGTGTTGAGAACAGAAGGATTTCCTGCAACACATAGACAAACAAGGCTAGCCTTACTGATATAAGTGAGATGGACAAAATAAAAAAGACAACCGTCTGTATAACATAATTTAACAGCACATGAAACTACAGTCTTCAAAATAACCATAAAGTTGAATCAACACCTCCGTAAAACTGTTTAAATTAAAACTGAACATTACAGCCTTCATGAAGGTACAGTTTATTGCAGGACCGTTGTACAAGACAGCTTGGGTTAGGTGTATCTAATAAACAGGCAACTGAGTATGTTTTCAAAGTAATAAAATGCTTCACAAAAAAAAATCGAACAGTGGGAACGCATTTATTATTCGGATCCTGTTAGTGCCCAGAAGGGCCATGTGTAGCTTACAATAAAATACTGTGGAACATAAGGGCCGAAAATGGAAACAGACATCATTCATATTTTATTCATGGGAAATTTGAATACGCTATTCCTTATAGACAAACAAAATAAAGTGCTGCTTTGAGAACTTACACTCTTTGATGAACAGGTAAGTGAGGGTGAGCATCACAGTGTGTCCACTGTAGAGGAAGTCTCCGCACAAGAGGTGGGAGTTTGTAATGGAAAGACCTCCACCAGAAATCAGCCCCAGAATTCGCTGGATTTTTGCCTGAGAGTCTCCATGGAGCTGATGGAAACCAGAAAGCGGATGTCAAGAGGGAGAAACAGATAAATACTGGATCACCAGTAACATAACTGAATTACTGCAACTAATGATTATTTTCATTTTCACCAGATAATGTTCCGAAGTGCTGGTAGGCAGATTTTGTTATCTGGGGCCAGGCTAGCTGTTTCCACCTATTTCTAGTCTTTGTGCTAAGCTAAGCTAACCGGCTGCTGGCTGTAGCTTCACATTGACTATACAGACATCACAGTGGTATCAATCTTGAAATAAAGATAGTTTAATAGTATCATGAACAAGACATGGCCAAATCTTTTGCCAACATATTAAATATATCAGATTCTTCGGAACAAAACAACTACTAAACCGTCCAAACTTTGATGCTTTTGCACAATGCAACTTAGCAAACAACTGCCAGGAGAACATGTTTTTTAGAACTCTGATGCACCTCGATATTATTTCTGTCTTGAGGCAGTAAAATGTCAAAATGGCTTTTTAATAGCTGCCCTTTTCGTGGCTCTGCAAAATGAGTCCCAGAGGGTGCCCAAGAGTATAAGACTGAACAATGACAGCGGATGTTTGCATGATACTCACCTTAGGAGCACAAGTCATATGCATGCCAGGTACAGGCAGGGTGGTGATGTACATAGTGACACAGCGGTACAAGTACAGGGTGCCGATGAGGAAGAAGAACCGCCTGCTTGCTATTGACCTGCAAATGGACAATGTGAGAGCCATAATCAAGCAAGTGCAGAAATATTGTGGCAAACATCTACTTCAGTCTACAAAATTCAGCAAACTTTCTGAGCCACTCAGCTCAGCTCATCAAATTGAGTTTTATTAACCAGACAACTTAATGTCAAAGTTATTGGTGATTTTGCTTGCATTGCGAAGCCTATTTTATTGTCAGTTTTTTGTTTCTGTATCTTTATTCCCCCAGGCAAATGGCCAAATGTGGAAAAACGGATGACAAAAGATTAATTTAATTAACCATTTTTTTTTACTGGCTATATTAAAACCTCAATTGAAAAAAAAAACACTTCATATACAACATAGTACCAAAGGTTCTTACTTGTATCTGAAGAAGAATAACTGGATCATCCAAATAGCCAGCAGCACCATGCCATTGATCTCTGTCACTGTAAAGGCCCAGTTAACCCTGTCAATATAGTCAAAAAACTTATCAGGAAGAGGTGGGCTGCTTTCTTTGGGTGGGACTCTCTCGTGGACTATAGTGATGACGACTGTGGTCAGGACCAAGTTGAAGCCAGCATAAAAGAAGGCGATCACTGTCTTCCACCACTCCATGGGCAGACGACTGACCTTGACCTCTGGCACAGAGATCTTCACGTAGTCATTATGCCTCCCTATGCCTTTCCGAAAGCCCCTCTTTGTATCCTCCCCGCCCGGAGTGTGGACAGGACAAGTTTTACCGCTGCTGGGGACAGCGCCACTCTCCATTCCTGGGTTCAGATTATCAGTGGCAGAGTCTCTCGCATCCACATGCTCCTGTGATGCCATGAGTGCCTGCGCTGTCCATCCACAGACACTGCTCCACTGGGTTGAGGCTTTTTAGCTGCCGTGAGAGAAAAGAAAAGGTTAAGAACTGACAAAATCTTTAGTTTGGAAAGTACAAGCACACTATTTCCACTTGCATAAGATAGAAAAGTACAAATGCATTAACAGTGCCAAATCATCATGGTGAGAAACAGGGAGAAGATGAACACAGGTTTACTACTTACTACCCTTCCTTACCCTTGGGATTAGCAAAGTAAGAGATAAGGCTTTTATTGATCCAAAATCCTTGATTCCGCAGGCTGAAATGTCCATTTTAGACTGAAAAGCTATTTTGGAGGTAATAACAGCCATTCTAAATGTGGTTGTATGAGTTAACACTGTGAGTTATATTTTCCTTTCCCTGAACATTCACCAGAACCACTCCAGACAGTTTTCTGTTTGGATGTTTAGTCAGACTCTTATTTTGGGCCTTCCAAAGTCCTTGTGCCACACTGCTTCGGTTTTTCTGATTTTGTCCCCCACAAGCAGCTGCTATGGTCAGTTCATCATGGGCTGCAACAGAGCAATTTACATGCTCATCATAAAGGTTTTAAGCTGTATGAATGCAAACACAGCTCAAACTAAAGAAGACTGGAGACCGTTTTTGATCATATTACAGGATCTTCTTCGGAACAAAATGAAAATAAAAAAAAACAATGGATGGAGGATCAGATGAGCAGAATTAGAAGACAAAGTTGGAGAAGATCTAATACAATGTTTGTTGTTGAGCTCTTTTTAGTTAATGACTTGAGAGAGCACTATAGCGATGACCTTTTTCATTCTTTCACATCTAGAAGGCTTTTAGCAGCTCCATTACTGGATTTGAGGATGTTGCTATCAGCCCTGAAATGCATCACAATAAATGTCATCTGGGATACATACAGAATGGTATGTTTACTTGGAGAAAAACCTGGAACTCGCACGACAGAAAGGATAGAAATAGAATGTGGCTGGATACAAGAGAGCTGCTGAAAGCATCAGTTGCCTCAGAATCAATTTTTGGAAAAATATTATTACAGTGCAGAAAGGCTTACAGTAGAATGCCCTCTGACTAACCCACACCACATTCAGCCTGCTATCTGTCATCTGATGGATGGCTACGGAGCACACAGTCTGACAGACTTTAAGGGGTCATAAGGCATGTTAATACTGACTAAGATGGCAAATAAGATCAACAACAGCACAGAAACAATATAAGCTAATTACAATGCCATACCCCTTATGGTACTAGTGAGATTGTGTTGCATCTCTGTGGTGAGTTATACAGCATGTTGTGATCCTATATGTTCACATTTAAGGAAAAGTCACTGCTGTTGCTGGTGTAGTACAGCATTTACCGTATGAGAGTGAGAGCTGGTGAATGTGTCCTTTCGGTTTTTCAAATAAAACGTAATTCACTTTTTGTTTTTACTTTTCTAATACTGAACAGCCCTGTTTAAACTTGAAAAATCTGAGCAAGTCTGTACTTAAGATGAACAGCAGGGAGACAGACTGTGGTGAAAATGACATCTAGAGATGGATCCTGTGCTGCTCCATCGACTGTGAATAATGGGACACTATCACAGCGCCACTGGCAATTAAACTGGGATATTAGGACACTTTTTGATTCACAGCCATGAAGGCCGTTCAAATGCAGCCCCTTTATTGGTACAAGTGCATTTAAATATGTCAAACAAATCATAAACAACAAACCAAATTGTTTACCATTGCCTTCCAAAAACTGTTATGAGCATTTTGTTCTTATCTGTCACTCCTATGACATTGTTGTCACTGCCTTCCCCAATAGTTACAAATTAATTATATGACCCTTTACAGGAACATTTTTCTCACCTGAACTCAATTCACCTGAAGGGACAAAGTTCTATTGACTCTGTGGTTACGATTTTAAGCCAACATGGATGCAAAGACCAAGTGTTACAGTGGAGAGCTCTGAAAAAAAGCTAAGTGGACCTTGAAATGGGATGATTTTAATAAACTACAATTTCAAAGGTCAAGAATGAAGAACTTTCATGCTATTGCTGGTCAGAAAGCAACTTTGACTGTTGGTAGGAGATGGGATGTTAAGTGGCTTTCAGTTTCATTTCACACTGATCTAAGTTTCTGAACAAATCATCACACTGCTCCTCTCTGCTGAGGACAGTCCCTTTGAGTCTTGATACTATGATTTTTGGCTTATGGAGAACGTAGCTGTAAATATTGACATTGCTGTCCAAGATTTTTGGAGAGGTACAATATTAATTCTGTGTTGGGTTGGATTTTACAAAACCTACATCCCGAGTCTTCATGTTCTATATTTTCATGTTTCTGTCTTGTTTCAGTATGACATTCAGTGCAAAGACGATAGGAGATATTTATTTTCCAGTGTTCACTGTGAGACTGCTCTATGTGTACTGTACATGGGAGGTCAGCAAAGTGTCTCCATTAGACTACTTTTCCACCGGTCCCCTCCTCCCTAGTGTACAGTACACAGTGTTTTCCCACCAGCCGGAGCACACAGCACTCTGAAGGGATGGGTGGTGATGGAAAACTGGCAGAAAAAGCTATTCCACATGGTCACAGGCCGTAATGGATAACTTGGCTGCCTCCACTCGCCCAGGCTATTTCAAGAGAAGCCACCCAGTTGCCTTGAAGGCTGTATTTTACTCAAGGGGACCAAGGGCTTTGACTCCATTTTGGGGCCTTCATAATAACATGCTACTATTGCTGTCCACTCATTTTCTTCTTCACATCATGTGGATTGTCTTCATCAAAGGGAGTGTTTAAAATAAATCATGCCAGAGGTGGCCCAGCCCTCTGGAAGTTGGTGACGCTACAGAGAGGAGCTGACTATGTGCTATAAAATGTACTTGCTATAAATCCAACTTTGAAACTGCATGTTTAACAGTGCTTACTTAGTGCTTAGGTTTTAGTTTAGTTTCAGTTCAGTAACAGACGCTCAAAATGTTAAATGTATAATTCAGTGGTCTCACTGAAGAGGATGTGGTAGAAGTATTGGACACAAGCAGTTTGGCACTCTGCATGCTATGTTTGCGGTTCCATACTAAAAAACAGAAAGACATCAAGACCTTCATGGCTTTGTGATAAAAAGATCCTTTCTTTGTCCTTTGAGAAAGTATTTGTGAGTAATTATATATAGTAAATTAATTAAGTCATTATTTTATGTTACTGGACTGTTGATATAGATGTATTAAAGTCTAAGTAGTGTTTCTGTTATAGCTGGTTACAGTGGAGCTATTTTTAAATTCTTTATACTGTAAATGAGTTTAATCCGTACGAATGCATCATATTATTTAAGGTCATCGTTATCTACCTGAACTCTTGATCTACTCTACAAAGTAGAGTAGATCAAGATCTGTCTGCTAAATGCACTGGAGTAAAAAGTATAGTGTTTGCCTGTGAAATGTAGTGGAGAAGTGATTTAAAGTAGCACGAAACGCAAATAAGTAAAGTGCAAGTAAGGTATGTACTTAAGTACAGTCCTTCAGTAAATTTACTTTCTACCACTGATTAGTAGCAGAAGTTGAAGTAGTAGCATGACGGTGGTAGGAGTAGCATACTTGGGGTAACAGAAGATGTTAACATCATAGTAGCAGTAACATTAGTGCAGTTAGTCAATAGGCATTAGCAATAATCTTGCCCAATCATTTAACAGTAAATGTGTCAGGATGATCATGTGAATAATAGAGAGAAACCTTTGGTTTTACCACAGTGGTGTTCACTTCCTCTACTGGATACCATGACTACTGGATAATAGTCATTCTCGGCCCAAAGTTGTTTATCAAAACACACAAATACATATTCTTTGCTGACAACAAATAAATTTTGCTGTTATTTTTTTTTCTGAAAGGACAACCAATTTTATGGCATACAAGCCAAAATGATCACACTGTGCATGGAGCCACCCCTACTTTTCTGAGTACCATAACCACATGCGGGGTGGATACTGGCAAGTAATGTCAGGTTCAAGGCTGGGTGTCTCCCATGCCTCCCATATATTACAGGGCGGTAATCTGTCACATGATGATGTGTGCGGCCAAGCCGGTTTTGAAGTTTACTTTTGGGGTGTAGCACAGTGGCCCCACATACAGTGTTAAACACTCCGTATAAGTCTACTGGGTGGGGCAACAGGTCATTACATGTCCTGTCATTAAACCCTCTTGTTTTCAGTCAAAGCTGTTACATGTGGTAACTGACAACTGAATTACTAAAATGGACTTAAAGTAAAGCACGTCTGCATCAGAATAGTCTACTGAGTGTATATAATTCAGAAATATTATTGATATTGTTTTTGATTTGCATATATGTGACACCTTGCCTCTTGTTCCCCGTAGGCTCTATCAGCTGAAGTTACTGATAAATATAATATACTGATGATATAAAATGCTGTGTCACGTACTATTCCAGCTCATGGCCAATGATCTACCGAATAAAACTTTTTTGCGCGATTTTGTGCGAATACACGATCCTGAAACTATACATGAAAATTTAAAGATACATATATGTCGGATAGAATTCGTATTTGCAGGGTACCTCTGTATTTGTAAGCAAGACTGAAAAAAAAAAACGTTGATTGTCATCAGGAGTATAAAATGCTGTACCGTCTTATTAAAGATCACATATTAATGCCACAATTAATCGTCTGCATTAAAAACATGTAGCCCAACACATGCCGATGACAAAATTGGGATCTGTACTTAGATTTACATGTTGCACAGTTTATAGCATCCTACCTGCCTTGCTCGGGCCTCCTAGTGCGTCTTCCTGTAGTTGTAGTTCGTTGAATACCAGATGCTGCGCCCTGCTCGGTCGCTGCTCTGCTCAGGCTGGACTGCAACATTACACGGCACTGCCGCTGGCTTTTGAGGGAGCGCTCCTCCCCGAAGCCCCGCATACTCTCAGATTTATCCATCCTCTATATCCAACCTCCTGCCTGGCATCCCCTTTAATTCAGAGTCTGTCCTGTAATCAGCACAAGCATCGCCCTGTAACTCTGCTCATTTAAAGTAGGTACTCTCGAGATCTGGATCTTGAGCTAGTTAGGTGGAGTAACGCGGTCATTTATGATTTGTGGTTAATTGTGCATTTATTATGGATACACTTTTTTTTTTAATATTTGTTACCATTTTATAAAATGTAAGAATTTTCTGTGTATTTGCTAATTTATCCATGAGTCATTTCCTTTGTTTTAAGTAATCTCCAATCCATGTCAGTAATAACACAAATTTCGTTTTGAGAACATCATTATTCCAAATAATCACTAAACACTAACTGTTCATGCGAACAGTTTTTTTCCTGCAACTACGAATCATCAGCTTTATAAGGACTGGCTGTAGATCCGTTGAGTCATTTAACCACTTGTTGTGCTGAGAGACGACAGCCAAACAAAACCGACATCAGATCAGCTTCTTTTTTTACTCAACCTACTGAGAGGAAATGCGTCACCGCGTCGCCGTTGACGTGGCTGCTGAAAAAGCTCTTCCCGGTTGTTGTGCTATCCACCAGGGCTCCGGGCTCTTCCATTGACCGGAGATACGTGTGCCAAAAAAAGAAACGATACTAATAGAGATATCTGTATTTGTAAACGAAGAGCCGAACGGTTTGTCGTTTGTTTAAAAGACGTGGCCGGTTGAATCAGCCGCTGACTGCTGCCAGGCATGGAGACGTATGGCAATTCGCACAAAAAACAGAAGCTGAGCAACGCTGCTGAGAGCTGGGTGAGTTTTCTCTTGCCAAGTTGTGTTAATTCAACACACCGATTCGCCACGTCTGTCCGCCTCCATTAACCAGCTTCTAATGAGCTAACGGGCTAACTGTCCCGACCGCTAGCTCATTAGCATCCTTAACATCATACTGATGTACAGTAAAGCTAGCAACTACATTGCTAGCAGCGCCGAGATTGATAAGTGGCTAATCAGTTAAGTGCTAAGGACACCAGCTGCTTGGTTAATGTATTTGCAGGTGTGATAACAGTACCCTTGAAGGCTCCGGCATCAGTATCAGTAATATACACTTTGAAAAATGTCTTTCTTCCCCTTTAGCTAGGTAACCTACTGCTGCACCCTGCACTAATTCTAACTTAATTCTGCACGACAGTATTTGCTGTCAGCAAGGAAAGAAACAACATCACAAACAAGCTCTCTTCACAATATAGAACAGTCAACAAATTTCTGAGCAACGATATTTTGATAACTTCAAAGATGCTTTCTAAAATGATAGATTTTAACTTTGTAAGGCTTAATCTGTTCATATTAACTTTCTGTCTCCTATCATTTCAGGGAATGCAACGTGCAACTAATGTCACCTATCAAGCTCATCATGTCAGCCGAAACAAGCGGGGACAGGTTGTGGGCACAAGAGGAGGGTTCAGAGGATGCACTGTTTGGTTGACTGGTAGGTTACAAAGTGTAATCAAGAATAGATTCCATATGTTTCTTTAGGTAATTTCATAGTTGTTTCATAAACCTGTTGTTGTCCTCTACAAACAGGTTTGTCCGGTGCAGGTAAAACCACAGTTAGCATGGCCCTGGAGGAGTACCTGGTGTGTCATGGTATCCCTTGCTACACCCTCGACGGCGACAATATCCGTCAAGGGCTGAACAAAAACCTTGGTTTCAGCCCAGAGGATCGGGAGGAGAACATTAGACGCATTGCTGAGGTGGCCCGTCTTTTTGCTGATGCTGGGCTGGTTTGCATCGCCAGCTTCATCTCTCCTTATAGCAGGGTGAGTGGCTCTCCAGACAAAGCATCAGCTTTGATAATGCCATCATTGAGCTCTCATATCTGTTATGCAATCTTAGTTGAACTATATTTAAGTTTAAACTATCTTTTCCTTGGCTAAAATCATGGGTGTACATGTGTGTAAACCTACATTTGGTTTTTGCCTATCAGGACCGCCTCAATGCTAGAAAGATCCATGAGGCTGCAGGGCTGCCTTTCTTTGAGGTGTTTGTGGACGCTCCACTGGATGTATGTGAACAGAGGGACGTGAAGGGACTGTACAAGAGAGCTCGAGCAGGGGAAATAAGAGGTGAAGTATGGTGTCATACTGTTTATGTTCAGTCATGGCCTAGACTCTTGTATTGGCAGGGGTTCATACTTGGGTTACTTGGGGTATGAAGTCCCATTTGTTACATAGTTCTTCGATCCTAAAGAGAATCTGTCAGAATCACATTTTGTTGTGAAACACAAAACAAAGGCTGAAAGACTAAATGTTTACATAAAGGCAGTGAGTACAGATTTACGAGTAGACACCATAATTTCCCTGACTTTGCTTTCTGTTGTTACTAATGCTTAAGTAAAGTTTTAAAGAAATGACAGGGACAAAAAAAGCTGATGCAACATTTAAAAGAAAGTCGTTCTTATCACATTGTGGCACAGCACGTTGGTTCTTGCTGCAGTGAGAGCTCAACCTGAGCTCTGTGCCATTTCTGTAGAGCAGAATGGCCTTTGTTAAAGTTTCCTTTTGGTCTGAGGCAGCAGAGATGGAATTCAGTGCTGACCTGTTCTCTGAAACTCTACTTGAAATCTCCAAGAAACATATGACATTCTGATTAATTGTTACTATTCAGCGATTATTTCCACTCTAAACCGACTCGTGTTAATTCTTGATTGTAGACGATGGATAAAGGCTGTATCAATCATGGTTGTGTGATTATTGATTCGAGGGTATTTCAAGAGAAACACAAATATTTGGTTTACAAGTGCTGTTGTTTAAGTGTTGTGATGGGACACCCACTCAACAGTTCCTCTGTATCTACTTCAACAGGTTTCACTGGAATTGACTCAGAGTACGAGAAGCCGGAGGCTCCAGAGCTGGTGCTGAAGACTGACTCCTGCAGTGTGAATGAATGCATACAACAGCTTATTGACCTGCTTCAGGAGAGGGTGAGGGGGACTTACTGTCCAGCTTAAACATGTTTAGAATATGTGTAACATGTTTAGCATTAACAGCTATGTCCCCATTAAAGAATACTTGTGCGATGATTACAGAAACAGCTAGAGACTTGAAATTCAGACTTGAGACAGAAAATGGTGCCGTCATCCCTTCATTGGCCACCATGGGGCAGTGACGCCTCATAATTGTGTGGATGTTGATGTCATCCTGTCTAGACTTTTATCATGTAAATCAGTGTTCCTTTAGTAAATAGGAAACCCCTACCAGTCTTATCATCCAAGGTGTTTTCTGGTGATTTTTATAAAATAATTAACTTCACATTCTTTTGATACTGTAGGATATAGTGCCTGTTGATGCGTCCTATGAAGTGAAAGAGCTGTACGTTCAAGAGAATAAACTGGACCTGGCTAAAGCCGATGCTGAGACTCTGCCTGCTGTACAGATTGGCAAGGTGCTTCTGATTTTTAAAAAAGATTTTTTTATTTTAATTAATTTTGAGCTGTAAATGAAGCTAAAAACTATTGATAGCTGTTGTGTATACCAAGCAATTATCAGTCATTTTTCTATCCATTCATATATTTTTGCATATTAATTTTTGTTTGAAAAACATATATGATAAGTTGATTCTTCATATGTAACCTACTGTGTTTGACTGGGTGTATATGATCCACAGGTGGACATGCAGTGGGTGCAGGTGCTGGCTGAAGGCTGGGCCACTCCTCTGAATGGTTTTATGAGGGAGAGAGAGTACTTACAGTGTCTTCATTTTGACTGTCTGCTGGATGGTAAGATGTGATTTATATTTTTAATGAAAAGAAAGTTTTAGCATTTCTTTTGAAAAAAAGTAGTAATTCAGTTTTGCTATACTTGAGAAAAGGCACTAGGTGGTGATGAGTCCTCATAAAATGCATTACCCTGAAGACATGGATTGGCTTTCTGCTGGGACATGAGTACATATTTTTCATGGCAGTTCTTAAACACAAATGTTGTTCTTGTAAATCACTTTCTGGCACCATTATTCCTATATTGTCTTCCAAATGTAGCAGAAGTGAAATTACACTCTGTTCTTGTTTAAACACACCTAGCACCAAGATGGGGTCTTTGTCAGTCTGTCTTTAGCTTACCTTTTAGCCAAAGGGTTAATTCATAAGTGTCATAAGTGGTAATGTTGCTTGTTGAACCCTCAGATCTCTGTCAGCTGTAGCTCTTTATGTTCCATTTTAAGTAAAAATTGAGCACTCTTGATTAAATGGAGTATTAAATCAGATTAACATATTCCCTGCATGTATCCCTGCAAGATACAATTTATATTTCTACATTGTTGGATGTACAGAGACTTGAATAAGCTTTTCTCGTAGGCTGACGTCTTGTAGTCCTCCATTATACAGCAGTGGTGTGCAACTTAGCAGAGGTGGCAGAATGACACACTGAAATAATGGGGAGTGAAGTTGATTTAATGGTAGATTTTTAAGAATTATGATGTTGTGGATCATGTTGGTGAAGTAATGATTCTGTTCACACTGAGGGTTCAGGAATGCCTACGTTTTTTTTGGCACTTTCTTGAAAACAAATTTCATATTGGGTGTAGAGTCTGTTGATGTTATTACCGCAATTTCTCACGTATTGTTTGAAATTCTGAGAAGAAGTCAATTTACTTTTATTTCCCTCACGTTTGTGTTGTGGTGCCAAATATTTTGTAACATACACATGCATTAAAATGAAAAATATATAAAATCAACTGAAAGTTAACATAGCCTGTATTTCTTTGTCAGCTTTTGACAGGAATATATTACCCTGTCCTCACTGAAGGATAAAACTATCAAATTCTTACAACTTTGTATGAAATCCCAAAGATTTAGGTTCTTTCCCCAGAAAGAGCCTAAATCATTAGTCAGAGAAACTTAGCTGGCTGGACAGAGGCAGAAATATATACTGATGTTTGTCCTGGATGAGAGGGAGGCCTCTCTATTGATTGACAGTGTATGCCACCATTTGTCCATTTTCACTTCCTTCCAGGGATTTGACAGTGAAAGAGTGATATCACAGTCAAAGGAATTGATTGCCCACACTATAACACTAAAAATGGTTGGAAAGCAGAAAACTGCACGTTTGACTAATCAAATAGCCTGTGAAAATAAACAGAAATCCAAATTCAAGCTTGTGTCTCTCTCGCTTGGACATTTGGCTGTGTGTGTGTGTGTGTGTGTGTGTTTTATTGAAACCAGCTGTAAGCTCTACACTGTGACAGAGGGGACCGGGAGAGGTTCCAGGGGGAGGTGGGGGCTGCAGCAGTCAGCATCCCCTTCTGTCTCCACAGTATTTGATCTGATGTGATGTGAAAAGCGTGCTGTTCCCAACGTTTTCATCAACCTGGATGGCAAAATGAACCCACCGACAGAACGGTGTCACTCCACAGATAAATCATAAAATGAGAAAGGGTCAAGCTCTGGCTTAGCGTAAGAGGGGATTTTTCTCCTCTAGCTTCTTAAATTGCAGCCTTTAAGACTTCACTGTAGCCTGTGGTTTAGCTGTATATTCCACATTTAGCCTGAAGAGGCACAACATGGAAACTTTACTAGAATAGTTGAGCTCTTTTGTTGCATATACCTTTGAGCATTTTAACCTGCTTTCTGTAGAATGTCTGTTCTCAGAATCTCAGAGCTTTGCAGTGCGGTCCAATACGTTGTTGTTCTTGGATGGTTATCTGATATTAAATGCGCCCTGTGCAGTTTTCTTGTAAACAAACAAAAGTCACGTTTGCATTCAGTGTTTCTCATTAGAATGCACTCAAGGGTATACACCCTTGAGATCTAACAAACATGTTGAAAGCGTTTCAGTTTTCATAAAGGCCGATTTAAGAAAAAAAAAAAAAGAGAAAAAAATCAAATTGTGCATTGTTTACATCAGTGTTTGCTAGCTTACAGTCGCCTTCTTCATACCCTTTGTTTGTGTACTGCAACATTTCTTGGTGTCTTACTGCTACCAATTGTCAATCAGCAGGACAGCATATTGCATCACCCGCATATACACATTTCTCTAATGTGTTTTGCGCTGATGGTGGTAAAAAGCTCCACAGGGTAGAGTTTCATTAGAAAATTGGCAGAAAAATAATCTGCAACAAATTTGTATCAATTAATTGTTTATGTAACTTTTTAAGCAAAAATGTCAACAATCTCTGGTTTTACCTTCTTAAAAGTGAGGATTTGCTGTTTTCTAACACTTTTTTTCTGCATAAATGTGCCTTTTTCCCCTCATAAAAATAGTTTTGTTTCACCTTTGTTCTAGGTGGTGTCATCAACCTGTCAGTGCCTGTGGTGCTGCCGGTGTCTACTGCAGATAAGGAGCGTTTAGACGGCGTGACAGCCATGGCCCTGGTCTATGAGGGCAGACGAGTCGCCATCCTTCGCAACCCTGAGTTTTATGAGCACCGCAAAGAAGAACGCTGTGCTCGCCAGTGGGGCACCACTTGCAAGGACCACCCCTACATCAAGGTAAATTTCTGATATGACATGTTCGGGGTTATAGTTTTTGTTCCCTGAAAACCAAATTTACACTAAAGTATGTTGAAAGCAATATAGAAAATCCGAAAGCTCAAGAAAGTACTGAACAGCATCTGCAGAGCTCCAGACGGTCTGTCTCAGAGTGCTATGTGATAAACACTCATGCATGTGAAAGCAAATTGCCTCCCTGGATTCTGCATTGATAGAACACAGATCCAAGCTGGCCTTTTCACAGTGCTTATGGAAAGACTGACTAGGTTGAGAAGTGGAGCTTTTCTCACAGTCTGTCAGGACGCCCAGTGTAATCACTTGATCTTTTTGGTCCACCCTCATTTTGCAGGTGTTATATTTGGATGCTGAGTCTCTCGCTCAGCCTCCACCAAATTCGTTTAGGATTGTACTGCTCAGCTGAACAGGCTGTGGAATCCCTGCCAGCTTCTACCTTTCCGCTCACCCACCCCTTCTCCAAATATACCCGGGAACTGTTTCCATCTGTCTCCTATTGACTGCTGTGGGGCTCAGGTAGACTCAGTGGCGAGATAACGTCTTGAAATGATCCTGCACACCCTGCGGAAAGGGGCATTGGCTTGTAGCTGGAAAAGAACTGAACTGTCTGGTGTTGCTGACAAAAATAGTTATCAGATTTACTTTTTATAACTACATCTGCATGAACTGATAGTGCAAGGTTACCTTTAAAAGTTTCTTTTTGGGCTAATTTTAAATCTCATTGTTTTCAGGATTAGTACAGTTGGTCAGCCGCTTGTACACTGGCAAAGATGCATGACACAACTAATAATAACCTCTGTGGCATCTGGTGATTTCACTCCCTGGGGTTGGACTTACTGAAAACCTCACTGGCTCATTTTAAAGCCATTTGCTGCTAGTTTGCTGCTGCTGGTTTTATCCTTCAGTGAGGACTCATGCTGGATGGAGATTAACTTGAACACCAGAGAACAGCTGTCTCAATATTTCAGCACAGTTGGCAGTGATTTTTAATTTTAGCGGATATCTTTTTTTGTCTCACCTTGTTTATGATCAAATCTGGCTTGGTAATGTGTTTTAAGATTCATTAGAAGCTGCCAGTTTCATAAACTGGCTCGATGATTCTCCAGTGTCAACACCTGATGCCTCAGTGCTGGCTTTTAACACATGCTGAGTACTCAGTATTTCCACAACTGTCATTTGTTATCCACTCTAACTTGTCACAGCCGAATGTGTGTGTTCAGCTTGCTGTAATTAAGGTGTCACTCATTAAAAGAGTGTGTGTATGTATACATAAGTGTATGTTTAACTCTCTGCACCGGAGCCAGTCTGTCAACACACCTCTGAGTTGGTAGCTACAACTTTTTTTTTTTAATCCTGTCTCTTTCCAGCCAGAAACGACCTGCTCCATATTACATGTAGTTAATCCTCTTTTTCCTGTTTACCTGTCCGTCAGTCAGACAGGAGTCCCCTTTGTCGGAAACTATAGCGTAGTGGCTGTTTATTTG
This sequence comes from Toxotes lorentzi, assembly GCA_037833715.1. Taxonomy (NCBI): domain Eukaryota; kingdom Metazoa; phylum Chordata; class Actinopteri; family Toxotidae; genus Toxotes; species Toxotes lorentzi. The sequence continues at coordinate 9,042,330 of JBBMJY010000020.1, forward strand.
GCTACGTCCCTTTCACATGTAAAGATACACGGGCGCTTTAAATGGTTAAACAGAGCACATGTGTACATGTAGCCTGCTCCTTTGATTTATCTACAAAGACATTATATTTTTCATTCACTTATGTTAGGAAAATAAATTTCAACTTGTCGATGCTGTTGATCTCTCCAAAGAATACGACTGTTAAACATCTTTCATGACTGTCTTATCTCAGGCCAGCAACGGACAGGTTGGATTAATTGGAGTGTGGAAAACAACTCACAACACGATCCTAAAAACTTCTTACGACGGAGCCAAGTGGTTATTGATCACATCACGTAGACACCACTACTGCTGACAACTGTCTGACTTTTTCATGACGAGTTTGCCAGATCAAACTGAAACCCTTATGTTTGTAAAGTATAGATATCAAAGAATTATTTTTTTTTTTTTCACATGATAAATTACATGTCGCTGAAATAAGTCACATAAAGGTTTTATTCCTTTTTTATCAGCTTCCAGATTTCCTTTTTACAATGCCTCCATACTTCAGGTTTCATTTGTGGTCTTTGTTTTGTGTGCGTTTCAGTGTTGAAGCTGTGCTTCTTTTCTTGCAGAGCCTGGTGAGAATTGTCACTTTGTATCACATTAAGATCCCACAGGCCAGTGTTTTTAGTAACTCTAGCTACGGTCACCTAAATGCAGCAGGAGGCAGGCGAAAGATATTCCCTGAAACAATAGCCGCCTTTGCCTGGGTCCTGAGCACGTTGGTGCCATTGTTGGATTAATCTTGTGAGGTGGAAAAAATTCTCTCCAATGTGGTCATGAGCTCATCACCAGGTTTTAATGTGGAATACAATCTGACTTTGTCTCTGCTCTGTTATTGAAATTAAGGTAGTAGATGTGGTCAAATGAGGAAGAGGGGGCATGCCAGAGTTTTGTTGACTGTTTAACGACACGTGGGGACTTTGATTTATGCTGCCGTGTCCCCGTTGCAACTGGGTAATAACTCGGGAGTTTTATTAGAATTCATGCTGGCCTGGTTCCAGCACAGTGAAGTTTTTATGGACCACAGTGTCTTGAGTCTGGATTATGTTTGAGTTGTGTTCACTGTCATGCTCACTGTGACTCCTATTTCAGATGGTGATGGAAAGTGGGGACTGGCTGGTCGGCGGAGACCTGCAGGTTCTGGACAGAATCTACTGGAACGACGGGCTCGACCAGTACCGCCTGACACCCACTGAGCTCAAACAGAAGTTTAAAGAGATGAATGCAGGTATGGGGCCAAGTCGTGTTGGTCCTTGTTTATTTTCTGTCAGAACTATATTAAAACAGTTATGGGACCTTGAACCAAGAATATTTAGAAATGTCACTTGATGTCACAATATTTATAAACCACTTCCATTTTTTGCTTCAGAAGGAGAGGTGAACAATATGCAGTCCCCTCATCTTCAATGCTTTTATTTACTTTGCCAAAGAAGTAAGGGAGTCAGAGTAGGGAGGTCACAGTCGAGGACAGCTCTGGTGTGATTCAGCCCTTCACCAGCAAGAATACAGGCTGTATGTGGTTTCAGTGGCTGTGCACTTAGCTGCTTGATTATCTCCAGGTTCATTGTGACCCTTTGTTTGTCTTGATGTGTTTTGTCTCATTATAACAAACCCTTGTTCTCCTTTCTCTTTATTTAGATGCTGTATTTGCCTTCCAGCTCCGCAACCCGGTCCACAATGGCCACGCTCTCCTGATGCAGGACACCCACAAGCGTCTCATCGAGAGAGGCTACCGCCGGCCAGTGCTTCTGCTCCACCCACTGGGAGGGTGGACCAAGGACGATGACGTGCCGCTGCCTTGGCGAATGAAGCAGCATGCTGCTGTCCTGGAGGAGGGTGTCCTGAATCCGGACTCCACCATCGTTGCTATCTTTCCTTCACCTATGATGTATGCCGGGCCCACAGAGGTAACGATTATCAAGAATAATGCATTTTCAGTTACTTGCTTGAAGGGTGTCGTGTGTTCCTCAAAATTGACAGGGAACAAAAAATGTAACTGCAAGTAATGACAACAGACATGTGGAAGAGGGCTGTCACATACTTGGTGTCTGCACATTTTTGAGTGTGATAAATGGCAGGAAAGGGGATTTACAATTGTCTTGAGACACTCTGTTTAGTGTTTCCATGCCATGCACAAACCTCTCCGTGTGACTGAGCGTAGCTGCGTAGCTGGGAATCTTTTAATCATTCACTTACGATAATGGGAAAGCCATGGCGAAAATTATTGATAGCAGATTGGAGACTGGTGGATGTCAGGCAGTGAATTTATTCAGTTTGTAATTCTGAATGGGAGAGCCAGACTCAGCCCCAGCCTTAATGTCATTGTTTTGACCGTGTTTACCCATTAAAAACAACACATGCCCTCGGTCTGTCACTCACACAGTAAAACAAGCTTTCTGCTTCCAGCTGATGTTCATATTTGCCAGAATGTTCTTGAGCCTACAGCTTCCACCGCTGAAATCACATGTTTTGTAAGCCTAATCTAAAAACCCTACCTAAAATATACAAACTACACTGGCTAGGACATTATTCTAATGGCAGTAGTATTAGTAATTATCAAGAAGTAATGTGGAGTTTTAGCAATTATTGATAATGAGAAACAGAAAGAGAACCTTAGTGCTTATAGTGAAGGCAAATTCCTAAGGGGAGCAATTGCTGGAGGCTGGCTGAACTTGTGGACTTAGCGTAGGTCTGCTACAAAGACTAACTGGTAAAGGTGGCTGTGAGTTTACCCTACACATTTTTTTTTAGATAATATTTTAAGTTGTGAGATATTGAAGCAGCCATGGTAAGGTAGCCACACAAAGCAGGTCACTGTTATGTTAAAAATAACAGTGTTAGTTACAAAAGTATAATGTTCCTGTATTAAAGAGTTCCATATTGGACTAACAGCAGAATGCTTCCCCGGCATCAGGGGCTCAAAATCTATGCACACTTAAACGCCCTCAGCAGCCCTAAACCTATTGCCCAACTAAATCAAGTACAATAGGGTGGAGGCTGTGCACACAACAAAACAAAACCAAAACATCTAAGAATTATTTTTCAACAGCCTGTATAAAAGATTAGAGATGTTTTTGTGTTGCGTGTAAAATGTGATTTTCCTTTGTAGCCTTTCAAAGAAATTGCAAACACAAATTCCATACTAGCTTCCAATCTAGCTTCCTCAATGTTTCTTCAGTCTGTACAGTTTCTCTTTAACTCCTTGTCCACAGGTTCAGTGGCACTGCAGGGCTCGAATGGTGGCTGGTGCCAACTTCTACATTGTGGGCCGTGACCCCGCTGGCATGCCCCACCCCGACACAGGAAAGGACCTGTACGAACCCACTCACGGGGCCAAGGTCCTCACCATGGCTCCTGGCCTCATCACCCTGGAGATTGTACCCTTTAAGGTTGCTGCTTACAACAAGGTCAAAAGAGCAATGGATTTTTATGACCCCAAAAAGTAAGTACTTGTTTATGTTGTAATTCCATTTGTTAAAACCTGTGTCCCGTCTTGTTTCCCACAGTTTTTAAGTTTATTAGGGTAATGGAAAACAGAAATGGTTTGAGTCTAAACCCCCAGTGCTCACTCACTCTAAATTAAATAGTTTATTTGTAGATTTAGTCCAGAGTAATACCCCACATGTATGCCAATTAGAACCAGCAGCCTAAACAGAAAATACATTCTCTAAATTAATTACTCATTAGGCCTGTCTTGTTTTTAAAAATAACCCCTTTCATTCATTTTCTTTCCCCTCTCTAAAATACCAAGCCAAGAATAACAGATTCTTTTTCTTTCTTACACAGTTAAAAGGTTTTGTGGATTAGTGTGTGCTTTGATGTTTAAAAAATTACAGAGACCTGCTATTAATTAAAGATTGTGTACGGACACTGCACATGATGACTAACAAAAATCATGCACTCTCACTGCCTCTCCTCCGGATTTGATGCAGCCTCCACCATCAGGTTATGCAATTGTAGCTGTGTTTGGCCCGGAATGTTAAAACTAAATGCAGCCAGACTAATCATAAGATTTGCTTTGTTTTCCATGATGCATATTTATGACGTTAAATCCAAACTGAATTGTTGATCAGGAACATCAGGTACTTCTGTGGAAGGGGATAATAATAATAGTATGTTTAAAAAAAAAAAAAATATTACCAACAATTTGTTTGGCTTTCTGTGGCTTTCCTATTATGACATATATAGGTAAGAAAATTTTCATTTTCAGTATTTTTATGCCTCTGCAAATACATTTAATACCTTTTTATTAAATTCTCTCAAAGCCACTATATA
>JBBMJY010000020.1:9046685-9087573 GCA_037833715.1 Toxotes lorentzi
TACATATATATACATGTATAATGTCTTCATATATTATATGAGTCCAGACAGACATGGATGTAAAGTGCAACTTGACTGGTTGAAAGAGGCATGCAACCGTGAGGCAGTAGTTCTTGTTTTATATGGAATATCACTGACCCAGTAGTTTGTTATTATTTTAAAGCTAGAGAGCAAATGCAAGAGAATAACGTGATTTCCAAAGTCTGTAGTCGTCACTCAGTTAGATTTATGGCATTCCATTCTTTCATGAAGGCTGAGAGCGCTTTGCCAAAATTTCAGGAAGAATATCGATGCTAAGCCTAATCATCAGCAATACCTCTCAGTCTTTCTCTGAAGCGTAATGGCTGAGGTCACAGCAAGCTGTTTCTAATTTGACACTGTATAAAAATGTTCTCGGAAGAATTTGCCCAGAGCTCATTTACCTCACGCCATGTGAAATGCAAGGTCTTCTTCTTCTTCACAGATTCTTAATGTTTCAGAGCCACAAGATGTGCTCTGTGTCATGTGATAACAATTTTACTCGATAAATAGCAGGAGTTTTAGCCTGTCTGAATGTGAGCCCACTGGAGATCAGTGTAAGTGTCTGCTAACAAGATGTCTTAAAATTTGTCTTGATTATTCCTGACAGTAATTTATAGACAAGGCAAGTGAAGATGTGATGAACTTGTGCCAGTGCTCTTCTCAGCCCTGGTTAGAGAGGAAGGTTGTCCTTGGCTGCTCTCTTCAAACAAAGTTGTTCATATCTTTTCTGAACTAGGTGAACTCAGTGTGCTGTGAGAAGCTATCTGTTATAAAGAGAGGAGCTGAAATAGACATCAGAATGTCTGAAAGATACAAAAAAATGTTTGGACAAGCGAAATCCACATTCTGAACAAAGCTTTTCCTCCATTCATACACATTTAGTTTGATGGTTTGACAGTGCTGTGTGATACCCTAAAGTGGTAATTCAGGTTTTTTTTTTTTTAACTTGCAGTCAAGTTTTAGTGTATTAATTTAAATGTATATTAGAATCATTCAGTGTTGCATTTTACAGAAACTGGTCAGCAATCGGTGCTAATCTACTGAATGTCAGGTGTTTTCATTCACAAAGAGTTTGGAGATCAATTATAAAAGGTGGAGGCTGAGGTTCTCACAAATAATTGAAAAATTTGACTCGAAGACTATTTGTTTAGGATTTTAAAAAATTGTAGCAGTGATAGTAACAAAACATATTCTTTAGCAGACCGCAACGTGTAGTAAAAACCCATATAAATTATACATCTACTCCAACACATTGAATTTGAAGCGTTCATAAATGTTGGGGGTTAGCTGCACTGGCCACGCTTTCCATCCACCACTGCAGTGGCGTGTCGGTGCTTACTGGATTGTCACAGCCTCTCTCCAGCCACAGAGTGATTTGGGAGGGAAGCAGCTGCCAGAAAAGGTCAGCTTATGGGTTTAGTAAGATAAATATTCCCATTCCCATGTATTTTCACTGTGAAGGATGTGAAGAAAGATGTAAGAGCTTCATTTTGGTTTGCAGAAATGCTAACTGGCCTGCTGGAACGCCCCAACGCACTGGATTCCAAAGCAGCAGGCAGTTATTGTTGGCTCAAATTAGCTGTTCTGCTGATAAGCATCTTTTTATTGATTGACAAATGTCTGTGACTAAAAACTTCTTTTTTTTTTTAAACATTGCAGCCATCAAGACTATGATTTCATCTCAGGTACACGCATGCGTAAGATGGCTCGCGAGGGCGAGAATCCTCCTGACGGTTTCATGGCACCAAAAGCCTGGGCTGTGCTGAAAGAATACTATAAGTCACTAGAGAAGGCCTAAAGGTCCAGTCTCAGATGAAGAAAAAAAAAAACAACAACACAGAAAACATGGGAACACAGTGGTTTCAACCGAGGTTTAAAATGATGAATGTGGGGACCACTCATCTTCTATCAAAAACCATGCTCTGGCTTCTGTCTGTGTCACTTTTACGCTCAACTGTCAGTCGTGAAACTGGTCTCAGTTGTTTTTAGTCTTACCACATTTGTGTTTTAACCTGCGTGTGCTTTATTTAACTAATCTTAACTCTGTCTGTGAAACAGTAGAAGAAGTCAAGTTAATGTTTCAAGAGAACAAAAAAAAATCTCTTCATAGTAGATGTTTATGTTTCTCACTAACTTTACGACTGTATATCCTGGTGACTGGTTACAAAAATATTGTGTAAAAATTTAAAGATCAAGACTTGTAATTACCTGTGTGGAAAGTACTGTTGACCAGTACTGCAGTAGTTTGGGAATGAATGTTGAGTATTTGTGAAAAGGCTCCTGCACCTGCTCGAGTTCATGCAACTCACCACTGAACCGCAAACGAGTTGCTTTGTATTGTATCTTTGCAAGTGGCAGTGACAATTGCTCCGAATTTGGTGTACACAAGTATTTGATGTAAAAGTCAAGTGCCTTGGTCTTCAGAAAGTGAATTCACATGATACACACAGACACACACACACCTGCTTCTTGTCCCAGTTGTTGTTACATTGAAATGGTCCAGTAGCTCAAGAAATGGTCTGCAAAACAGATCAGCATTAAAGATGTTTTTATTGGGATATGCACCCCTAACTTTCCTAAACCATTAGGAAAACTTTTAACTTTTTTTTTGTCTTATATAGTCTGTTTATTCTCTCCTAACATTTCAGAGTTTTCTCTTTTTAACTGTGTTGTGCATGTAGTTCTGGTGCTCTAAGCTTTTCCCTCAAGAGTCTTGATATTTTGTTACATTGTCGTCTTTTGTGTTTTGTTTTTTTTTCTTTTCTCATGGGTTGCTAATATTTTCCATGTGGTAATTCATTTTTAAGAGTTGGCCTGTATAATCAGATGGTTGGTGGTTGCCATCAACGGATCAGACTTGTAATCTTACTTGTTCAATAAACCATTTTTAGCAAAAAGAACAATTTGTTTACTTTTGCTTTCTCTAATCTTGGGGTTTGTTACCCACACAGCATGGTATGTGTGTATGTTTTTGTTGTTTTTTTTTTTGTTTTTTTTGCATCGCACCAAAGAGTTTTAAATTCATAACACACTCTCAAAGAATTCCACTTGATTTTAAATGACCGCTCTGAATTTTAGAAACCAAACTTACATTGATGAGATGTCATCAACTTTTTGCTGTCTGTGATCTCCCTGTAACACGGTTCATATTCTGACATCTCAATAGCTCTAAATCTCTTCATATCTTTGTGACTAACTCGCTTCAAGTGCACTTTGTCATCTGCATGAAAAGTGCACTCTTCAAAATTAAATTTCCCCAGTTTCGTAGGCCCTGTCTGATGGAACTTCTGTGACCTCCCAGTTGGTCAATCAGCTGTATATTGAATGAGACAGACCCTCTAGTGACCCCAATCAGACTCAGACACACTTGCACACTGTATACACAGAGCTGCAGCTGGTTCCCAGATGCAGTGAAAGTGGAACATACAGGGTTAAAAACAGGCCTAGAAGAGTGGCTCTGTCAGAAATACCCTGGATACTTCATCTAATCCAACTCCAAGATATAATGAAGAGACCTGCCAACAGCTATTTTTTTCTGCCTTTAGCCAGATCTTGTTCGATCTCAAATGGTAATCAAGCTGGGACCTCGGTACAGCTTCAAAAGAGGGGCTGTTTTTTTAACACGGAAAATGATTAAGAAAAATGATTTTGGAGAAGTTGCCTTCTGATTTCTTTGTTGTTCATTTAGCTGTCTGGAGATCTGTGCTTTCTGGGTAATGCAGGTGTCTGTTACTATGTTTATCCTTAACCTCCTGATGTTATCTTACTTGTAAAATGCACAGTGTATTTTAGTTCTGGGTCCTTTTTCAGCTTGTTCGCCCTATGATCAGCTCTCGCTTTGAAAGTGTTCATGCCTCTGGGGGTGTTGTTACAGTGTGGCACACTGCCGGAGAAAAAGGTTGAAGGTGCCAGAAGAATTTGTCATGTTCTGACTACTGTTTACATGACTTATGCCTCCACTCACCTGCACCACCTCATTCCAGCTCGAACGGCTGTTGTACAGAATTTAGACAGTCATAAACAACATTCGTCAGAGGCAATGGAACTGAGGGATGGTTTTTAATGCTGTGTATTTGAGGCCAGACTTTACACCGTACAACCAGGGTGTACCAAAGAAATGTACTCTTATTAATGATAATTACAGATATTTTACAGGTCCAGTTGTTTTCTAAGAATTTCCTAGAAAGGATCTGATACCTAACTGTAGGAAATTACAGTTTCACTTCAAATTAATCTGTAATGTAAGCTTTTAGTCAACTGAAGATACAAAAATGAAGAATTTCTCTTTCTGTATGGTTGTAAATTACAGGCAAAAATACAACTCACCAAACAGAGTTTCTAAAGTTTCGAATAATTTTTACTTGAGTAACAGATTAGTGATTATTTTTCCTGTAACTATTATCAAATTCTTTATAATTCTTTGCCAGAAATGTCCCAGAAAATTATTGAGAAAGTACAAGACCAGTAAATTAAAGTGTTACCATATTAGTTGATGTTACTCTACAGCAAGATATGACAAGGAAAAGATTTCTGATTTATTGTCACAGCTGCAGAAATACAAGAACAGTTGCATAGACATAGGGCTAATTAGAATGACAAAAAGTAACTCAGCAGCTATTGTGATAACTGATTCATAAATTGAGCCATATCTCAAATAAAAAGCCTCTCAGCCTCAGATTTCCTGCTTTTCCCTGTTTAATATTAATGTACATTGAATATTTTGGCGTTTTGAAGATGTGTCCAACTTGAATGGTTTTATAGACTAAACTATTAATCGGTTATTTAAGAATACACTAGGCAGATTAATCGAGAATAAAAATAATGGTCAGTTGCATTCATAAGATGAAAATATCACAAATACATACAAACAAGGGAAGCTTGGAAAAAGACTAATTGAAATGTACTCAATACTATACACAGCAGACCAGCAGAAATTGGAACTATAAAACAATAGTCACAAATAAAGTGGAGAGACAAGGAAGTTAGAAGTAATAGTAGTTACTGACAAGAGACAGGAGTCAAAAGTTGTGTCTCCACTGCCACATTGTATGTAAATGCCACCAGTGCAGTCTTTATCCTCTATGCGCATATATTCTTATACTTGCATGCAGCGTAGTACATGCAGTGACATTATGGCTGTCTCATCCTATACCACCAAAAAGGTTCTGCTCCTACATGGACTCCAGCTGCATTTATCTCCAATTTCCTTCCATCTGGTTTGAGTTCCTTTCAAAGCCAGTCATGATAAAAACAGGCTTTACTTTGCAAAATGCAATACAGTGGCACAGGACATGGTTAAAATTCAAGGAAAGCTGTGTCCCTCAGTGATGGCTCTGAGGTGTGTGCAGGGTAGGGTGAGTGTAATAATATCATCAGCAGTAATGGTTTATTGTGATCATCAGGACTCTTATGATGGCAGTGGAAAGAGCTATCTCACACTGTTTCATAAGATCCAGACGAAAATTCTGTCAAGTTTTCAGGAGGTTCTGACATATGGTTAACATACTGTGTTGTTATGATCTCTAGGGGTAGTTTGGTCCTATAATACACTGCTCCTATAGAATGTGTGTTCACCATCACGAGTATGTTAGCTTAGAAAGATTAGGATTTATCAAATTGTTGACAAATAATGTCACTTTTGGTTGACTCCAATCTGCTCAAATGTATCCTACACTAATACAAATATCAGAACACTTCACTGACAGATTCTTTAGTCTTCATCATTTCCTGTCCAAACAGACTCTTTATTACTTTATTCTTTGGTCTGTGTTTGTTATTTGGAGACAAATAATTCTTTACATGCTTACCAATAATATGAAGATGTTCTGTGCAGTATTGCTTAGTTTTTACTGATGATAAAAGTTATTAAAAATACATCCAAATGGACAGAAATAAAATTTTATAGGTACAGACAAGTGAATGTATGTCAGACACTTACTAAGTCCTTTGATGTTTATGTACAGTACATGATGGTAGCAAGAGAATATCCACAAATCATTAGTCATGCTACCATCATATATGTTGTACTTCTACCTCACACATGCTGTGAATATGGGACTCAGAGACTCTCATTACTACAAGATTATCAGTGCCTGAAAAATCCTTCTGCTTTATGATTCTCTTGTCAGAGCAACATGTCAGAATGAGGCCAGACAGCCTCAGGAACATTAACTCAGGAGCCAGAGGCTCAATATAAAGAGATCATACCGAAGGAGGGAGATCATGCATCAAATGATGATTCGTGAGTACATCAAAGGAAAGCATCTGTTTCGCAACCTTGGAGGACTCGGGAAAGGAGGAATTCCCGGCTCGTATACAACAGATACACTGTCAGATATAAAAGGTGGGCTGTAAACCCATCTCATCCTCCACAGCTTGCATGACCCCCCTCAGTGAAGGTTCCACCTACAGAATGCAACAGCTGACAAAGAGGAAACAGTATATCTTTACCTGTCACCAACAGAGAGGATACATAGTGTACAGTGTCAATAGATATAAATTACATTGGGCTTGAGAGGATATGAGATAATGATGATGATGATGATTATTATTATTATAGTTATTTTTACTCCAAGGAAGTGGTAAGTAAATGGAAAAATCAACAAAGCTTTGCACATCATGTGGTTAGTCTGCAGAGGTCACAGAACTGAGTTTATGTTTACTCTGCATAAAATAGAAATTGTGTAATCATGAAATTAAAAATCAGGAGGGGGTCTAAATTGAACCTTGAGGAACTCCACAAGAAATTTATGGGAAAGGAGAGGGTGGATTTTCTAATGTGACAAGGAATTAGATTAACCAAAGCAGTGCTGTGTCCTTGTCCTCAAAACTTCCGATTTTAGGGTTGTAAAAAAAACACGACAAACAGATGTGTAAAGGGTTTGCACTCCTGAAGCGTTCTGTTAAAGAAGTAGCATCAGGTGTGCTTAGTAGCGTTTTGACAGTGTTATACCCACAGACCATATGCAATAGGAAAAAAAATATGTTTTTGCTGTACACTTTTTTTTGGTCACATTTTGTCATCTCAAAACATAAAATTGATTAATTTCTTTGCATCTGCCTAACCTCCTCCTCGGTTTTTGAGACCAAAAAAAATGATCCCACAGTGAAAACACTGTCACGTTCATTGCTGTCAACTTTTACAGTGATTGAAAGCAGCATTTAAAAGACATAAAAACAGCTATTAAAATTATAGATGGCTAAATCAATAACTCTTTCTTAAAATATGTTTTATGTACTATATGACAGTGCCCAGTGTGTCCAGTTTTGTGACATGGCAGCCACTTACTGTGAAGGACTGCAGGTACTTGGATACACTTTAACACACTGTCACACATTCAGGGTTGATACATAGCAGACTGACTTTGAAGACTTTGTGATAACCCGTATGAATTGCTGTCAACGGGCACATTTCAAGATTTCTGCATCTAGACTTCATTCTGTTTCCCAAATCACTAAGAATGACTATGAAGTGGTTCAAGGTTTTGTCTCTTGACTGCGTTACAAACTGTCATCTCATTTACTCTGGTTACTGTCTTTGGGACAGAGTGTTTACATTTTAACAAACATTGGATCAGAATTGATCAGATTGAATATTGGACTAACTTTCTGTTTTGGGTGGTTTTTGGATTTATTTTAAATATCATTATTCATGCCAATTCCTATTTGGAATTCAATGGTTTATTGAACCTGGACAGTTCATAACAGTCAGCATGTTTCTGCTAAATGCCAAAATCTTTTTTTTTCTACCAACTTTCTACAATATGTGCGTTCAAGTTCAATTAAATGGAAGAAGGACAGGACCTCTGGCATAAAACACCCCACTCAGCAGATCACATCAGCGGATTGTTTAACTGCAGAAAAAGGACTTCTCAGTTTGAGACAGCAATGTCCTCGCATGTTGCCAGAGTGAGGATAACCCCGACCAGTGCCAGAGGTTTAAGGTAGCAGAGCCAAGTCAAAAGTTTAACAGATATCATGCCTTTGTAAAACCAGTGGAGGGAGAAAGGAGCTCTGCCATATGAGTAATGCAATGTCTTGAAGTGAATTAGGTTTGGGGAGGATATTCAATATGAGAATGAAGGCGCAATTGGACATGTAATATTCAATATGTGATACAGTTTACAGAATAATTACCAGTTGTATTGTAAGTACTAAGACTAAGTTGATCAAAATTCTTGTTACATGCAGAATATGATTTTAGTTGTGTATTTTCTGTATTTGCAGCACATTTTTGTATGGTTGTGTTTTCTATGTTTGGCTGTGTTTTGTTATGCTGCATGTGTGTTGTAAAATTGGTGAAGCTGTTTTGTCTGTTTGCATGTGTCTTCTAAAAAACATCCTTTTCACGTAGCACATGGGTAAATATTGTCTACACTATAAAGAAAGTTTAATTACAATGTTGAGATAATTATTTTATCTGATTCATGTGGGCGATGGACGTCTAAAAATAAGAGCCCTATTTTGGGACAGGGGAAATACAATTTGGAGCTCAGTTGTTTGTTCTGAAAATAAGTAAGATGAGAGTGGATCAAAAGGGAAGCTTGGTGCCCTAAATACAAAGTTGTATTGTCTGTCCAAGTGTATACCACATAATGGGCCATTTATATCAGCTACATTTTATTAACCTACATTATGCGCATCAGAGCTAAATAGATTACTTCTGGTGGGACATGAACTTAGCGATCACGCTGTGCTGAGTCAGCTGACAGCTGGCCTACCACACACTCACCACATCTCATGGTGCTGATCTGGCAGCCAGTGAAAGGCCTTCACTCTGTATACTGATGCTTGCAGGTTGCTGTTGCTACCGCTGCTGCTGGCAAACGTATCTTCCAGCCCAGCCTCCACCTGCTTTTGTTTTCCTCGGTTGCATAAACCTTAGGCTGTGTTTGTTTCTAGATTTACGTGCTCCGTGTGTGTTGTTCATGATGTTGTTGTGTATTCTGTGTTTTTATACCAGACTGTCACAAAACGGAACATCCCAGAGGATAGAAACCTACCGCAAAGTGAAAACATACTGCCATTGTTCATTTTGGAATTTATAATCGCCCTTGCCAATTTGTGATTTTTTATTAATTAGCTGATTGACGTGAGGTGTGCCAGCTTATTGTTCAGGAGCATCAGTTAGGCTGATGATGCCACAAGCTTCTTGTACCTTAAAAAGTTTACGCTTTAACGTTAACTGCTCTTCTGGGCCCAATGGCTGCTTCTTCTGTACTGTTATGATAGAATATCTAGACTGACTATTTCCTGGTCAACTATTTCCCCATTTCTTTCACTTTCTTTTTCTTTTCAGATTTTTTAGGCATATTCTAGGTTTCCCTTCCTCTACTTTTCCTCCTTTCAGGTGTTAGTGACATCTCTTTACTGCAGGACATGGTGATGGTGATTGATCATTATGTACCATGACTTAGATGTGCATTCACATGTAATTGTCTCTGGTGTTCCTGTGATTTAGCCTTCTTTTTGACTGGTTGTTTGATGCCAGATTTAGGTCTATGACCACTCTCTGCATCTGCCCTAAATGTATGTATTAGATTACATAACAAGGAGCGCTGTTACAGCTGTGTATCCAGAAAAAGAATCTAAAATCACTCTTTGACTAATAATTTAATCTAGGGTTTTGGGTTTTAGCCATGCAATGAGCCACAGAGTTCCCATTCTGAGTCTGGCCAGGGATCTTTGTTGCATGTCATTAACCATCTCGCTCCCCCTCATGTCCTGTCATTATCATCAATGTAGGTATAAAATGCCCGCAAATTTCTTTAAATATGACAAAAACAAACACGAACGATCTCTTGGTCACGCTATGTGTGAACACTACAACAACTTACATAATATGCTATGATATTTTAAAAGGATGTGTGTTTTGTGGAGGCGGACCTGACCTGAAAAGACTCAGCTTGTCTTAAAACAGATCAGTACCACAGCTTGTACTCATACTTTCTATACTCATACACTGTATGGCAGCTGGATTGCACAACCCAGGATCCATATGCTGTTGACCCCTATCGTATTCTGTGAATCATGCATCGTGCTGCAGTTCACTCGGAGTTCATGAGGTCGACTCATACATGAAGACAAAATGAATACCTGTGATTGACTTCCAGCCGCTTTTGCTCGCAAACAAGTGTGGTGATGCGGTTTCAGCCTCTCCCTGGCACAGCTCACTTAGGCAATCTCAAGTTCCCCCATATCATCAGATGTACTGCTATCCGATGCCATGATTCTATTTGTCTTGGACATTGTTCTAGCTTTGATCATAAATTGCAGTAATTACTCTGGGCCTTATCCTTCCCTCTGGAAACAATGCGTGGAACAGGAGAAGGCAGTGCGTACACAAGCACCGACACAGAGGTCCACAGTATGTGGGAGCACCGGTGAGAGGATAATTAGCCTGATTAAATGCAGCCTTTATGTTTTTCATCCACAGTACACTTCGCAGCTCAGCTACCAGTGTGCAGCCACTTAGCAGCGGATCACTTAAGTCCGGATGTGCTAACTAAACAGGGTGTTCTGTAATTGAACCAGATCTCTTTCTCCCTCCCCCTCTGCCCTCCCTTGCCTTTTATCCTTACGTCTTAAAGCACAAATAAATAAATGAGCAGAACCTGAGACGTGACTACAGGGAATTGTTCATTATGGACTCTGGAAAACAGCAGCAATCAGGACTAACAACAGGCTATGTGACTCATTTTGGTCCCTGAATAGTACAGGGGCCACACATTTAACCCCACTCATGCCACATGGCCTTTCATCTACTTCACGCAGAAATGGTGTATTTTGTAGCCTCCCCTCGACAGGAAACAAACATGTTTGAATCCAAGTGCTGTGTGCATACCGTGATAAAATTTTATAATTAGAATTCCTGTCATATTACACTGTAACTTCCTGGAAGATCATGAACCTCTGTCTCTGAGAATTAAACATCAGGCCACAGAACCTCAGTGTGGTTATCCAAAAATATGGTGACAGAAATTCCAAAAATTCTCTATTTATAACCATAAAACCTTTAATGATGTGAGATCTAACCCTTCCATTGGTGTTAAGGCATGTTTTTGAAGGCAACGAAGTTGTGAGAGAGCTGATCATCCTCAGCTTTCCAGTTTTCACTTTGAAAACATGTTGGAGAGCTGAACATTTAACATGGAACTTTAACTTCTAAGATCACTCTGAGCCTTTTAATTTTTTTTGTAAGCATGACCATTTTGCTTCTAAACCTAACCCCCCCCAAAAAGGTTAAGTTTGAAAAATTGTGTGAAATTGTTTTGCCAACAGTTTCCTAACCACAGCAAAGATCATCAATAGTGTTGTGTCACCTGACGCACATACCACACATAGGTAGGAGAAGTAAATAAATGGCAAATTGCCTCATTCATTTAATGCCTTTATCCAGAGCGCTTTACAGTTTCGCTTTTTAATTCAGGCCCGTTCAACACAGTAAGCTACCATGGAAGGCACTAGCCCAACCATCTAAACCAATTTTCGGTTTTGGGCAGTGTCTTGCCCAAGGACAATTTGACATGAGGAGCTAGGGATTGAACTACCAGCCCTGTAGCTTTGTTCACCTCTTCCCCCTGATCTGCAGCTGCACCCTAGTCATGGTAGTGACTATTACAACATTGCTTCTTTTTATGAATAGCTGATGCATGCTGACATTGGCAAGTTGGACAGTAGTGTACATGTAGGCTTATTGTAGCAGTAGGTTGCCTTTCACCTCACAGGCTGTTTATGTGTGATCCTCACAATAATGGAAGCAAATGATGAGAGCAGTATGATCCAAATATAAAGCTCTAGATCAGCTACTAAATGGATGTGAGATTGAGAAACTGAAAAACTGATAAAATGATGTGCATGACCCAGAACTCAAAATAATTTCCCACATATTTCACATTCAGTCACTACAAAAGCCACAATTTGGGACACACAATGATCTAATGTCAAAAATATGACTGGGATTTGACCATTACTACCAGGATTTGAGCCAAAAGTCAAGAATGGTAATCTAGGGAATGCCATTCTTCGAATTTAAAACCAAATTCCATATGTATTATTTTGAGATAAAGTGTTCAGTGTGTATTCAACACCAAAGAGAAATTTTTCTTGGAGTACCTAATAAAGTTTAGGGGAAGTCTAAACCCTGACCAAAAGCAGCACTTCAAAGTAAAACGACTGCTGACAGAATAACTCTTTGCCAGTACCTCTAGAAGAGCTAATTTCAACCTAAAACAAGACTGAATGTCATTTTAGAATCGGCCCCAGGCTCGCAGTGAATTGTGCAACACTTGGGCTCTGTTGATTTCCACAACATTTCTTATTGGAAAACATCCTCAGTACACAGCGAGGGAAATATACACCCACCAACAGTATCAAATGTGTATCCTGAGGGAGGTCATTACTTTATGATGTGGTATGTTCAGATGCCAACGTGTAATGATCCACCTCAAGATGGTTTGTTCACTGTCTTCTGCAAGTGAACACTGCTGTTCAACATAAATACTCTTGACATTTCCAGGGCTGGGATTTAATGTTGTTCATACAGATCAGTTCTGCCTTCGTCTGTTACCACATGAGTACTAAAGAGGAAAATCATGTTCTCATTTCACTGCTGTGCTAACTTTTGTTTGCAACTTTGAATTTTGTTATCACGAAAGGTATTGTAACTATGCCAGCAAAACAAATCCTCCGATTCCATCTTTAAAACACCAACAAACCTGTGTTTTGTCTCTCTATTTTATTTTTTTTCATTTACTTATTTTTACCGAAAGCAATCTCAGAATAGTGAAATGTGAAATGTAATATATTCTCTTCTTTGCGATAAAGAAACTGACATCAGTGACCTGCCAAGAGTCTGCAGATGAAAATTTCTACATTTAGCCTCTTTTTAGCTCTGATTTGGTCTCCACCAACTCCTAATGGAAACATCTGGCTCATTAGCAGCTAAATGCTCCAGTATGTTCACCAGTTAATCGCTAACTTTGTTTCCCTCCTTTTGTGGTTGTCTGCCCTGCCCTAATTGGTGTTACCTGTTGCCCATTGCCTTGTGTGTATCTGCAACTCCTAGTTCACACAAGTTCTCAGCCTCCCAGTCAACTAGCCTCCGTTCATCCCAGTATGCTAACCTCCAGCCACTTTCCCACTCAGCTGGCCTTCTGCCTGCTGGCCTTCAGCCTGTTCCCCAGTCAGCGAGTGGCCGCAGCAGAAGACGAGCATCCCTGGCCAACATTCTGTCTGCTCCTGAGTTTCCTGCTTTGGGGGGCCTGGTAGATGCATCACCTGTTCCATCACTGGAGGTCCCGGCCGACGATCTGCCCGCTCCTGAGCCTCCTGCATTGGGGTTCCCCGGTGATGCTCCATGTATTACTGCGCTAGGGATCCCGGCCAAGACCTGCCCCTCGTCTCCAGTTGGCAGTTTGGGCGACACCTGCCCCTCGTGTCCAGTCGGCAGTCTGGCCCACACCTGCCCCTCGTCTCCAGTCAGTGCCTTGGCCGACACCTGCCCCTCATCTCCTGTCAGCGATCCAGCCAACACCTGGCTCTTGTCTACTGTTGGCAGCCCAGCCGACACCTGCCCCTCGTCTCCAGTTGGCGGTCCAGCCTACGCCTCCAGTCGGCGACTCGGCCGACAACTGCTCCACGCCTCAAGTCGGCTCCTCGGCCAACACCTCCTGCCTGCCTCCTGTCGGCAGCCAGGCAGATCCCAGGTCCTAGCCTCCAGTTGGTACCTAAGATGCCTCCTACCTGACTCCCAGCCAACTGGCTCCCTGTCTCTGGAAGGGACTTACCTTTATTAATGTCACCACCGTCGCCCTCCAGCTTCGCCTTCGATGCCGTTGCCCTACTGGATGGCCATCTCCTCCAGTAGGGCAACGGCTTCTCCGTCTATCTGGTAAGCCCCCCAAGCTGCTTTGGCCGTCAGCCGTCTGCTCAGCCTCCCCTGCTCTGCCAGGCTGGTCAACCTCCCAAGCCCCTTCGCCTGTCTGGTTGGCCTCCCAAGCTGCTCTACCTGCCTGGTCGGCTCCCTGAACTGAACTGAAATGCCTCGACAGTACCTGTAGCCTCCTGTTCGCCTCCCCAGCTACTTCGCCTGTCTGTCTGATCTCCGGATTGGCCTCCCCAATGCCTTCACTTGTCTGTCCGGCCTCCGGGATGGCCTCCCCAGCATCTTCACCTGTCTGTCCGGCCTCCGTGTTGGCGTCCTCAGTTTCATCGCCCATCTGTTTGGCCCACTGGTTGTCCACATAAGGTTTCCTGCCTCTCTCGCCAGCCATCTGTTTGCTGTTTGGTAGTGTATTTCCTGTTTTATTGTGAAGTCTTGTCCCTTGTGTATCTGGCCTTGTTCTACTTCCTGTCTTTGTCTGATTTCCCTGCTTTTGTGATTGTCTGGCCCGCCCTAATTGCTGTCACCTGTTGCCCATTGCCTTGTGTATATAAATCTTGTTGTTTCCCTGTATTCTTGTTAGTTCATCTGTGTCTGTACCTGAGTCTGCTTGCGTCTTTACCTGTGTTGGTTCCCTGTTTTCATTCCTGTACGTGTGCCTTGTGTTTTCTCCAAAAGTAAGGACTTTTGGAGAGATTTTATGTTTCCAGCCTTTTTCTCTCCTTCATGGATGATTTTTAGTTTTGTTCTCTGGCCCTGGACTATTCCAGTGATTCTGAGTTAATTAAAAGACTTTTAGTTTACTCATCGCCTGTCCTGGGGTTTCTTCATATCTTCTCTTCTCTCGTGTTCCTGGCTGCCTGGGTCATGACACACTGAAAGGCCACTTAAACAATAGTCATTTGTAACATACATCTAAAAGACTTCCACTTTCATTGTATGCAAACATATTAAACTGCTTTATACATTACATGAAAGGGTACTGTAAGTAGTCTAGTAATGACAGTTCAGTCTAAATGCCTGTATTTTTCCATATTCACTGTGGTTTCTGAAAAATCAAACAAACTCTGTTGTAATGAACTGCCCTCAAATTCACATCATAGTGAAGATAATGCCAAGAATTGTAATCTTGTTTACTGTTCACTGTAATGTCAAGCGTTTCTCCAGCTCTGTTTGGTTGGAGTTTGTTGCCTGAGGCTCGTTTGCTCTTTCAGTCATCTGTTGTGTCACAGCCTGAACCTCAACATTATATTATTATCCTGCATTAGCCTGGGGATAAGGACCTCCAGTAGATGAACACACTGTCTGCTGGTGTACAGATACTGTAAATACACATAAGCAGTAATATCATACAGAGTGTAAACAGATAAAAAAAATTGTTGGGAATATTCTGACTCTTTCCCAGGAACCCAGTTTGTTTACTGATGTAAAAACCCATTCAAAATGCTTCTTGTTTTGCCACCATTGTTTACACTACACTTCCATTTGGCCTGTTATCTGGCATATTTCTGACTGAAGCAGTGTTCAGTCTTGCCTCAGATTCAACTTCAGAAATGCAGGTGAAGCCTCATGATATTGTATCTGGGTAGTAAAGGGGGTTTAACTGTAATAGAGAATGTTCATGACATACTCTTCAAAATGACTGCATGACTCACATGAGAACAACACAATAAACTAATAGTATGGTAAAAGTCATATAGAGCATCCAAGTATTATTTAAGGTTACTGTGTCAAAAGACTATTTTGTGGTCAAAAGATAATATTTTGAAGCTTCTCATAAAAACCTACACAGATATTTCTCATAAAAAGACACTAACTTGTTCTACTTGTATTTTATGATTAAAGCAGAATTAAAGACTCATTCTGTACTTGGTTGAAAATTAGTTGAGTTTTTGTTTCTCACAATGAACAACTACAGTGTCACAAACCACAAGGACTGATTGTGAAAATACGTGATAAATTATGGGCTCCAAGTGAAGACATTCAGTGAGCAGAGGAACCAAATGCTACTGATTAAATTACAGCGATTTCAATGTTGTTGCTGACAAGTTAAAACACCTATTGTCCAACATGTCAGCTTTTCATAAATTAAGAGTAACAGCTTTCTTTTTAACCCAAAGAAAATACATCTTTGAGTTTACCCTGTGGGTTTTTGTAAGGACTTTTTAAGTGTAGGGGCTCAGAACATTTGTCCTACCCAGATGTACAAACCTCCAAATTGATATGAAAACATGATGCATGACAACAGCAACATACAATATTACAAAAAGAAAGGGCTTGCTGTTCACCAAAACTCAGCTCTTTTATGTTGATCCAAAGCTGACCAGAATTTGGTTAGCGGCAAGTTGTTTCTTCATGTTTGATTCTTTTGCATTGCAAGCAAACGACTGAATTGTTCTGCCGTGGAGGACATTTACTTATGATTATGGATTTAATTATGGTTTAACATTTAATTAAATTGGGTAAAGTATCTCAACAAAATAATTTACAGCTTTCTGATCCTATCAGGATTAAACGAGCAGGATTTTGCTTCATTACTTCGAACCTAAACAAACCATTTCATTCTGAATAATTCAAGATTCATGTTTAATTAACAGCAGCTCAGTCAGTTTGAGAATGAAAAGTCCAGCCAGTGTCTCGAGTGGTATCTTACTTAACAGATGTATGGAGAGAAGCCTGGTGCTATAAGCACTGTTGAACTTGTTCAGAGTTAATCTCAGCTACTAGCTATGATTACTTTCACTGTCAATTAATCTGCCTCTTATTTTCTCAAATAATTGGTTGGTCCACAAAATGTAAGAAGCTGGTATCAGATAGTTTCATCTTACCGTTTTAATACAAAAAAATTATTTATTTTATTTATTATCACATAAGACAAAAAAACATCAAACTGTCATAATTTCAAAGCTGCAACCAGAGAATATTTGGCATACATGATTAAGAAAGGAAAAATTGATGAAAATTAACTGGTTATACAAGAAGTGGCCAATTATTTTTCTGTAATTCAACTAATCAATTAACTGACTGTTTCAACGCTTCTCAGTTTAGTTGATTATTGGCTTGTTTGACTAGAAAACTAGTGAAGCAGGTGGCAGTGGGGGAGTCCTGTCAGTCACACAAAATAAAAACTTCTCTTGGAACACATGTTTTTGATAGTGCAGCCACTGTTTACAAGAAATCCATCTCTTGTGCTGTCACAAGCCTATAAGTTGACCTCTCTGTACATCCTCAGCACAATACTGACATCATCATCTCCTCTTGTAATGGCATTTTAAAGAGATGTTAATACATCAGGCCTATAATCTGATGTGTATGTTCAGTTTACATGAACATCTGTCTCAGTAACACATGATTGGTGACGCTTGGTGGTATTGTATAATATAGATTTTGCATGCTTGGATTCAGCTGTAAGAAATTATTGTAAGTGCTTTTCAATGGTTTCTAAGGGGTTTAACATTTCTCATTCAACCTCATATTTAAACCTGAGTTCTCCATTTTATACGAGACGATGTGTGCTGGAGGGTTTAATGCAATGGGTGAAGGCTTCCAATTTTGAATTGCCTTGAGCTATTATGTTATGAAAAAAATATTTCTGGGAAATGTTGTCATTTACATGCAAGAAAGGGGACATTTTGTTCCTTGCTGTTGCCTGAGGAATGGATCCTCTCTTTGTGCTGTGGTTTTCCCCACTGACCACAGACACTTTGTTCACTTTCTCAAGGCTGAATTCTAACCAACGTCCAGGGCATCTTCACGGTGACTGAGGAACAAAACATGCCCAATATGCATCACATCTGCCCCCAACAACTCCCCAGGGGAGGTGGTGGGTCAACATGCATCTCAGAAATTCCCAAGACCCCTTTAGCATTCGAGTGTTGTCAAAACCGCCATGACAAATGTGGTTCTGCACCACAATTAGGGCCAACTGAAATTTTACCAAATATTGCAGAAGACTAAAGTGTGTTCATGACATGCTTTCTAAAACTGAAAATCTGAATTAACTTTCTTTGGCTGGGTTGTGTTGCTCTCACTGCCAACCCAACCATTGCCATTTAATTTGGTTTGACTGAGTGCATTTTAGAGTCTTTCTAATGTTTTTGAGACAGTCAGGCTAAATCACTGGTCTTTTCAAGTAGCAGACCTCCACGAAGTCTAACATCTGCTATGTAAATATGCTTGCCCCACATGGCTCCACTTCACATCACTCATCATGTTGTGGTGTCATCTCATGCAGTCACAGAAGCTGTCTTATATAATTTTAACCAACCGCGCATTGTTGCAGCATCACTGGGCCAGCGTATTTTCACATTTTTGTTGAGGTCACCTATCAGGTCTTTTACGCTTTATTGCTTTTCTACATGAGAGTGGACACCTGGCATCTATTATAGCACATACTGGATTCACACACGTACAGAGACACAGAGATAAACACACTGAATCACAGAGTTTGTATAGTCATAGTTGTCATAGCTTTGCAGCTTGCACGTGGATCTTATTTGTAAAGCTGGAGTCAACAGCCCTTTTCATCTTTTATCTTAGGTTTAATTTTTTTATTAGGCCTTTTTGTCAGTGACACGTTGTTTGAAACCAGTGGCGTTGCTGGAAGTAACAAGTGCGTTGGCTTTGACTTTCACAAGTGAAAACAGAAACCCCATTGCACACAGTTTACACACAGAGACAAGAAGAAACTTAAAGGA
This sequence comes from Toxotes lorentzi, assembly GCA_037833715.1. Taxonomy (NCBI): domain Eukaryota; kingdom Metazoa; phylum Chordata; class Actinopteri; family Toxotidae; genus Toxotes; species Toxotes lorentzi. Next base: position 9,065,286 of record JBBMJY010000020.1, read on the forward strand.
ATATTCCTGTATTTATATATTTATTCCTGTAGGTCCTAGTAAGCTAAACTTGAACTATTCGGTCACTGCATTGCTTGTATGCATTAAAAAAACAAACAAACAAAAACCACGAAATGTCTGTTCCAAGAAAAGGAGTAAACTAAACAAAGTATGTCATCAGGGCAAGCAGCATGAGCCTCTTCACTGCACACATTGTTTTTCTTTTTTTCTTTTTTTGTGTGAAGCTGTTGGTTGCTGTGGATTTAGCAGAAGTGGTAGCAAACAAGAGACTATTTACCTTATTGTCTAATGAGGAAACTGAAGAAAACTAAATGCAGTGGCTGGTTTTCCAGTTATAAGTATGACTGTACGTGTATGTGAATGTCATTTCCCATTTTAGAGTACCTTATTTATTCCAACTTGAACTTATGTTTTAAGAACTAAATTCCTTTCATGGTTACATTGCATTGATAAAAGTAGTGGCAATGTTTGAGTGAATTAAGTTTTACATTTATGTACTGCACTAGAGTCATAAGCATGAATTATTCTATTGCAACTCTGGCTAGGATAACAAAATGAAATACAGTCAGTTAACATTTTACACTGATATGTTCAGGATCAACATTTTGAGACTTGCCTCTACATTAATTAACAATGTTTCTTCATTACGAAAATAGAAAACTTAATTCAGAGCAAGAGGCAGAAAGGCAAACGTGGACTCAAGACAAGACTACTAGTGAAACTGTAGAAACAGGAGTTGTTGCTCCTGCAAATCATATTTCCCAATTGGAGATGAAAAAAGGAAAAGAAAAAAAGTAAGAATAGAATACCAAATTAAATTATGAGTGAAATGTCAGAATCATATAAAACCATTTTCCATCATTCACAAAAGCCTGTAATTTTTATTTGTACCAGCAGCTGAGCATATTTGACTGTCTGTGAATGTTGTTTGATCAAAGATGGCTGATCTGAAACTTGTGGTTGATGCTGCACAATAAAGAAAATGTACTGAGCTATCCACCATGAATACAGCTCCTTCTGTTGGGCCATTGCAGCCTCTTAGGTAATAGCTGAGTGCTGGTCGTTGGAGGATGAGCAGAGGAAAAAGACGTAACTTGCTTAAGATGTACTGTAAACAGCAGCATTGGTCAGTCCAGCACAAAGGAGTCAGTGATTATGTATCGTAAAAGGAGAGGGTGCACCTTGGCACATGGTCATAAAACATCATTTCGGAGTGATGAGATCATGCGCTAGCAAGATAAGCCCTCAGCTAATTGAATGGGTGGCTTAGAAACAAGACTAACTGCTGTCCTTTATTGTCTTGTTGTCCAGGAAATGTTTTGGCGTGCTTAGTCTACAGTAATTGGCCAAGGACACATGAAAGGAAGCTTTCCTTGAAAGATGCTCTTTCAAAAGTTGCCAGGTTTTACTTACCACTGTTAGAGCGTACAAATTGCTTCAGTTTAACTTTGCTGTAAAGTAATTGAAAACATACCACAGGAAAGTGCTTCATCTGTGCCCTACCTTTAAATTTTTTTTTGTAACAGGACAGACAAGACAAAACACATTTTACCAGGTCAAAGTTAACACCTCGTGACATCTGGTCCCATCACATCAAACCAATAAAAACACAGAGGACCAGGACGGATGACAGTAATAAAAACACCCAGACATTTTTTTTTCAGTTATTCTATGATGTATGAACAGTTGACATGGTGCTGCAGTTAAGAAGGCGTCCAGAGATCGTCCAGGGGGTTAAGCCGTGTGCCTCCGGGATATTGCTGATGCTAGAAGGGTGAAAGGTTGTGACAATTTCAGAGGCCCACTGCTGGACAAAAATTCCAGCAGGATTATTTTATTAAGAGAAGTGGGTGTCCAGAGAGATAACAGTCCTTCAGGGCGCCCATAATTCATTGCTACACCACTGCACACATGCAGCTCCACTCACCAAGCTCGGAAACCCAGAGATCACCGATTTGTCTCCTCTCGCCTCACCTGCACTAGTGAGCAGACTTCAGACTTCACTTTGCTTCTTTTGACATGTGGAGGAGAACAGTACCAGACTGCACCAACATTTCACTTTTCTAGCATTTGTAACTTCACAGGAAAATTCTGATTTATTACAACTTCTTCTTATTTTAATATTTTTGGCTAAAAAGGTGTTCTATAGGGCAATAAATGCGAGCAGTTCACACTGGAATCATCCTTCCACAACGTTTGGTAACAGGTCTGTCGAATAATTACATCTTCTGGAGGCCCTGAGCTGTGGGAAGAATTTTGAAATCCTTAGCACGTCAGGACTTCAGTGATTTAGGACTTACACACCCAAAACATGTGTGTGTCATTGAGAAAGCAGGATGCCGCGGCCAGAGTAAATGTGTGTTAAACTATTTTCTTCTTTGAATGACTGGTTTGTTGGTGTTGACTGAGCGCTAGCACAGTTTGTCCATCTCTGACCAAGAATCCTGGATGTCCAGAGATGAGTGATCTCTTTACGATGGGAAGGCCCGAGAGTTTGGGCTCTGACTTAACAATGTCTTTACACATGTCCAAACCAGAAATATTCCAAACCTGACCAGCACATCTGAGTGACCTATGACTGAACCGGAAAACGTTTGACATTTAAAGGAAAAGTCACAGATGTTTGTGGTATTGTGGGGAACGGTGGTATTGGGGATATTGATTTGAAGTGTCTATAGTATTTTTTCTCCTGACACCCTGAGGATCCTCTGGAATGAATTTGTGCCTCTTTACATTGTCAACACTCCAGGAAAGGACTTTGACACAACCCTCGCAGGAGCTGCTTCGTAAAGGACCATACTAGTGGTTTTGTGTGTTTTAGCCTGTGTACATATAGTGGTTTCCATTAATTTCTGTAAAGAAAAATCGGCAGAAAAATGCTGCAGTCACAATTCAGGTCACATATGAACTCATTTTGCATCTACATGCTTTCTGACAGGATTTGAAAAATATAACTACAGGCATGATGGTTACATGAAAATTGAAAGAGTGCTTGCCCCTCTATTAGCATTTCTGTGGAGCCACTGGGCAAGGCTCTCAACCTCCAACTGCTCCAGAGGAGCCACTCGGTTTTGTTCCAGAAAGGACTGTGTTTGTTCTGTGCAGCTTCCAGGTAGACAGTCATTGGTTTCATTTCGATCGGAAATGAATGGCGGATAACCTTCTTTGACCCTACATTCATATTTTTTTTTCCATAAAAAGTTACCTGATTACAAAGGGATCTGAGTACATTCAGGTTTGGTCTGAATAGACTTTGGGTTTATTTAGGTGTTGGTATCCTTCAAAAGTACTAGTTTGCATTACAAACAAAGGAAATGGATATAATGCCATGTTTACCATTCACATATAGGGTGAATGTTAAAGATTCCCATATTAATGATTTGTGAATATTCGTGTCATCAAGACAGTTATATGAATACAGAACTGACTGCTGGAGAATTAAAATACTGCGCACTGACAATAGCCTGTATCCACTGACTGTGGCTTTAATTACAAGTTTGGCTGATGTGAGGCATCCATATTTATTTGGGTTTTCAAACACTTCCGTGTGAGAATATCTAGTCAGATATGTTGGATCTCTCAGAGGAAGTCAAGTTTCCTGGTTCTAATTACAATCTACTTTTGGACAATCTTTCTGGGAAGACATTCACTCGGTTGCAGACACTAAAAGGGAAATAATTGTGTGAAAAGTGAAAAATAAGAAGAGCTTGTGAGAGAAATTCAAACTTTCTCACCTCTGCACACATGACCAGTCACTGTGTGAAGTGGATATGCTTGTTGGATCGTTAGTTTTGCAAAGTTGTTTGATGCTGCCCACCCAATTCCGACTGCCATAAAAATCTTGAGGTTTAAATGCCTGCCACTGTGTAAGTTCGAGTTTACACATAGTTCTGGAGAAAGTCAACACTAATCTCAGTGGAAATCTCTTGGATAAATGAAGACTGACAGATTTTTTTTCCTCTACTGAATAGTATTTAACTTGGCTAAAATCGAAAAACTAAAATCTGTAAGTTTGAAAATTGTAAAGCTGTAAATGTTTGAATTATAGCTGAGGATCTAAAACTTGCAAATGTGCTGGTTTGGCCCAGCTCGTGTTATATCCACCAAAACACTGACTGGATTGAGTGAAAGATTCAGGTTGATAGGAAACAAATACTAAATAAAACAAATATATCACCTTCATGAGAATGATATGCATTAAGTAATTCCTGTGTCTGATATTTAAAACAAAGAAGGCAGGGAATGCCCAGCGTTTTCACAGGTTTACAGTGGTGGACAGACTGAGAGGTCACAAATGTGCAGGGATAAAAAGATTAGAGGGAATTACACTGCTAGAAGCCTATGTTTGAAATGTACAAAGAGGTCCACCTCCGTGACTTTCTGTGCACCGACATCACAGGTCTGGGGACAATGGAGCATTGTGTGGCAGTCATTCAATCCAGTGCTACGCAGTAACACTGATAGCGAAGTGATCACAGAAAAAATGATGTCACCACAGCTGCTTGCAGGAACAACAAAGAAGTACCTTTTAGGATGGGCAGATCTGAAGTCAGATTAAAGCCAGAGGGAACTCAGAGTTTGAAGAGCCCCAAATAACACACACACACTCACACACTCACACACACACACACACACACACACACACACACACACACACACACACACACACACACACACATTGATTACATGGCATTGTCAGATTTTCTCAGAAGACGTAAACCGTGACCTGGGTCAGGGTCCAAAAGCATTTTGAACATTCAAATCTGATTACAGGATCAAATCTGCTTATGAAGATTATAAAGATTCTATCCCCATGAAATGAATCTTACTGAATATAAATATTTAGGTTTTGCTTTCAGCAATTTTAACATACATAACCTATAAATAATTTAACAGTTTGTATGGCGAGATGGATAATTTAATGAATATGTATGTCTACTAGGTATATTACCTTTTGTTGATAAAAAGAGGGTCCAATAAAAGATTTCTTATTCTTAGAACTTTGTAAATCAAGGTATTTTAGAAACTTGGAACTGGATCTCAAATGGAATCCAACTCTGTTAGTGGCAGAGAGAAATTATACAGTTTTCATTTTCAATGATAGCATGATACTAAAGTCACATCAAGTACAAGAACCTGAAAATTCTGCCCCTTAATCTACAAAAAAGTTGCTTAGATTCTTTGTAGCCCTGGCTCCGGTATGTCTGTAAACAGCTTTTCCACCTGTACAACATATTGTCTAGCTCTTGTGATAAAATTTGTTAACTTGCTGAAACAGCTGAAAACACTGTTGCTGGCCATACGCAGACAGGTCTGCGAGTTACGTACAGACCAAAAACTGTATGCAACTGTAATTACTGCCGACAATTTAAAGCAGCACTTTAGGGTAAACTGCCGAATGCATGCGTGAGCCAGACATAGCATGTATACCACCAGGCTCACATGCATGTGGCCGGGGCTGGCTTCAATTAAAACACTATTACTGTCAAAACTAATCAACACTCCTCATGGGGATCTCAGCAGCAATAATTAAGCTTACATTTATCTGTGCTGTCCATGCACCGCTGGGCTCTAAGTATGCTATTAAAATCCCACAGATGGTATTATCTAATTTTCTGGTTTACCATATTGATTCAAAGGAATATTTGGAAAATCACAGTTTATCATGAGAACATGGTATTTATAGCCTACATTGGTCAGGCACATCATAAATCTCATTTGGAGAGTTGGCCACAAGCTGCCAGACTCTGGCCCCAGTGGATACAACTCTTCTGAATGTGTACCTGGTCCCTGTTATTCATGGTTCATGCTAGTCTGAACCAGAAGCTGAAATTTTCTTTTCAAATCTGTCAGCCTCAGCATAGACAGCTATATTTAATCCTCCCTCCTACCATGTAATGTTGCTGTGGCCTTCGTGTTGAAGAATGAACGAAAGCATGTATGCATGCTATTGTTCTGTGCGATACCTGTGCTCCAGTGTCTTTTGGCATATGTTTTCGTAATACTTTGCATTTGCCCATGAGACATGATCAAAGAACTCCAAATCTGCCTTTTCTCTCATATCAGTTGTCTATAGTGAAACTTCAGGAGGACATGCAGCCACATCTTTAAAGAGGACTTGAAATAACAACAGCAGCAGTGACAGTGCGCCTCTGTGTGTCGCCGCTTCCCACTGCCCAAGGCAAAGAGGGCATCGTTTGATTTAGAGGCAGGAATGGCCTTCTGGGCCCTTGATTACCAGAACCCTGCATATGCTTTCATGTGGTCAGCATTCTGCCAGAGAAGGGTCACTGTTATCGATTAAAGAATCTGAGTCAGTGAAAGGCAGAAACAGGGTGCATTCATGCTCCCAACTGAAGAACTGACTCTTTGGAAATGGCCTAATCCATCTTCCTGGGAAATGAGAGGATAGGAACAATTATCTACCAGGCAACATGTCCTCTTTTAAACAGAGCCGTGCCCACCATTCACGGCAACCTCAAGTTCATCTTCCTGGAATGTGCAGTTGAAAGACGTTATGAAAGCAGTGTTGGACTTTTGATTAAAGTGATGTTACTAACGATGCAGATCAGAGCGGCAGGAAATGTACAGTGTGTAGAGTGGGCATGGCTGGAACAATGAGTTATTTGATTTTAGAGGAAGCAGTTGGGTTGCCTTAGTTCCACTGGCTCAAAACTACTGTAGTCACAGGAGTGAACATCTAGAAATCCTGAGCTCGTTTTTGTTGGGTTAAGTCTTTCAAATGACATTCATTCATTAACATACACATATGGAAGAGATTACCTAATCAGAATTTATACAGCAGTAATGACAAAATAATTACTTTTCCCTAACTACCACTGATGCAATTAAGCACTCTCAATGTTTTTTGTGTCATTGAGATTACAGCTGTTAGGGAAAGATTCATACATTATGTTTAATGTATCGTATATTTGCACTGATTCAACTAATAGTCTTTAAAGCTTTTATGGTCTGGCTCCCCACTATATGTTTAATCTGCTAACTGACTATAATCCAGTCAGACCTCTTGGGTCAACAGGCATTGGGTTTCTGTACCTATGTCTAGTGAAGGATGTTTTTATGCTCTCTAACTGAAAAAAATACTTGCTTGTAGACCTGAGATCTGTCATAACAGTTTCCGAGTTCAAAAGCAAAATGACTGACTTTGCTCCTTTTTCAGGTATATAATTAGTTATTGCGTGTGTCGTATGAGTGTGGTGTGTGAATGGCTGTGTTTTGATGTGCTGTTTCCTGTTTTTTTCTTCTTCTGTTCTTCATGTTTTGTTTCCATTTTTTTGCGTATTATATTTTATATTGTTCAGTACATGTTACCTGTTGTTGAGTGTGTTTTAAATGTTTACTCAGGTCAGCACTTCAATCTACCTCGAAACAACACTCACATGCTCATACGTACATTGAAACATGGCTGGGTTGGTTACTGTAATTGTTGTGTAATTGTTGAGTTACAGCCTATACAGTATGAAATTCCCTCTTCGTGTTACTACTGCTGCAGCTCGCCAGGGAAGTGCAATCTCTGGAAACACAAAAAGGGATTTTCATACTAAAAATGACTCTGACTTTGGAAAATACCCACTTGATTTGAGTAAATCAGACTGCTGAAGCCTCATACTCATACTGGCTTAACTTGTTTTAAGATTGAGTGGCAACAAAAATGTGACACTACCCTTTAAGATGAAATTGTTTGCAAAAGAGGGAAGAATCAGTCAAACCGTTAACAGCGTTAGGGATGGATCAGTCTTTGTGCCTCAGGGTATAAATGCCAAGATTTTGAGAATGGGTAACACCCACAAGACCCTTTGATCCCAGATTTTGCAGTTTTTGACTAGTTCCTGTATCTGTCACAAAGCTCACCCTTTATTATAAACATATGCATAGGATGTTTCTTTTAATGTATTTGGAAAGTGTTTAAAGGACTTTTCAAACTGTTGAAAGAAATCAGTCCAGAAATGTACTCATCTCTACAAATGATAGTTTTTATCTAGGATCTTGTTGAAAAAAAAAATTAACCAGTGAACTACGCAAACCAAAATCCTGTTCGGAAACAACTCTTAATGAGAAAAGTTTTCCAGATAATCCATCATCAATGTCATCCTGAAAAATTCCGGTAATAAAAACAAGAACAGTCATCTGCATTTAAAATCAAAACAACTCCCTACAAATGTGTTTTTCTAGTGACATCCAAATGTTTCATTTTCTGGAACCAGACCTGCTTCCTCTTGGCCCGTCGCTCTAATGGTTAGCCACCTGCTGTATGACCCGCGTCATAAGGCCGCCTGCTCACATCTGCCGGACACAGAGGTAGTGATCTACTAAAGAAGAGAGAGACAGTCTCTTGGATCATTTGTTTATCATCTAGTGTGGGTGTAGTCCATATGCATGTTCTGTGTGAGTCACGTCAAAGTCAGCAAGACAGCCTTTCACTGAGCTCCACCGCACTAACAAAGCATGATTTACGGACATGTTGCTGGGTCTCAACTGTGGGGAACCCCATATTCTGCACAGAACATAAACACCCACATTTCTGAACGGTCCCGAATCAAAGGCAGACTCAGGGTGGGCCGACTGATGTGTTGTAGTGATGCGTAGCTGCGGGTGGTCAACCAGGAGGGTGAAACCAGTCCTGTACTATGTGATCCATTAATAAGAACCAGTCTCACTGTGCCACAGTGAGACTGGTTTACGCTGTCATCAGTTACATGAAAGGATCAAACCACAATCACTTTAATCCAAATCCAAGAGTTTTATTCTCAAGTAGGGACTTCACACAGCATGTAAGATGTTGTGTCTACAGACTACTGCTCCCATGAATGTCACATTATTTGGTTTATCCCCTGTGTCATAGCCATTTAATGCGTTTTATTGTATACTACACATTACACAATGTAAACTCAGCAAATAGATATCAGGGAAAAGAAAACCAAGAGCAAGGTGCATAACAAATCTCTTAGACTTGAACCTGCAGCATAAACATAATGTAGTCAATCTGTTTCAAACTTTCTAATGAATTTCTTTGCCTTAAGTTCTTGACTGGACGAGTGTTGATGCTATCCAAACAAACCTTTCTTGCTTTGCCTTGCCTGGTGACAAGACTTAGACAGTGCATTTTAGATTAAATAAGACACTTAAGGAGAGGACGACAAAGCACATTCACACATGTAGAGGAGAGCGGTGATAGTGATTTGGAACTTTAAAGTTGGAGGCTGTAAAATCAAAACAATGAGCTGAAAGACACTGAAATGCAATGTGAAGTGAAGGAGAACTGCAGAATGATCATCTTCTGTGGGTTTGCCACTATGTGAAACCCCTCTCACATTTTACATAGTCATTTCAAGGCTTCGGCCAGTCTTGAACTACATCTATGCTACTAACCCCAAACATTCTGTCATGTCAGCCAAAGACTGGACTGTGGCGGCTGGCAGGTGACCACCTGTGCCACATTACCATCTCTGTCAGCATTCACATTACTTTTATTCCACTGGAGAAGACCATTTTTCCAGTTATGACTCACCTGCAAGTGATGCCAGAGTTATCCAGTGTGGCATCAGGGGAGTCTACCTGCCTGATATGGCTTTAATCTTCACTCAAACAGACTGCACATCAGAGGTGCTTTGCTTTCTCTGTTGTCATGTGAACTGATATCGATATGTTCTCAGATATTATTTTACAGATGGTCTGGATTTTTCAACATCTGAGACTCAGCAACAGTTGTGTTTTCACAGGTTTAACACTGCATGATAGGATGTCAGAACACAAGGTAATCCCATGGTAAACTATTTCCAACTGAGTGAGCCAAGAAAACAATCACCGATCTTAGCCCGGGTGCTCTTCTCTGCGTTTTTGCGAACTCAAACTGTGAAGAAACTGAGAGTGTTTCCTCTTTCTCTCTCTCTTTTTTTAAGATCCCATTTTCCCTAAGATTTTTGATACTAATTGGTGATGTCCTCAAAGCTCTTTGCTAATCCACAGTGTTGACAAAAGTTACAAAGCACCAGGGATATACTCACACCGTGATCCCTAAAACCTTCTGCGTAGAGTTACCACATGCAGAACCTTTATGTGAGGCACCAGAAGCTTTGCTGTCCAAAGCATTCACATCACTTTCCCTCCATCAGGATACTTTATCATCTGTTACTCAGGCCTGTCACATCTCATCGACTGTGGTTCCTCTGGACATCTCCACGCTTATCAGCACCAGAGCATCAACATGTCGGTTTTTGCCCTCCAAAGTTTCAGCAGTATGTCATTCTAAGTGTCTCCCCTTTTCTGCTTGCATGTATTAAAGTGATGAGTGTGTTTGAAATGCTCCAAACCGGCCCCGTCCCTCTTTGCTCTGGTCCTCTGGTTCAGCGTGAGCCACGTTCACTCTCTTTTCAGGGAGATTTTCAGCTGTTTAATCAGCAGCAATGAAGGCAGACACGATCCAGCTGTTTAAATCACAGTTTTTGCTGTGAGCCGTTGTTTCTGTTTTTCTTGGTCATTTCAACATAATCTTTTATTTATCCCACAGAACACATTCATGAAATCTTTCTTCTAGAGTCTCATTCTTTTCTGAAATATCAAAACTTTATTTTTATATATTATATTTATCTTTAATATATAACTTTATATATTAAGGTTTCTTTTAAAAATGTATTTCTACAAAAAGCAACTGTCTGATGCCAGTCTTTCAAGGTAAATCACTGTGCACTCAGGTGACAAAGGTAGTATCACCTCTAAGCATCTACAGTTACATCAAACAAGTCCAATACTTCCTCCCACTCCCCAGTTCAGTTGGTTGTCTATTGTCTCAAACAAAAGAACTTGACACTTTGAATTGGAGCCTGTGATGGATCGCTTTTGAGGTCAGAAGCCTTTACCGGTATACTGGTTTCATCCCAGCCCAGCTGAGCTTCCAGCCTTGAATAGATGGTTCCATCTTGTGTGAAGACTAAAGCATTATTAGACACAGAGTCATAGAGCCATTGTGGGAAAGATGGTTTTGGTGACTGGCTGCTTATTTTTTACACTGATAAGATGGATTTTGTGCTTGATTTACATGTACTGCGGTCTCTATTTGTGTGTCATATTTTTTTTTACTTTCAGAGAGCAAATGAGTCATGGTTAAATGGTGAAGATGATTATGATAGATGTTTTTGTTTAATACTTACAGCAAAAATTTCTATAGCTTCTAACAATGTATATAGATGGTGAGCAACAGTAAAAAGCATACATTTATACAAATTCTTAGTTTTAAAACCGATGACATCATCAAAATGAATTATCTCCAGGCAGGACTTATGTTCCAGTACTAAACACATTATTTTTCCAAAATTATGGGCTTTACCTGCTTGAAACTGAAAGAGTTCATTGTACCTCCACATGTATTATCATCTAAGCAAGATGAATACAGCTCATCCTGATACAAGACTCGAAGAATCAAACAAAGGAGCCTCTATAATACTTATATCACTAACTTTATCACCATTGGCATTCCTTGAATCATGAGGGATGTCTTTTCGGCAGAGGGAAAACAATGGTTATCAGATATTTTTTTTATTCTAAGTTATTCCGGAATGCTGCTTAAATGGACCCTGAACCGCATCCTTCTTATTTACATTTCACATTGGTCAGGGCATCATTTCAATGTCAAACCTAACCCCCCCCCCCCAACAATGCTTTCACATGTGTTGGATATTTTACGTTTTTAGGCACAGGTAAAACAATTTAGCAGGAACACAGATTAATTCTTGTGATTATGGAAAAATGTTCCACGTTACCTACAAACCCTCTTTAGAGCAGCCTAACTCTGACTTTTTTTTCCCCATATGCGCCCAACCGCCTCGCAGTAAAAAGGGTCAAGCGCCCAGTTAAAATACACAGTGTATAATTTTATAGCTTTTTCCCAACGGGACTCCTGGTGCCGGTGTCGAGACGACAATGCGCAAGCAGCAGTGCCGCAAACAGATCAGTTTCATTCTTTGTCAGTTGTGAATAGGGGCGGAGGAAGCAAACTCATTACAATCCTATAAAAAGAAAGTATCCGAGATCATAAAACACCCGGCTGCAGGACTAAGTGCTCACTCACAGTCAGAGTCAGAGTGGAAACCTCTTGTCAAGTTTCTTTCTGACCCTCAGAGCATCAGCATTTTTATAGATTCTCTTATTCATTGTTTCCCTTCTACACTGGGCTCTCTGTTCTCAGATAACTGTGCCGATGGCATTCACACCTCTGAATATCTGATTTTCAGGAACAAAAACTTGGCCTCATCACTACTACTCTCTGTTCTGCAGTCGGGCTGGCGTGACGCATGGACACTGCCAGGGCGCACACTTCTCATTGAGAAACTTTATCTTTTGCGCCTCGAAGTTCAGGTTTTCCAACCGATCCTACCTTCTTTTTTTTGGTATTTGAGTATTTGTTTTTCAAGGATGCTCGTCTCTACATGGAATAGATGCTATGCTATGATGTTTCTCGTCGCTGCACTACGGACGGGGACATCCCAGGTATCAGAGGCGCGCCCAAAGGCGAACTCCATCAAGCCAGCTCTGTTGGAAGAGACACCTACACCCGCTACAAACCGGTCTGCCACCGTCCACAGCGGGATCACGAAGAAACATAACATCCTTTCGCAGGTAATTTGAATGATCTAATTGCGTGAGGAGTTATAAATGGATAGATTAGACCAATATTTACGCACAACCTGAAATTGGGCAGATGTATCAGCGCCAGTAGAATAATTTATTGGTAGTGGAAATAATAACTTGTCAATTACAAAACTAGTGCTTACTTACTCTAATACGCGTGGAAAGAGAACAGTTTCTTTTACATTTATATTAAATCATGAAGTGGTCGCTGACACACAAAAGCGTGCGTAACTGTGCGGCACATTTTGAAAACTGTGCCCATGGAGTTTCTTGAGGTGAATAAGCAAAATAGTCCTATACCATTAAAAAAAAAAAAAAAAACTCACGTGTGAATCGTTATTGGAAATTGCAGGGATTGGACCCCTCATAAACCCTAATTGCCTTTCAGACCTGACGCCACAGTCGGGTGCAGCGCACTTCCACAGTAAATCATTAATGCCAACAGAAATGTGAGAAAAAGTTAACACTTGGGGTAATTTTCTGTCTGGGTCTTAGTGTCATTAAAGTGGTCCAGACGCTTGCTGGGATTATGAGATTCTTACTGTGGGGCCTCTGAGGGATACTCTTACCAACCACTTAATACCCGCTCAAAGAGTTATCAATTCCTGCTGTTTCAACAAAGTGCCATATTACTGTAGTTTGACAGCACAAACGTGGGCTCAAAATGTTAAAGAATTGGCAGCTTTCATTCAAACTTAGAAAGTTGCGAACATTATGAGTAATTTTTATCAAGCGAGGAATTAGAACTGTACATTCATTGCTTGGCTGCTAAAGCAAAATACCCCATGGACCCAATCATTTCTCAGAGAAGTGGATGTTTTAGTTTAGTTTTTGAAAGGGGTTTGGAAAACTGATATCAGTGTGGAAAATAAACATGACATATCAGTCAAACAAAAAAACTGGCAAAAACCAACAGGCCTTCATCTCAGTGAAATGTTGATTTAAAAAGATCACCACTAACTGTACGTTTTAATCAGACACGCAGGAGTGTAGTTATTGACCTAAGAGATACTGTTTATGTCTCACACTATCTTTCTGAGCAGCAGATGGCACTGCCACATCTCCAGCACATCTCCCACAGCAGTCAGTCTGTACATCAGCTCAATGAAACAGCTAATTACTCGTGTCATTTCTTTTTAAATATTTTTCTTTTGCCTGATGGACTTGCCCTCTAGATTTAACACTAACTTATGTTTAGATTGGGCCGCTTCAACCGCCTGTAATATCACTTGCAGGAGTGATAGCGTTGGATATCTGTGAAGTGTGTAGTGCTGAGAGCAGCGCTCTGACATCCAGCTCAGACAGAAGAAAACTATGGAAAAGCCACTTTCTCTTCTCTGCGGAGTGTGGCGATCGAACCTCAAGCAACACTGCCAGACCTCAATTTGAACGCCTGCTTACATCTTTGCCATTGCAATAATATGGAGCGGTTTGGAAGGGCAGACTGAGGAGAAACAATATATGTGTGCAATGGCCACCATACTGTTACAAAAGTAAAATGTTGTGATGTATAGTGAAGTGTGTCCAAATGAAGATTGTTAATAGCATTTATAGCAGGAGGGGGTATATATGTATATATGTTAATGTGTATATGTGTGTGTGTTCTTTTTGCCAGGAGGTTTTCTAGAGTTGTAAAGTAACAGCCACAGCTCAGCTTTGGCCAGCTATGTGGCTTGATGCTGGCAGGCGAACTACACTGACCCTCTATCTCATCATGCAGTGGCCATTTATGAGCAGAATAAATCAAAGAAAACAAGTCTGCCCTCTTCGTGAGGTTGTAATGGCAACGTGTGGCATAGATTTACTTTAGAAATGATTACAAGGATACTGCTCAGCTTTCTTAATAGGGATACAATTGCAATTACTGCCTTGAAACAAGTTGAATAACACAAAACAATATTTCTGAGTCATTCTCTTTCTAAAATGGTTCACAGTTGGCACCCCAGCACATTTTCATCTCCGTCTGCATTTGCGAAGTGAATTACTGCTGATTAAGTCTTGGGTGTAAATTTGGAAAATGGACATGCATCAACTCATATTTCTCTGCATCTGCATTATGGGAAACCTCTGTGCCAGTATCCTACAAGTAGATTTATGGTCCAGTTGTAATGCTGTTTAGTTTGTTACAGTTGGTGAGGAATAGTTGGCAGATTATTACACCTCTGGAGAGTTTGCAGTGGGTTCAGGATGTAAGTGATTGTGAGATTGTCAGTTATGCAAGTGAGAATAATTCAAAACCATGGCCATTTTCTAAAACTTTTTTTTTTTTTTTTACCTACTATTCCCTCTTCATTCCGCAGTCAAGCACAAGAATAGACAGCATTTTTACATGGTGTGAGGCAGCTGTTTTGGGGCCTGAAGTCTACCGACATTTAAAGAAAAGTGCAGAAAATCACAAAAAAATCTGCCAATAAACTGCCCTCACTGGCTTACTCGCAAATGTAGCAAATTATCGAGGGAGAGAGTCCAGCCACCCTGCGGAGACGAGCCGCGGCAGCAGGAAACAAGGGTGTAATTTGGTGTTTTATCCATCAGATTAGAAATGCTGGTTGAAGCCTTTGGTTGTAGGAAGCATTTGACAGCTTAATGTGCTTTTATTTCCTGTAGCTGCTGACAATGTTTGGCGATAAGGGTCATATTAATCACTCAGAAACCAGGGTCAGGTTTTGGCTATCCCATGGCGTTGAGTCAGAGTAAACTGCTGAGTGTTTTCCCGTTGTCTCACCCTCTTCAAATCAGCCTGAGTGGAGTGAAACCGACAAAACCAAAACCTACAAGACCTTGACAGCCGGCGCTCGTGGGTGGCACTGTTGGCTCCTTGGAAGGGAACCAACAGAAATGGATAGCACGGGCAGGCATTGCTCACCACTGTAACCTCTGAACCCACAAGGGAACCGACAGCGTGGCTGCATTCATGCAGTACATGTCTGTAAAACATCAGCAGCCGGTCAGTCAGCCTTAACTAGTTGCTTATTTAATTCAACGCAGAGATCACTTTAACAAGCAATGTCTGAGGACTCTGCCTATAAAAAGTACAGCCACGTCTTTTCTGTCTCTCAGCCCTGCTACCTCCTTTCTAACCTTAAATGACTATTTAGTGATCCTAATGAGCTGAGAAAGAGACAGAAAAGGCAGCGAGAGGTGTGACTGCTTGTTAACGCTTGGCTTAGCTTGGGCTTCAGTCTCTTGTCCTGTGGCCTTTCCAATCTGTGGGTCCCTTGGGCACTGTGAGGGCCCTGCGTTGGAGTCATTAGGGGCCTCCTATGGCGACCTCTTTTACTGTAATTGGACCTGTTAATGAGAGAGGAGACCCATGCACCTCTCATTCTACAGGATTACACCTTTTAGAGCGGCACACCTCCTACATTTACCATCAAGAGCTTTCCCCTTTCCTTTGATAGTCTTTGAAGAGAGCAGTCACGTAGGGTGACTGTGTGCCTTTCTTCATGTCCAATGAATAAGATCAGCTCAGAATGTATACTTAACTTAAGGAAGGTCTAGTTTTTGGAGACTCTGGGTTCTAGCGCTCAAAGGGACATGCCCATAAACACATGTGTTTTGAGTGATGAAAGACGCCAAGCCGTGTTTGAAGACATGGTTTGTAAGAGTGACTGTGTGCAGCCATCCCTATGTTATCTGATACAGGCTGTCTGTGCTTTGAGGGCATATGAAGTTTGTTTATCCAGTGACATCGTTTATTTGACTCTGTAAGGTCTCTGCCACTCATTAACACCATTCACAGTTTCAGGTTACGTGCTTGATCTCTGAAGGTCAAGTGCAATCACAACACAGAGCTCTAAAAGTGTGGATGTGCACCAAATGTGTGAAGAGGTCCTTTACTTTAGCTTTAATGTCATTTTCTGTGCTTTGTTTCTTAGGGAAAATCTATGGAAGTACAGCATTTATTAAACATTATCTTGTTACTCTGGTAGTATCCTTCCATGTAGAAATGGTATAGGATTGTATGAAGATTATTAGGATGTTCGAGGGGGTCAGTAAAGTGTCTGAGGGCAGACGTTTTTTTAGGAGAGCAAGGAAGCATCTTTTAGATTTTTTCCCCTTGAATTTATATTTTTTCCATCCTGCCTTTACAGTGTAGTTAATAATGAAATAAAAGGGCATCTTTCTAAAGTTCCATAGTTCATGAAGGTGAACTTCGTTGTATGCAGAGAACAGCAGCTCTGTCTTGGGTTTTATTAACGCGTGCATTGATGGCCCACATCAGAAATTCCATTGAGCAATAAGGTTTAAATTGCCCCCCAAAAAAGCAACTGTTGTTTGTCCCTGGGAAACGGTCTTGTTTCTTTGCAAAGTGAACCATAAGGTTCAACCCCCCTCACGTTCCCAATTATTTTTATACTGTTCCCTAATTTTAAACCCTCAGACTTCAACTAAGCAGAAGAAACATTCTTTGTGTTATTTTGTGCATTACAGGGCACTTCCATTGAATTATATCAGCACTTTGGAATGACTGTACAGAGGTAAATAAGGGATCCTGAAACCAGGGGAGAGGGTTCAAAGCCCTGTATATCCTGTAGTAAATCCCTTGTAGATTGTTGCTCCCGCACATTTAAGTTTCCTCTTCAAAGTCACGGTGCTTTACCAGCACGAAAGCAGCTAGAGACAGGGCCGGGGGCTTCCCTTATGGCTTGCTGTCTGTCTCTGCCTTTATCGTCTCACCAGCATACCAAGAGAGGCTGCAGAGTACACAGTTCTCAGCCCACTTCCTGCGCAGGATCCAAGGCTGCGCTTTTGTGTGCAAAAACTGTCTGGGGAAAAATAAGGGAGCAACAGAAAAAAAGATGCGAGATGAAAGAGATGCATCCAAATGAAGCCCTGTCTCTCAGAAGTTGCGAATGAGGCATTTTAAAACATGACAAGATAAGACGAGATTATCCGCTGTGATTTGGGGGTCAGCCTTGTATCATTGGGTTTCAAAGGGCTGTCTTGTGGTTTGAGCCGTGTTGGAAGAGGTGAGCCCCGTTCTTCTTCTTCTTCTAACCCCACGCCCCCCTATATGCGCAATGCACTGTAATTGATCCAAGTCTGCCGGCCAGAAAGACAGATAGGAATCAGAGCAGGTAGTATAAAGTACTACTGCACGTGGCTGGGCCCATTTGTCATCATACTGAGATAACAGCACATTTTTTTAATGTCAGGAGAAAAACTCTCCACTTTTCTTCAGACTATATTTCCAGAATTTTACTCTCCTCAGCTGTGATCACACCAATAGTTCATGGTTATGTAGCTAATTCTCTGATAGCGTAGTTCCTAGTTGACCGTGAGAGTTCATTGTTGACCCTTGAAATAGCACCTTGACAAAACCTATGAACCTTTTAAGTGGACTTTTAGTTAAACCAGTACTTTATGCTGTAGGAATATCCTTAACTGCTTCATTTCCAATCTGTAGATGAGAGAATCAGTATCAATCTAATGTATGTGTGTTAAGTTTCAGTATCAATCTAATGTATGTATTTGGAGTTGCTGGACAAACAAATGCTGCACTAAAGCACTGGACGAACAAATAAATTGTACTTCACAAAATACTTATATTATGTAAATCACTAAGATTATCAGTGTAAGTTTTTACATTTCTGTTAATTTAGCGATTGTGCATGTGAGAAACATGGAGGCCATGGAAGGCATAAATTTTGTCTTTGGAGAGACCAAACTGCTTCCTGTCATTATGCTAAGCTAAGCTAATCACTCCTGGCTCCAGCTTTACTTGATTCACAGACACAGGAGTGGTATTGATCTTTTCATTCAACTCTCAGCAAGAGGGCAAATAAGGGTATTTACCAAAATGTCAAACTGTTCGTATCAGATTTTTACTGTCAAAGAAAAGCTTGGAGATTTAGGATTCCAATTCCAATTTCCCACCACTGCACCTTCCATAAACTTGACAGCAGCTTTATTAGACCCTAAATGCCTGGCAAATGCCTGGCAAATATCGATGTAACTCTAACTCAAGCTGAGATAACTTTGATGACAACGCCAGGGTTACCTAATCAGACTTGATAAAGCTCATTCAAAACCAGAAAAGACACCATACAAGCGTTTTTACAGGCTCACCCGTACTCCTCATGACGCCTCAACCGATTGTGTAAAATCAGTGGATTTCCCCCATAAAATAAGACCTTTGAATATTCTGAGAACAGTTCTTAACATTGTAGTAATTAAGAAATATTTAGAATCCATAAAACATCAGGCCTTTGTTGCTTTCATCAACACATTAAGCATCTGCACCATGGGAATCTGTCATAATGATGGATGAGCATTCAGCTCAATATTCCTGCTCATTTTTCTAAGGTTGTATCATTGTCTCCATGTGTTTCCAGCCTGAGAAAGTCAGTATGGCATCCGTCCAACAAGTCTAATCTTGTTCACTTTCTGAAGCACAAGGACATTGAGCAACAACTTCTAATGTGCAGAAATATTCATATACTTGAGAGCTGAATTAAACATGTGGTGTACATACATGTTTGGAGTTATTCCTGTCCTTTTGGGCATGGTCTCCTCTCTCAGCTGACCTTTATACCCTGAATGGAGTTTGCTATTTACTGTGGCTATAATGATTTTACTCTGATTTAAGCCTCTTTCATGTTCACTCGTATGTTTATTGTTCCATGTTTGTCTGTGGTAAGCCACAATAAATCAGATCTGTCAGTGCAGTGCCAGCTAAATGTTGTTGTGGTGCCGGTGGTGGTGTGCCAGCCAAACATTTTGTTCTGATGTCGGTCCACACTGGACATAATTTACACAGTCAGAATCCATATCTTTATTTTTAGCTCATTTTTACTGATCTGCATATTTGAATAAGTGTTGTGTTGTGCAACTGTCTGATAACACAGTCCACCCGTTGTAATATTGACACCCTGAAATCAAAGCAAATGGCTCAAGATAAATATGTTCAGCGATTAGAGGAACACAGTTTCCTGACCTTTATTGTGACCGAGGCCACAGCACTGTGCTGATGCTTCCCTGCAGCTGTTCAAAATGTCCCTCTCCCTTAATGAGTTAAGTGCAAATTTATGACATTATTTCATTTGTCGGAGGAGTTCATTTGATTTGTGATACAATTTATGTCAAGCTTCTTTGCTCCTGCTCCAAGTCTACCAGCGACAGGACACTGCATATGCAAGGAATTATATCAAGACAGCGGTTCCAGTAAAACTTCCAATTGGTGCACACATTTGTTATGGAAAAAATGAGCTTGGCTTTAATTTGTGTTGTTGTGGACAGCGGATGTTATGTTTGTAAGGTGGTGGTTTTCTAGCGTGGTCATTTCAGTGCACTTACGGAAATGACCTGACCTTTCCTCATGTGCTTTGCTGTACTACAGAATATGTCTCAAACTTTCAGCATAAAAAGAAAAAATAAATCCAAATTGACTATAAAAGAGTATGATTAGGTACAGTAATTACCCCTCAATTATGTCTGTAGACTCATTAAGCCTCTGAACACTTTGAGAGAAATTGAGAAAAACTGAAGTGGTTTTTCTTGGTTTGGAAATTCTAATGGCTCCATTGTCTGGGACCTGCAAAAAACACGACCACACCAGTGAAAGACATGTTAATTCCTACAACATGTTGTCCACTAAAATTGGACTCAGAGGGACGACAGCCTGTAGTCATATTTCCCCACATACCCCCAATGGTATCTAGCCATGCAGATAGTTTTGGGTTCATTTGCTGAGGTTTTTAAGATTCCTGCTGCTAAGACTACTGCCACCAATTAAATAAAATGAAGGAGAATGGCATTTGGTTTTGATGTTCAAAACATCAAAAACTACATTTGGAAAACTCAACAGCAACTTCTCTTTCCGGAAACCAATGATACTTGTAGGTCTCAAACAATGAGTTGGGAAATCTTTGATTAAAAACAAAGTGAGTCTTGCAGCAACTTGATTGATTTTCTTCAGCATTACAAGAGCTGGACATTTCTGTCTTGAAATTTATTTAAAGTTTTTTGCAGTGATGCACAGTAAGTGGACACAAATGCAGATAGCATAGCCTATCATCATAGGATTTTCTTGGATCGAATGTCTTCTCCACAAAATGTGATGCACGTAAAGTAACATGTACAGTTTCTGATGACATGATGACCTTCATTTGAGTTGAGTTGAGTGTTTCTCAGGTCTTGTTTGTTGGTCCAATCAAAATTTTGCACTTTAACCCAAGAACATTGTGTAGCGATTTAAGAACTGGTGAGGACAAGAAGGAACGGACTAAACACAACCCTCTTAGGGTCAGGTTGACTGCTCTGGTTTTCAGGGGACAGAGTCTTTCCAAAGACCTATAAACAGGAACATAACATGTATTTTATTGGGCTTGTTAACTGCTCACTACAATTTGAATTTTGCAGCTTGAGTTGGATCGTGCCTCAGTTAGAAGAAAGGCTGTGATTGTGTTTGGTCTGTGTGAGTAGGTGTTTTTGCTAGGTGTTTCTTCCCTTTCACAATAGTGCTTCTACAGAACAGCAATGTGATAATTTGGTAAAATTTTGGCGGACATTGATGTCCTTGTATGGGAGGGTGACCCATTAAATTGCCATCCGAAGACCAGACTAATTGCCCATCAGAAACAGACAGTGTAATGACATTAAATATCGAACAGTCTGACAGTGAACTGCAGGATCGATGTGTCTATGGGAGTGGTGTGTTCATCAGCTAGTCCACAACGTCTTTCCAGAAGGTTTCATCCTGATGTTTGTCAAGAAAATCACTCTCATCCATACCCGAGCTTTTGAACAAGTCCTGCTCGTCTGAAACTGTAAAGCCAGAAAAATTAAACAAGACAGGACTGCAAACTGTTATGAACAGCGCTGTACTTCAGATTCTTACTCAGAAACTCAAAGCTGTGTGGAAAATACTACCTTACCAATGTAATGTTATATCAGGCACCATTCACACATACATACATGGGCATACATTCCTAAAAATGTAACCTGTGAGTTTACGAGTTTTAGATTTTGAACGAGTGGTTGATTTTAAAGTCTGACGTCACTGAAATGATGGAGTCTAACCACACTTTTGTTGAGATGAATATCTGCCCATGAAATGTTTTCATAGATTGATTAAAATGCATCTTTTGCTCAGCAGGTGTATCCATGTAGCAATGATAAGGAGTGCTCTGTGGGCAGCTACTGCCACAGCCCTCAGCAGGCCCCCTCTCGCTGCCTCACCTGTCGCAGGAGGAAGAAGCGCTGCCATCGAGATGCCATGTGCTGTTCAGGGAACCGCTGCAGCAACTGTACGTATCTGACACACATGCAATTGTAGTACATGCCAGTCTTAGTTATATTATGACAGCAGGGTACAATTAAAAATGTTGATTTCTTGTCTTGTATTCAAATATTCTGGAAAAAGTGGCCTGTTTTAGGTCATTGAACAAACAATACCACAGTATTTAGCCTAGAGACTAAGTGAGGGAACCAATACATTTAAATAATGTTGAACACATGCTTTCAGACAGAATCCTGAACTATAGTTGAACTGTATGAAATTGATGCCCAGAGGTTAGGATTCAGTGCTCACATTTTTTTAAGCAATAGACACTGTGAATGGCATGAATGTGTGTGTGTGTGTGTGTGTGTGTGTGTGTGTGTGTGTGTGTGTGTGTGTGTGTGTGTGTGTGTGTGTGTG
>JBBMJY010000020.1:9087673-9103953 GCA_037833715.1 Toxotes lorentzi
TGTGTGTGTGTGTGTGTGTGTGTGTGTGTGTGTGTGTGTGTGTGTGTGTGTGTGTGTGTGTGTGTGTGTGAGTGTACATGTGCAGAGGCCAGTACTTGTTCTTTGGTAGTAAATAACATGGTGTAGCTGCACACAGTGACACGTGGTTAGTTCTCCTAAAAAGTCCTAACTAATATGTTTCTGTTTCTCTGATGTTTTACACTTTTCTCCTCTTATTTCTGTCTGTAGATATTTGTGTCCCCATCTCTGAGAGTGTGTTCTCACCTCACATCTCAGTATTATCTGAGCACAACAAACTCTCCACTAAAGACCACAACTGGAGAAAGAGCGGCAAAGCACATGCTAAGCACTCTCTTAAAGGTAAGATCTGACTGCATATCTCTGATGTTATGTTTAAAACATGTCCACCAGAAACCTACCATCTCTGAACACTGTCACACTGTTGTCTTGTTCACTGTCTGCATATCCTACAGAGATCATTGACGACGCCAGTCCGCAAACTATGTTGATAATTACCCCTCTGCTCATATGTCAGTGTTTGTGAGCCCAAAGCACAGCATGGGGAGCCTAGAAGAAACCACAATGCCCTGCTGTTTCTGCACCTACATAAAGCCGTACAAACACTTACACTGACAGCACATATTGTGTGGTACACAAGTGAAAACCACAGAATGCAGATTTGGCACAATCATAGCTCATAACTCACTCAGCCCCCTGCTTAGCGCTCATGTCACCTGATTTAAGGTAATGTAAGCGCCTATCCATAAAGCAATACATTTAATGAGACACTTAAATTACTCAACTGTAATGCACCCCCAAGACAGCAGGCTGTAATGCTAAAATCAATGTCAAAATAGCAGTACCATTTAAAGTTACTATAAATAAGGCCATTTGCTTTTATTTGTGCTTGACTCACTCCCTCTCCTTAAACGTTATTACATTATAATGGCCTTACGCAAGTGTCTACTTTAGAAAAATCCACCCGCAGAATCAGTGGTGTTAACGGAATGCACAAACACTCAGACTTAGCAGTCCATCATGCTGACGGCAAAGTGTGGTTTTGTCAGGGATACAGGAGGACTGGTTTGAGTGCTGAAGCAGCCTTTGGCAAGACCTGATATACATTTAAAAGTGCTTCACAGAAAAAAACAAAAAACTGAAAAAGCACCTGCATTACTAAATTGTACTAATTATGAATTCACTGGAGTAATGCTGATCTACTGCCAAGAATATCAGACTTACACCAGATGGGAGTAAATGGTTAATATACAGAATAAGCAAATTGTTTGCTTGATTCGTGTTGAAAGCTTCATGTTATTTCCTTTGTCCCTGACATGGCCCCACATGCAATCTGAACAGAAATGTGAAGAAAAGGTTGCTATACTTGCCCGTATGGAAAACATAACAGCTTAATGAACAGTGATTATACATTTCTTTTCTTTTATAACTGAAGCACTATAGAGCAAACACCAAGATGCTGGATGGTTTACAATTTCTTGTGGGTGTTTTATGTCTCTGATGAAGCATTTGTTTCTGGTTTTCCTAGCAGAGATATGCCAGTTTGATATGTAGCTTGTTGTTGGCTGGTTCACCACTGATCAGTACTGTTTCTTGTATTCCTCTGTTAGGACACGAGGGTGACGCTTGCCTGCGCTCATCTGACTGCTCGGAGGGCCACTGCTGTGCCCGCCATTTCTGGACCAAAATCTGCAAGCCGGTGCTGAGGCAGGGAGAGGTGTGCACCAAGCAGAGGAAGAAAGGCTCTCACGGCCTGGAGATCTTCCAGCGCTGTGACTGTGCCAAGGGCCTCTCCTGCAAGGTGTGGAAAGACGCCACCTCCTCGTCCAAGTCCAGGCTCCACATGTGCCAGAAGATCTGAAGCGGAGGCAGCTGCTGTCGGCATAGAGGCCTCTGTCTCCATCTGCCAGAGAAAGTTTTTTAAAGGATGGGTTGTGGCTGTAATGAAAAGGAGTAAAAGACAGAGACTAACAAGAGACAGAACAGACTGTGGGTTCAAGCTCGCTATTCAGCAAGCGCAGAGCGAATGCGAATGCTTTAATGTGTTTGCTGTGAGTGGTCCATCCCTGCACCCACATACAAACACGCACCATCACACACGCACACATACACCTCGCAGCTTTGCGAGATCATAGAGCTCATGGTGTGTTTGCTCACAAATACAACAAACTCTTTACACATTTTCAATGGCATTCAGGGAGCCACAGAGTTAGCCAGTAGATGCTGTGATAGGCGTGGACCTTTTCTAGATGGAGGCAGCAGACGTAGCAGTCTTTCATCAAGCTTCAGTTTATAACAATAAGACAGGTAGACTATTTACATAGAAGCCACATTTTTACTTTCTTTACCAAAGTCCAAACTCCATTTGTTTAAAAGATCAGATGTGTAATATCCTGTGTTTCACTACTGGATGTGAATTTTTTTCATGATGCGTTGTCTCTTTTGTCAAATTTCAGTATCACATTGTTTAAGTCGTGAAGAATTCAGCTATTGCTATGCAAGACATTAACAAGCAGTGAAAATGTCCAGACCCCATAAATACTAGTCATATAATGTGAGGATCTAATTGCATACACTGTTCAAACCAGTGCTTGACTTGTGTGAAGAATGAAAGAACATTTACATTAGAGTGATGAGTTTCATCTGGGGAATCAGCTCCTTGCCCCGATTCTTAGCCACAAGAAGGGAGCTAAAGTATTGTGTCTGTTGTGGAAACCTTGTTTGATCTGTCAGATACAGCTGCAATCTATTGTGATACAACTGTGTGGGTTAAAACAGTTTGCTCTGAGGTAGCACTCTGCTGCAGACTTAGCGGTTCCGATACTAGACCCAGAATGGTTCTGCTTTTCCAATCACATGAACAGGATTCAAGGATACGATGGAAGTGCAATTTTTTCCGTTTACAAAGCCAGTAGGAATGGAGACGTGAGAAGATTGATTAGAGTT
This sequence comes from Toxotes lorentzi, assembly GCA_037833715.1. Classification (NCBI taxonomy): domain Eukaryota; kingdom Metazoa; phylum Chordata; class Actinopteri; family Toxotidae; genus Toxotes; species Toxotes lorentzi. The sequence goes on from JBBMJY010000020.1 coordinate 9,090,638, forward strand.
ACAAAAACGCTCCATAAACCTGATGTTTTCAAAGAGAATTGCAGTTTGAATCAACATTTTGTTGATGGCACACGGCCTTGTATATTTTTCAGTTTTTGTTTTTTTTTTTTCAAATATGACTGCATACTTTGTTCTCATGAAATACTGTTCAGTTTTCTGTTGTACTGGAGGTGAAGCGACGCTTTCATCAGTATCACTCCTTTAAACAACCCCTTGTTACCTACATAGTCAATATAATATCACGTTTGCCTCCTTTTGCTTTAATGTTTTTAGAGCATAAAGTACACACATTTTGTAACCATATAAAATATCAATAAGCTCTTATATTGTAAATAGATTGGAGACAATGAAAATGTATTTAAGAATCAATGTATATCATGTACATATAATAAAAAATACTGTATGAATCTTAAACATTACAGCAAAATGATCTAAGTGAGAAGAGGAAAGAGATGAGGAAACAGGATCAGCACAGTTGGACAGATTCAACATAATGTAGTAATGATTAAAGCTGTGTGTATAGACAAGAGGGGAAAGGCATAGATAGCTTTGACTAATGTTAAAAACTAGATGCGCCGAAAGGATAGTTCTTAAAAGAAAGAAAAGCACATTAATTTCCAAAATAGTTTGTGTAAATGGTGTGTAAATGGTTTCAAGATTTATATCCCACTAAATATTGCTTGTGTGAATACTTCCCACTGATTTCTTTTGTGTATTTACAATGATGAATGAATAAAAGAATGTATTTTGTATCACTGGTTACACAGGACTTGTTATTTCTCATTGCTTCTTGTGTTGGGTTTTTAGAATGTGAGACAGGAGATAAAACCATGGTAAGAAAAAAAAACATTATTCATTATAGTAACACAATAATAAAATTAAATAAAAAAAGCTCACAGGGTTTGTTTCAGACACGCTAAATGTCACTTGACATCAGCTGCTTCACCTGCTTCTTTTCATAACATGAACATTAAAGCCCCTAAAAAACTTGGTTTCAGATCTTAAAGGTGCCCTGTGGAGTTTTCCTGTAAACAAACAAAGTTATGCTTACGTTTAGTAAGGATACACACGAATTGTGTGTATCCTTGAGGAATAACAAACCTGTTGAATGCATTTCCTTTTTGATCAGTTTATATTGTTTACATCCATGTTTTCTTGCTAACAGAGTTCTTCTTCCTTGTGTTTTTTTGGCGCACTGCTAAGTTTCTGTGCTTGTTACGATCGTTGATCATAGATCAGAGGAATAATGTGAAACCATGGGCAGGAATATATACTGTATATGTGTAAAAAACAGGGACCCACTCATCAAGTTTTTCTCAATAGCGTTATATGTTCATGACTACAAACAACAATCAAAGTTAAAGTATGGGAAAAAAATATTATTATAAAGAATGTAATGCTCTTTTAAATTTTAATTCAGAATTGCTAATTCTTGGTACATAGAAGTGCATCATTTTCCTTTCCAGCCCTACCCACTTCACTGCAGTACGAAAGCCACAACAAAAAACAACACATACAGATATCTTTCATGTGAAATAACCAAAACTCCTGCAACTTGGAAATCAATGGTATTCATGTAGAACTACTCTGTTCAGAGTAAGCAAACTGAGAAAATATGGGCCTGTGATTATTATTAATGCAGTTCAGTTCTACACCTCCGGCATGATTACAATGAATGAGTTACTACAAAATTTTATTTTTTAAATTAAATTAAAACAGTATCAGTGTAGCAAGTAGCTTGTATTGCTTAAACATGAGAAAAGGTAACAGAGCTTTAAAAAATGAAAATATTTGTGAGATTAAATGCTACAGTGTCAACTGACCATCTAATCCAAGCTGAAATGATCCCTGTTTAAAACGCATTTTGGAGATGGACTGATGCAATAAATCCTGAAACAGTTCAAGGGTCACTAAAACCACAAACTAACTGTGTCTGCATTTGATATTTTTCATGAGTACAAATAAGACTTCATAAGAGCCATTATGGCCTGATGCATTGCACATGTGATGTAAGGACAAAATGCTTTGATATACTTCTTCTTAAAGTAAATGTGCAGGAAATGTTTTGTTACGTAGAGACCACTTAAGTTTTTTGTTGCATCTTCTAAGTAGAATATGATTATATAGAAATTTGGGAACTCTTAACGACATAGTTCAATGTGATCACTGCCTTCACCACGTCAGAACATGTGGCAATGTGTTCTGAAAGCTCTTCCAGAGCCCACTTTGTAAGTAAAACTCACAATTTTTTGAACATTATGGTACAACTTCACTGGGTCCTGGCTGTTCCCAAAAGAGTGATACACACTTTGCAAAAACATCAGATGCAGCAGCATCGTTCTGGGGCTGCTATTGTTCTCCTAAATATTTCTCATAATGTTCAAAATAAGTTTTATGTATTGGCTAAGGGACTTATTCTTTCATATTTCAGCTTAACTTTTCATGCCCCTTGCTCTAGATCACAAACATTACTATTAGAGCTGTTGAAAACTGTTCTAGCAGTAGTGCCATGCCACTACTTTGAAGGTTTTTTCAGATTGTTGTAAAGGCAGTTTGAACCAGATGTTAGGTCCTAGAAACTGTTACAGTGCTACAATATATTGACTACAATATTATTAGTGATTTACAAGCATTGTGTAGTAAACTTCCCTGACCCACTGTCAGTACGCATTTAAATTACAAAATGGCCAACATTCCAAGATAAGCTGTACTCATTTCAATCAGTAAGCAAAAATCTTTTAGTTAAAACATCTGGTGCTACTATGAAACGTCTAGGACACAGGATATTTTCAGGCTTTTGAAGATGTTGTACGAGAGATTTAAAAAGGAAAAAAAAAGCTTTTGAGTTGAGTTCTCCCTATATGTTCTCTGTAAATTATTGAAGCATACATTTTCTGTTTTTCCTTTAGTCATTAGCTTGTTTTACAGACTATTTGGAAAAGTCTGAGAGTGACTTCTATGTAAATGTGTTCGCCAGATGTTCAGTATTTTTATTTCAAAAAAGGAAAAAAAAAATCTGCATACTCCTAAAGGTATACCCATTTACACCATTATCTTCTTCTTCTGTTTTTTCTCTTCATCTTCTTGTTACAGTTACAATAGAAGCAATGTCATCTTAAAGGAATTATTCAGGACTTTTCCATTATATGGATATTTCAGTGCTCTTTTCAATTTGAGGTGGTGAAAGACACAATAAATCATTTTCTCACATTCCTTGACAGTAAAAAGCAGAGACCTGAAATAATTATTCAGCACAGAACTCTGCGCTCTGCACTTTACAAGGTTGTGTTTCCAATCCAGCAAGTGTCCAGTCTTTTTTTTTTCACATGTGCTTTTGATTGAAAGTAATGACTCTACCCTACCTTTGTTTGGATAAGGTTTCTATTTGCTGAAATATTGGAGGCCTTTTTATCTCCACAGACACTGGAAAGGGTACATTGAGGGTGACTGGATACTTCAGGTCTCCATGGAAAGAAGAGGTAGATACAGAAAGAAAGCACTTTTCTCCAGCCCCAGGCCACCCACAGGCTCTGGAGTCTCCCCCAAAAACCTGCTAATGAGAGAGTGACTGTCACTGGCTCTGCACTTTCCAGTGTGTGTCAGCAGAAAATACAAATGAAGGAGTTCACACAGGCAGGTTTGACTGCCCATGAAGTTGCCAGCTAAATAAATATGCTAAATGATTCAGTGCAAGGCTTTGATTTTGTGCCTGTGTTGGCACCATGTAAATCATAAATGTAATTTGGGTTTGTATGGCTCATATCATTCACTGTGGCAGAGAAGAGAAGTCTTCTCAAGCAAGCAGGCTGCGTGACTTCATCACATGGTCTTCTGCACTTGTGTGTGATGTGATGTGTCAGAGTTAAAGCTGATGAAAATGATGATGGTCATCTTTTTTATTATAATTATAGCACAAAGGTGGCTTTTATTTGCCTTGTGCTTTTATCACTCTTTATGTCCTCGTTCACCAAGAAAACACATTTTCATCCTGAGCAAAGCCAGACTAATAGAAAGTCCTTGGGAGAAAGTCTTGAACATATGAGGAAAGTTGACCACAGGAAACATGTGGTTGGATACTTGGCGACATTTTACTGTCACAGGGTCTGTTGGTCATTCTCAATGTTTTTTTTTCAGCCTGCATGGGACCCGAAGTTCAGGAATGTACTTTTGTCCTGCAATTATAAACAAATTACAGCAATAATACTGTTCTTCTGGAAGTATTGTAAGACATGTGCAAAGTATATCATTTATGCAGTGTCATTCTGCATCTGAATGCAGCAGTTACTTTTCAGTTTTTGGTGCAGTTTAGTGTGGATGTATCAGTGAGGTCTAGTTGACAAGGTCTCTCTTTGTTAACTCACAGTTTAATAAGTCCCATCTGTTATATTCAACAGGTTTGTTATTCCTCAAGGATACACACAATTCGTGGCGTCCCAAGTGGTTACAAGACAAAATCAATGGGAGTGAGTTGTATTTTACAAGGTAAGATCAGTGTGTTTGCTGACCCCTGATCTGTGTGTTTGCTGTGTTTTTATGTAAGGTCTAAATTGAAAAGAAGCTAGTCTCTAATTAATGTAGTGGAATAAAATATTTCCCTCTGAAATGTAGTGGAATAGAAGTATAAAGCAAAATGTCAATACTCAAAGTACCTTAAATATGTACTTAAGTACAATATTTGAGTAAGAGTACTCACTTACTCTCCACAGTCATTGAAAGAAGACGGTGTTTTGATAAATGCATTAGTATAAGAATTAAATGAAATGTCCTGGAGTAAAAGTGTCTCTAAAATGCAAATAGCTGGGTACCACTCAATTCTTGAGTAAAAAAGCCATTTGACTTTTCAAAAAGCCCACGGTGCATTTTGGGTCATGGCCAATTGTATCATCCACAGAGAACATACTTTATACTGAGTGCTATGATAAATGTATAGACACAGCCAAAGCTATATCAGATAATATAACATATGAGCCCAGCGGCTCCCTGTTGTGTGCTTATCTAAATGTACAGTCTGCTGTGATTGAAGGAATCATTACAGCTGGCAAAGCTTTGGTTTTATCATTGTAGCAAGGTTCACGGTTATTACTTTCCATGACCTCCCTTTGCAGCAGCACATGGTCCAAGAAAAGAACCATTTTTACATCAGAGGTTATCCAAATAGATGAAATCTCTCTGCCAGCTCTCAGTCCCTGGACCCCTGCCTGGTCAACCACTGCTTTTTGTCAGTTCTCAGTATCTCTGCTCCACTGTTATAAATTCAGTTGCATTAGTACTTAATGGAAATACCACAGTGCATGTAACAGCAGTCCAATAACCCAGTAAGACACTATTCTAAGCGTCATAAAGAGAAACGGTGTCAAATCATGACAGATCAAGTAGGATTGATAAGTAAATCCCATCTTATCTTCTGAAAACATCACTGTGTTTCTTCCATCTGCTTCACTTGTGCAACACTCAATTCATATTTGTACTTTTTAAATCATCCCAGTTCCCATTGTGACTTTCTGTCTCTCTCTCTCTCTTTTAACCAACATCATAATTCAATACTTTTAGTCAGCGGAGCATTTGTTTATGCTCATCCATCTCACAGTGCAACATGAACACGGGTTTGTTCGATCAAGTCTCATCAAAAACAGATGATGGTGCTGGGATACGTTTCACATGTGATGACCAATTCTTTCTGTACTACCATCAAATCACTTTGAAACCCAGAATTAGCTAATTAATTTCTTTTCCACTTTGCACATGCACAGTTTAACTGCGTACCTTAACAAAACCTACAGAATAAAATGTTTATTTTGTGAAAATACATTGCAGTTATCTCAGGTAGTTTGGCCCGAAAGGTAAGCTTCACTGTGTCAGACACATTTGGGCAAAGAAACCTCTTACTGACACACTCCTTATTGTATTTCTCTGCATCCAAGTATAGTATGGCTGGTGCTCGATTACAGATGGGTGACAATGACAGAAATTATTTATTTATTTTGGCACACTATTGTAGCTTGGGCCACCACTTTCATCATGTTGCTTTTTGTCTCTTATTTAGAATAATTCGATTTTCTGATGTAGACAGCCTGATGTAAACATTTCAGTAAAAAGGACCCCTCCTGGCATGTTTTAAAACATGAAAAACTATCCTGCGGTGAATAAACATTTGCATTATGTGTATGATATGAAAAAGAAAAGTGTACTTCCGCTCCATTGTTGAGAAATGCAGATTGAATATGCAAGTAGACAGAAGATGTTTCTTACTTCATTGATAAGTCCGTTCCATGTATTTAGACCAGAGGCTTCGAGTTTTCACATCACAAATGTGTAAGTTGTTGTTGTTCTCCCTTCAGCAGAGGAACGTGAAAGGAGCCTTCAAGTCAAACTCTGTGCATACAGTACTCTGCAGACTGAAGGTCAAAAACAAAACTCCCAAGTTAAATAACAATGAGAAAAACACAGATTTGAGTGGAAGAATAAACTGGTATAACCAACAATTCCACGAAGGTGAGTCATGTTAGGTTAAAAGCCAGTTAACTGAATTTTTCAAACCCCATGTATGTCTCTCCTGTGGGATGATGTCCACCACTGTTGGTGCTATTTGTTTCTGTGTTTGACATATGCTCTCATAACTTTCCACACTGTTCCCCATTACTGACCAAATAATTTTGGAATTTGGTCACAGACAATTTCATATCTTTGAAGCTGTGTTATTTGTATCATATTGTTTTAAAAGCTTTCAGATTAAAGTGCTAATTGCCAGGCCATTTTTTTTTTTATAGCTAAAACGCTGTTAAGTGGCTCTAAACTACATGTGGCCCAACCCTGTTTTAGTGGCTGTCATGTTTATTATGACAGTTAGTCAGTTAAGACATTATTTTATCTGCCACCAGGGTGTATCTGGGGGGACATGTTGAGTACCAGTCAACTTCAGAGGAGAAAAAAAAGACAAGTTTTCCATCATAGTCAGGTTTAAATGCAGCGACAAACCCTAAGCATTTCCTTTCTCTCCATATTGTCTGTATTTCTATTTATTGATTTCTGTTTTTATACTGATGAAGTCTAGATTTTGTGAACTCTCTTTTTTTATACTACAGGGCAGGGACACATTAGAAGAACAAAAATGCGTGGCACACGGCCAAAGAGCTGTAGCCATACACTTCTGCTGAGAAGTTTCAGATGGACGGTTCATCTGGACATTAAGCAGGACATCCAAATAATAGATCCAATTACTTCATGCACAAGTTATGAATCAGACAACATGTGCTCAAACAATTTCTGTCTTCCAAGGCCTCACATCTGCATAACAGCCTACATATACAATGTCTGATGGGTAATGGCCGTGTATGTATACATCTAAATATGTGTATAACCTTATCATAGCTCAAGTGCTTTCATTTGGTCTAAAGTCATGCGCTGTTTCACTCTGTTATTGCAAATTGCACCTGGGCACAGAAGAGTTTGTTTCTGAGTTGATACGGTTCCTCAAGGCAGCATTTCCATCATTATAACAAACCCATTTACACCTGCTTGAGGCTGATCTCCAACACACTCTGGGGGTCATGACTCTTTTCTCACTTTTTCAATCTTGAAACATCTGTTTTGGCTTCCTTAAGCTTTGCCTCTGCCAGACTATGGGGTGTTAAAATTTATGAGAACCCCAGAGGGAACCAGTTGTTTGTTAGTATACACGTTGATTTTCTTTTCAGGAAACAGCGTGGGGACTAAAGCCAACTGAAAGAGAGCAATTACAAGAGAGAGGCCACCCTGGCGAGTGCAGGTCTGAACATTCGAAGTTAAGTAAGACAACAGAGAAAAAACATGTCAGGTCAGTTTTAGGTACAACAAAATTAATGTTAGAACACTTGCACTAGCTTGATGCCTGTTGTTACTTAGTAATCATGCTTAATTTTTATGCCAAAAACATGTTTATGTGTGGCCAATTGGGTTTCTGTTATATATCGCAGTAAAGCTCAATAGACTTTTATGAGCTAACTAACAAAGACTTGCTATTATTCCAAGATCAGCTTCAATACATCTTGAACACAAATCACTTAGGAGATCTGCTAATCTAATATAAAATTTACATTACATTTAAAAAAAGCAATACTGTTATCTAAAGTGGTGTTGTCTAAAACATATGTTTGATTGCGCCAAACTGCAACTTTAGAAAAAAAAAACAAAAACAAAAAAACAAGGTCATGGTGATGGCACTGGAAGGCTGACAGTAGTCCTGTGAGTTAGTTGATAACACTGTCAAACTTTTTCTTGTCAATTATAAGCACTTGCATCCTCACCAGAAGATAATCCATGTAGAAGACACTGAAATAAGGAAAATGTGTTGCTCTTGTATTGCAGCATAGAACTAGTTAGTCTTACTATTATAAGGAAATACATAAGATAAGTTATATGTTCGAACAACATGTTTCGCTGCTTAGCTCACATACTTGTTTGCATTTTCAAACATGTTCTTTTTAACTTTCAGCATTTCAAGAGAAAAGGCTTTCAGGGTGGAGACTAATTGATATGTTTAGCAAATTTAACTCTGTGGTTGCTAGAGTGTTGACTTACCCATATCTCATAAACAACAGAGCACAGAGCTGCTAACATTAGCCTAAAATCCTGAAAGTATGCAGGACTGGCTTCAACACAGTGGGGGAACACCACACTGAGGATATTCTAGTCTTGAATGGGGCTTTTTTGAAAATGTAACCTTTAACCCACAAACTAATGTAGTTGTAGTTTGTGACCATGGAAACATTACTAAGTTACTACTGTAGGCAATAAACTACACTTGCATATGCCTCTATTTATATGTGTTTAATCAAATTACCACTCAGCAAACCTGGGGCCATGTAATATTTCAGCATAAAAATATTGTGCGCAATACACAGAGAGAGAGGGAGGCAAGGTTGGGTTTTTTTTCCTGGCCTGTAATCCAGTCATGGATGAGGAAGCCAATGGAAGTGATGAAGCATCAGTTTCATGTGAGCTCAGAAATGCAAACAGCCTCAAACAGTCTGACTCATTTGCCCTTATCAAGGACAAACTGACAGGACATGAGTGCAAGGATTTAGCTGAGAAATTCTACTGCAGTTGGTTAGCGTTGTCCCACATGCTCCAAACTGTTGTCTCAGTAAGTGATGGTTAAAAACAAAATCTGCTAAAAAAATACACAGAGTGTGACCAGTCTTCCTGTTTGCGCTGAAAACAAGCTCCATGCTGTTTGGAGAGCCCACTCAGGGAACGGTCAGATGAATTCAGCTTCAAATTAAATGAATGCTCAGTGCTTGAAATGGATAAGGGGTCAGCAAACAAGTGCTATGCTTTTGAGAGCAGCATGTGAATGTGTTTAGCGTGGAATGCAGGATATGCCATGTAAGATTCACAGCCCCGCTTTGATCAGCGCTCGCCCTGATTTACATGGCCTGGATCGAAGGCTTGTGTGTGGTTTCATTGGGGAGAGTAAGTCGAGGATAGCAGCCTCTCAGTTCAAAGGCTGTTTTTTTTGTACAGAGGTGAGGGCCATTCTGACTTCATGGCCAGATATGTCAAAACAGGTTATGTATTGGGCAGAGAAAGCGTGTGTGGCGAGGAGCTGTCTTGTAGTCGTGCTCAGGAACAGTTTGTTGATGTTGATCTCCTTAAATCACTCTTTAGTGCCTGCGTGTGTTTCTTATCACTTCTGCAGACTAAAAACTGAACCAAACACAATGTGAGGTCTAATGTGCTAGAGTCTATTTCCCTTCTCAGTAAGCATGATTCAGATTCAGATCAGATTCAGATACTTTATTGTCATTCGCTTTTATGTTCAGGTACATACAAGGAACGAGATTTCGTTTCACCAGCTCGGAAGATCACAGTAGTATTAGTATTATTAGTACATATTGGTGGGCCTCAGGTGAACAGACGTCTATTTGTCCAGGTTAAAACTTGAACTATTTTTTTTTTTTTTTACCTACAATTCACCAAAACCATGCTTGCTGTGTTTCCGTTGTTATACGCTGTAATTAATTTCGTACAGTCCTGGTCATTAATACAAGTAATTCATTTGAAGAGGGTTATGAAAGCACGTGTTTCCATTTACTTTGACATTCCACTTTTTTGAGGCACCAAGTGTGACCAACTGCAAACAAACACTGCCTGTGTTTATTTTGCCATGGCCCCTTGGAAGTCAAGAGTAATGAGGATTTTGGTTTTGGGAGTGAGTTGCGGCTGCCTTTGTTTTGTTGCTCAATGAACATTACCATAGAGGAGTGGTTGGTTTACATGGTCGCGCCTCTGTGCAACTAACGCCTCAGTCCTTCATTGGGTGACTTCTCATATGTTTCAAAGTATACTGAAGTGGATTTTGTTTCATTGAAGAATTTTTTTAAGTTGCGTGAGAGTGTTATATCTATGATATTCCCTTTGTAATTTCACATGCTGTAAGAATTGTTTACAAAATTTAATGAGATGCTCCATATATATCTCCATCCTCTGTTGTTGTTAACTGATAAGAGCTCTTGCACTCGCCACGATCACAGCAGGAGATCCATTTGTCAAACAGGCAAACCTGATACCGGGCGCCATTGTTCTCCTTTCAACAGCTCCAAACGGTGACACTGCCCCTCCTACTCCCAGGGGACAAGCTTTAACCCCCACCCCGTCCCCATCTCACTGTCATCCCTCATCTCTAAAAGGAGGCTTTGTCACAACGTCTCACTTTGGCAGTTTAACTTGATAGTTACCATTGAGTGCTTGTGGGTGGCAAAGGGTACAATTTCCTCTGGCTAGATAATAAACTCTAACAATTACTGGAACCTTCCCATGGTGGATCCACAGATCCTTTCTCTATTTGCCTGTCCTTCTGTCCTTGATCTCTTGGTTCTCTTTCCATCTATCTTTCTATTATTCAAAACCTATAGCAATCAATCTTTGTTTCCCTCCCACTGCTGCGTGGTGAAGATAGTGGAATATTCCAAGCAGCCGTACCAACAATGATTTAGCTCTACAGCTCTGCAGCACGTGGGAGCCCACTGACTCTGCAAGCAATCAAGACAACGAGACAAACATATGCAGTGTCCCAAAGTCATGCAAGTTCATACTTGCTATTTATTTATAACATGAGATGCTCTGGTCTTCGGTAAATGTCTTCTTCACGCCACGTACACCTAATTGAGCAAACTGTTGATATTACCTCTCAGTCCCTGCTGAAAAGCAATATTAGAAGTTCCCCTAAGGTAATTTCTGTTGCAGAAATTGCACAGTGCAGACAAGAATGTTGCTAAATGTTGAAATTGTTTCTGAGTTGATTCCTGCTGGAGAGCTTGTCCACAGCAGCCAAGGCTGTACTGCATTTACTGAAGGTTGCTTGATGGGTGGTTTGGATCCCAACAGGTTTCTTTACTCACTTTCTCTCTTCCTGGCTGGCCCAAATTCATTAAAAAACTTGACTTGTGCCATGGGGGAATTCAAATCCACACTTATGCCTGATCATGTATTACAACTAAATGAGTGTATTAATACAACTGAACTCCCGCCAACAAATTATTTTTTCCTGTACTTGAGTGGCCACCCAGGTGTTTCTACACATGCAGTGAATGTGTTTGGATTCAGCTGAAATTTGTGCAATGTCACTAATCAAGCTTAGAAGTTTCTTGTATAATAACAGCAAGCTGTGCATGTTTACAAGAGAGGAAATGGAAGATCATGAACAGGGAGCACCAAAAGGGCAAGAACACACAACAATAGAATGCAGTCCAAGAAACTGGCCCTGTAGTTAATTATTCAATTTTGAATTTTATAATGTTACATTTTGTTAAGACTGTTGGAAAGCTAATGGTTTTGTAAATATTGTGAGGGGGGAGAGAGAGAACACCCTTGTCTTGTGCCCCTGTGTAAAATGAATGCACTATGATGGTGACCATAGGTTAAAAGCACAGTGAATTAATTAGTTCAGTTGTTGACTTTCCAAATAGTTTTTTTTTTTTTTGAGCTGATAAATAATAATCAAGTATTTCTGAGTGAAGAAAAGCTGCAATAAGTTTGCGAATTGGTCAGAAAGGACTCAACTTAATGATAGTCTATAGTTTTAAAATTGAGCATGATAACCAAATGTGCACTACAGGCTTTGTTAACTAATCGACTGATTGATCAACAGAAAATTATTTGGCAGCTATTTTGGTAATTAGCCATTTGAGTAATTTTTAAGCAAAAATATTTGACTTTGACTCCAGGTTTTCAAACAGAAGAATTAGCTGCTGTTACGGAATGTCTTTGGGTATTTGTCTTTGTCCCCTTGAGTCTTAGAAGATTTTTTCTCGTATTTTTCACTGTTTTCTGATGTTTTGCAGACCGAACAATTTAGTGATTAATCAAGAAAATAATTGCCAGATAAACCAGCAATGAAAATAAATTGCGGTTACAGGCCTATTTTTTTTTTAAATTTTTTATTAAAGCCAAACCTACCATGGTATTAGAGAGTTCAGCAAACATGTGTGATCCAAACTCAAACTGTGTGTTCATGGGAAAAATGTGAGGAGCAGACAAGACCATGAACCAGACGTACGTTAAGTGAATGTGATGAACATCAAGGCCATTTATATCATGGCGTTCCTTCACCAACCATATGTCTCCTCTCCTTTTTCACCTGCAATCTTCCCGCCTTCCCAATGAACACACCACACACTCACACACACTCATACACACACACAAACTCACACGCTCTCCCTTGAGGGCGATCCTTTACCAGGCTTCCCTCACGCTCTGAGCAGCACGCTCAGTAGGGACCAGGGCATGAATGAACGACCTGGAAATCTCACTGTTTCAAATGGCGGGTGTGCGGAAGTGGAGCTGCGAGCCTGGCCCATTATGCTTCCCAAGGTTCATTCACTTAAGAAAAAAAAAGAGAGACACATGGGGAGAGGGAGGACAGAGGTATGGGCCCACCCAGCCCACTCATCCTCCCACCCCCACACCAGGGACTCCACTAACATGACATCATGTCTCTGTCACAGAGTAGACTGTATTGTTGTCAGTGACTGGCTCTAACTTTCTGCTCTCCCTCTCCCTCTCCCTCTCCCTCCCTCTATTCCTCACTCCTCTCTTCCGCTCCCTCATGCTCTTTTTTCTTTCTCTCCCCTTGTCCTCCTCTCTTGTTGTTTTGTTTTCCTGAACAATAAAGGGACGCCAGAGTCAAGGCTGCTCCTTCCTCTCTCTGGCCATTTAGAAAGAGAGTTCCCCCTCCCACCTATTCCTCCACTTGAATAGACAACACACACACACACACACACACGCACACACACACACACACACACACACACACACACACACACACACACACACACACA
>JBBMJY010000020.1:9104019-9158664 GCA_037833715.1 Toxotes lorentzi
CACACACACACACACACACACACACACACACACACACACACACACACACACACACACACACACACACACACAAAACCGCAAAACTGGGAGGTTTTCTCACAGACACTCGAGGTGACGCCTCACTTGCCTCTTGATTAGATGCTACCACCCAGATTCATTTACCATAGCTGATAGGGCTTGTGGTCCTAGTTCACTTGCTGAAAACTTTACCTATAGAGTTCAGATTACTATTTTAGTGTTACATTTGGTTTTATTTATTATTTATGATTGCCACAATGGTTTCAACAGCCAAAAACCTCTTAAAAACATGGAAAAGTTCAGCCATCAAAGGTAATATGGAGCTAAGATTAATGGCGCGACATGTACTGTAGACACAAGTGTACCACAGGCACCATAGTGTATTTATGACTGTGTTACATTACTCTTCTTGGTGTGTTTTATGTGTCACATATTTCTTCTTTTGTTCTCTATCTTTCTGCAGTCAAAGCAAGTGTCGTCATGTATCAGTGGAGGTCACGGCACTTGTCATAGGGAGTGATATATATTTATCTTGTCCCTGTAGAGGACTGACTGTGTTTGAACTCAGCACAATAAGCAGTTAGTCGCCTGATATGCCTGAGTGCTTGCATGAAGGAAGTATTTAGGCTTCATTTAAATTGTGACATATTGCTTCAATCAGCTACAGTGCACGATCGGTACCATACTCCTAATCAAATGGGAGAAATTAAGCGCTTCTCTGCTTTAGTACGGTTTTCTCACTCTTGCCTCTTGCCTGTTCATTTTTGGAAGTAGTGAGAGACGTTAAGTGGGCTGACTCTTGAGTTTGTATGGGTCAGTTACTCTCTTTTTGCAATCCACCCTTTCAGTTTAACAATAAATAAAGATCCATTTAGAGGTTTTATTGACACCCTGTGGTACAGAACCAGAAATTACATTTGTTTATGCAGTGCAGCCAAATGAGAGGTCTGTGTCTTGCTGCAGAAATTATGTAGTCTATGGCAGGTAAACCTGTCTTTTATCAGAAACTATATCCTACATTGTCATAACAAATTAACAACTTTGTTTCCCTCAAGACATTTTATTCGATATGGTAAAAGATGTGGTATCTATAAAAATTAATGGTACACCATGTTGAGTATCCATGGTGACTCAAGCAAGATTTTCTGAAACAAATGAATGCATGAGCAGAGCTGTGCATCTGCTGGGTCATTAGGAATACTCCTTATATGTGACTTTAAAGAGATTCACAGACTTAACACTTTGCCACCCGTTGGCAATGAGTAATGAGACCTGAAACCATCCATGTGATGAAGTTCTTCAGTGTTTTGTTTGGAAAAGGGGTGCAATGAAGTGTTTTTCATACTCACGGATCTCTGCATATTATTAATGAGCTTTGGTGTTTTCCTCTAGTAACTCTACCCATGCATAACCATGCTGAATGATTGCTTTCCTTTCCTTTGGCACAGTATACCTGACAGAGTTGATTACTCTTGAGTCAGATGTTGCAAGATTATACTACACATGTGCTCAGATATCTGTTTCACAGCATCCTGATAAAGGCCCAGTGGGGATTAAAAGTCAGCCATCACATTAAATGAATTCATGTTTGGTACAGTTAAAAGTACTCCAGTGTGCAACAAATGTCTTGGCTCTTGGTGCAGCCTTTGTATCCTAGAGAGAAAATCAACCCTGATAAATCACACTGTGACTGTCAGGATGTCTGCATATTTGAGGTCTCTTCATTGTCATCATGTGTACTCATAACGAATCACTTTTTTTGGTTTATTCCAGTTATTTTGTTTGTTTGGGTACTTCTTTTAAAAGATGGATAACACAAAATCAACGTATAATACAACACTGAAGATCATACGATTGATACATTTGAACTGTTTAAGACAACACTTTAAGCAAACAAATAATGTAAATTTTTCCCCCCAACCAATTTGACCAATTTGAACAGCACGCACAGTTTATTGTTGTAGTGATAGATTTCAGAAACCAGAGTTGGCATCAGTGTTTTCGGATGATGTGCAATTGATGTAAGTATAAATAAAAAAATAAAAAAATACTGCTCCTAAAAGTCTGATGTAATACCATCCATTGCTTATTGTTTTTCCACAAAGCCCCTCATATAAGGGTGAATATCAAAAGAGTTGTGTCTATTAAAGCACATTTATTGCTTCACTGTCGCATATTACTTGATTGCGAACACAAACATCTGCATTAAAAACCCTATAATCACACACTTGTATATATGCACTGAGAGTTAGTGCTTTGATAATGTTTGGGCTCTGTATTTTTGACTCCCAAAATATGTCACTCATTTTCCAAAGATCTCTGGTAGAGGATATAAAGGAAATAAATCTCTAATGACAGCCTGAATAGTTTTGAGGTTCAAAAGTATAAAATGCACATGTCAGCCCCACCAAAACCCTTTGAATAAAATTATTGGTAGTTTGACTCTGGTTTCCAAATACTAGTGAGTGATTCAGAAGTGATTTCACTTTGGGCTGGGATGTTTTCAAAAGGCTTTTACATTAATATATAAGGTGGAGCCCAATCAAAACCATTTTTGCTTCTTGCTTCCCACTTCTGTCTTGCCACAGAAACACAATAGATGATTCGTGGGTAAATCAAAGTCTGCATGGCAGTTACTTGGCAGTCAGCTAAAGAAACACAGCCCAGATGTAAAATGTTGCAAAGTAGAGCTGCTCCGTGATTCAAACAGTGATTCAACCATTAGTCAGTGGCAGTCCCACCATCCACTAAGTCCTCAGGTGAAATGGGTAATGTTAAGTGATGACAGTTGCTCATTCATGACCTCATTGACCATCAACTGATACACTTGGCCAAAGACCCCTTCCCAAAGCTTCCTCGGCCCAGCTGTCTCCTCAGGCCATGAGTGACTCCTAAGACAAACCCACTATACTCATCCAACTCCAATTATTATATCAGGTCTCCAGGCTTTTGTTTTGAGCCTTTGAAGGATGTTGTTTTGTGTTTGTTTGAGAAATTATGGGTGTCTGGTCTGCAAAGAGGGGAAAAAATTACCTGGGATAGAAAATAGAGCGACCACAATGCTTTCACAATGCTTTTTCCTTCTCCTTTCTCCTACCAATACCTCATGGTGCAACCTGACTCCCCCTCTATTTTAGCTGTGTGTTTATCTAAGCGTCTCCGTGGGACAGGCTGATGTGATTCTTTAGTGGACATCCTTTCAGAGTTCTACTATGAGAAAAAAACAGGATTCCCATGCAATCTATTCTTCCCACACAGCCAACAACTGGCCAATCCACACACAGTATACTGACTCACACACAATATACAGACAGGTGACAAATTAAAGGGAAAATCAACATGAAGTGTCTTAGTAAGGTGCTGGACCACCACGTCCTGCTAGAACAGCTTCAGTGTACCTTGGCATTGATACTGCAAGTCTCTGGCTTCTGCTGGAGGGACAGACACTGTTCTTCCAAAAGATATTCCCTCACTCAGAGTTTGGTGGTGGTATGTTGACAGTGGAGAGCCCTGTCTAACAAGTCAGTATAAAAACTTCCATAGGTGTTCAACCTGGTTGAGATCTGGCGTCTGCAAAGGCCATAGCATATGATTCATATCATTTTCAAAATCATCACACTCAGTGACCCCTGCATTGTCATCCTTGAAGAGACCTCTCCCATCAGGATAGAAATCACTCACTCAGAACAACATTGTATTGATTTACAGTGACACTTCCCTCTAACGGGACAAGTGAACCCAAACCATGCCTGCAAAATGCCCCCCACAGCATAGCCACAGAGCTACAGGAACCCCTCACTATAGGGGTCAAACATTCAGGCCTGTTCTTCTTGTGTATGCCACAGATACACTAGTCCACTTGCTGAGTGGGCGAGTGATGGATGACTCGTCTCACAATGTCACTCTTTTCCATGTCTCTGTAGACCAGTGCCTATGGGTTTTTTTCACCACTGAACTCTCAAATGTGCATTCATCTTTGTAATGAGGGGTTTACACACTGCAACCCTGCTGTAATAAAAAAAATCTCTATGTAATGATACAGTCTGATCTAGTCCTGCATTGACATTCTCAGTCACCTGCTCTGCTGTTTTTCCTTACATATCACACTAATGTCATGATCAGCCCCTGAGAGGGCTGTTTTCTGAATCTTTTGGTTTGTTTTTTGGAGCTTTTGGACTCTGGTTTAGTTTAAGTTTTGTTAGTAGTTGCTGTTTTATTGTGAAGTTTTGTCCCTAGTGTATCTGGTCTTGTTATACTTCCTGTCTTTGTCTAGTTTCCCTCCATTTGTGATCGTCTGCCCAACCCTAATTGGTTTCACCTGTTGCCTATTACCTCATGTATATAAGTCTCGTTTCCCTGTGTTCTGGTCAGTTTGTCTTTGTCTGTACCTGAGTCTGCCTGTGTTGTTTCCCTGTGTTTGTCCCTGCTCTTTTACCTGTGCCTTGTGTTTTCCCCCTCATGGACTTACTTTCATTGCCTTTTAATTTTTAGTAAGGACTTTTGACGTGTGCTTTGTGTTTTATGTTTCCAGCCTTTTTGTCTACTTCATGGATGATTTTTAGTTGTTTACATTTTGTTCTCTGGCCCTGGACTATTCCAGGGATTTTGAGTCAATTACATGACTTTTAGTTTACTCATCGCCTATCTTGGGGTTTTTGCATTTGGGTCTTCTCTTCCCTTGTGTTCCTGGCTGCCCAGTCGTGACAAGTAATCAACAAGCATCATGGTCATAAAATGTTCCTGTAGATCTAAATAAAGATGTCACTGTTCCGCTTGAGATACAAGCCAGTTAAGCAGTCTCTGTGACTGAAGCACCTGCCCCAACAATGATACAAATAATCTTTTCATCCTTTCACCTTGTAACATGATCTTGATACAAAATATGAACAAAATGGGCCTGCTCATGTTAATTGCTTAATTGTACCATACAGTGCACCTGTGTGGAAGCATCTACATTTGGCATATTCCTCCACTCATTTGTTCAGGTTACTTAAATTTGTTACCCATCTGTAGATGCTGCATATGTCCTACCTTTAACTTTTTAAACTTTATTCTTACAATATATAATGAAAAAGTAATGATGTTATGAGTTTTTGCCTTGAGTTTTTGTTCCAGGCAACAGAAAATCAGCCATACAGGAGTGAAACTGAGAAACAAAAACTCAAGGCAAAAACTGTGTCTCTGTGAGGGTTGTGTGATGGCATATGGTACATTTAACCTCCTGTATTTTCTTTCTCTTGGGATTCAGCACGTTGGACAGCTCATTTTTTTTAGTGCCTGGCTTTTCCTCAGACATAATCCTAAACATTTGTTCACACACGTGCAGGTCTTAAATCATATATAAATAATTTCGGTCAAAGTAGCATGAATGCTTTTCCTTAAAAATCCTTTCAAAAATTCTGAAGAATAATAATTGTGAAATAAGCTATAACTGTAGTGTAATTAGTTCAGAATTGATTTTATAAGTATATTGAATCTACATCTAATGGAGAGAGCCACTAATAGTTTGATTATCAGGGTAAATGATTTGCATATCTTTGCCATTATGTGTAGGAATGAACCTGTGTGGAGCTCCTTTTCTCTCTGTGACTTTTTTTTTTGTTTACTCCTGTAACATAATCTGAGGCCTCCTGTGAGATAAGATCAGTGGAGGGGATGGCTCTATGCTCCCACGTGACACTGAGCATATCTCTCTATCAACTGCTCGATGATAAGGCAGACATGATTGACAGGGTTTAAACTGAGGGCCTCTATACAAGATTCAGAGCCTGAGATTTATCATGGTTAACCCTAAATTACATGGTTGCACTTTCGACTGTGGGGTTGATTGAGGTGCTGTGGTAGTTTGGCATGCCACTTTGTTGAGAAACAAGACCAAGAGTCTACAGTCATGCTGTAGTGGCTCTGTGCAGCTGTACTGAGCTAAGTGATGTTATCGTCAACATACTTACAGAGAAATTGCTAACATGCTGATGCTACCAGGTACAATGTTAACCATGTTCAGCATCTTAGCTTAGCATGTTAACATGCTAACAATTGCTAATTAGTAGTAAACAGTACAGCTGAGGTTCATAGGAACTGCATTTATTTGGTCACAGAATAAAATACTGGAAAAATTTTGACCCCAAAGTAAAGGGATCACCAAAGTTAGTACAGTTCCTCCTGAGGTGGGGGGTGGGGGGGTGGAGGGCATGATTGTGTGTATTAAATTTCAAGGCAATCCAACCAACTGTTCTTGACACATTTATTTCAAAACCAGATTTATAAACCTTGTGGTGGCTCTAGAGGAAAAATCACAGCATCATCAAAATTACCAGAACTCTTTCTCCGGAAACCATGAATGTCTGTACAAAATTTTATGCCAGTCCATCTTGAAGATTTTGAGATGTTTCACTGGATAAGTGAGAACTTTGACTTAATAGTGGCGAGAAAAGAAAAATCACAGGATTACCATAGCTGTCAGGGCTCATCCTGCGGGACACATAAATGACCGCTAAATTCCATGACAATCCATTTCCCAGTTGTTGAGATATTTCTGAAAGTGGTGCACAGACTGACAGCCTGATGACATTACCATCCCCCATGCCGCTAGTGTGGCTAAAAACAAACTCGGGAGATTATTCCTTAAAAGCGAGTGCTTCACCACCGAGCAACAGATCTGTCAGGTACAGTCATAGCTCATGTGTTTTTCCACTCAGGGGTGTCATACACACTGTGGTGAGTCAGCAGCATAGTTCAGGTGTGTTTTTGGGGGTCTGGAGTTCAGCCCTTGGGTCTGGCTGTTAGGAGACACTGAAGTAATTACACTCAGTATTTCCATTGTCTGATGTTGTGTCAATGGAGAGATACAGGGTTTTGTGACTGGTCCCCCAAATACTTTGGTGGAGCTTGTTCTTGTTCGCATTAGTCACAGCTGCTTAGCTGTATGCAGCTGAAAAGCAGAAATATTTAAAATGGAATCACCTGTTCCACATCTGAATAGATTAATGCTATAATTATCTTAATAATGAAATACTATTTGGACTTTTATTACGATGCATGATGATGTGAAACCCTTGTTTTTTTCTCATCAGGACAAATATCCAGTTGAAATACTTTGATGAGGGATCAGGTTGTAGAACATGCCAGCATCTTTCTAGGATATAAAAAGTTAGCCTGGTCTCAGTCTAGTTTACAGTTTGATTGTGTGCACATGTGGTTATTTAGTGATTCAGCGCCAGGATGTCAAAGTGCTGCATCAGCACTTCCCCCTTCTGTCCATGAACGAGGGGTTTTCCCCAAAATACTATGGGCAAATAAACCGAATCAACAAGCATTAAAACAGGAACATTATATCCAATGTGGCAACTACAGTAAGGACTGTGGGCACCAGTAATGCCTGTCTATGTTGTTTATACCTAGAACAGCTGCTCCGCTCAGTGCACCGCATGTTATTCAAGACAAAGCTGGATTACATGGTGCCTTTCACTAATATCACAATATCACTTGTCCGCATATGGTAATTGACTGCATGTATGCTGCATCTGCTTTGATGTGAGTTGGACTTTGTCCTCAAACAAAATCCCTGACAGAGCTTAGGAAGGTAAACTGATCTCATTCTCTGAATAATAATGCATTATAAGACCAACCACAGCGAAACAAGAGCTCCTTGTCCAAGTCTCACTCTGTAAATCAAATAATTGTGTTCACCGATTCACTAGGTATAAAATTACCTTTACCCTATACTTCTGACTGTCATCCACCATCATATCCAAGATCTCATCACCGTAACTGGTGGCACATAAATAAGTAGTTATAAGCAGGCCCTTTAGCAGGCAAGAAGCCATAAACCAAAACAGGTAAAGGGCCTCAACTTTAAGCCTTAATTTGTCCAAAAAAAGAGAGCTCCCATTCACATCTCTCTTCCTTGTTATCTTGGGTTTCACCTGTAGATGCAGGGGACAGTGGTGTCCTTGTTTGATACTAATTATGGTCCTCACCTCAAAAGTTTCCCCCTGGGAACTCCCCTCCTCCCCCTTTTCCGAGGGGCCTAAAGACACACTCAGACCGACTCATTAAGTGTCAAGGAAAATTAAGACAAGCCAGAGCTGTCTGAGAAGGCTAAGCTCCACTGGAGTCTCACTGGAGACTCTCTCTGTCAATTGTCTTATCTTTTTTGGCATGTGGAAGTGTCTACTCCGGCCTGTTGACTGCCGAAAGATGAATGAGCTCATCAAGATGCTAGACCCAGAGCAGGGTTTCAGTGTTGCTGCCCCAGACAAAAGTCTAGGGTAAGTTCTGTGTGAGGTGTTTTATTTTTAGACTAAAATGGGTTACAAGGCTGATCCATGATCTGTGCTGGCAAATATAGCTCTGACAAAATGTTTCGAGTTACACTGTTTCTCAGCCATCTCCTAAGACAAACGAGGTTACAAGAGTGAAGGTTGCAACTCAAAACACATGTCTCAGCAGTCTTTTCCCTTTTCATTCTTTGGCAACAGGTCCAGTAATTAGGGAGGCTAACCACATCCTTATTTACTCTGTTCTGATTGATTTTTTTTTTAAAAACTCAAATCTCTGTTTCCGATATAGTCTTTCATCACTTAGCGTGCTGATAAGAAATGGATGGTTAGATGTACCAGCCCAGTATGGATCAGTATCACCAATGGATCAGATAAGCACAAACAAAGCATTTTGCTGAGAAGGATAATTATACAGTCATATAATACTTCCTCCTCCTCTTCATCCTCTTACACATTACTGCAGCAATGAATGAATCCGCATGAGTAGGACTTTCCTCCTGCCACTTCACATTGGCTTAAATGTCAACAGAGGAAAAAAAAAAGACGATTCAACATACTAAAGGTCAGCTCAATCAAGCACGTTTAACTCTTCAATGAAATGCACAAAGCCTATTCTTTGTATAGTGTGGATGGTAATTTAGTGGTGGGGCTCTGCCCTCCTGTGGTCAGCACAGCAACTCTCAAGGTGTCTCAGAGGTACAATGAATTATCCTGTTCAGTGGTTTCTATTCTTGTGTTTTGTGACAAATACCAGTGAAGACAAAGACCCTTCAGTCGTATTTGGTTCAAAAATGTCCCCCTTGTTTGGAGTTATGCATGTTTGTCAGTTCAATTAGGTGTTTTTCACAGCACACATTTTCACGTGTCACAGCAGAACAAGCACAGGTATAAATAATGAAATGAATGATGGCTGAATAACTTTTTACTGCTTCATTTTCAGGGTCCTGGTATTGTACATGCTGTCATCTTGTGGTGATATTATTTTGTCCACTGGTCAAGAATGAACATTCGCACCTAAGATGCATCATATTCTTTTACAGTAGTGTGTTTAATCTTTCCCTCTTGCTTTTCTATTGGTTGGCTATGTTTATAGAATAACTGGTATGAATTTCCTGCTTTAGGTCAGACCTGTCAGACAACATAACCCAGACTAAGGATAGCCTACAGCTGTTTCCTTTGGAATTACCCGTTATATTAGTCTATGCTTCTCCCCAGGAATTTATATATTCTATAATTCCTGTGGCTGCTTTATTGTTGCCTGATGAATTAAGGTAATATGACAGAAAAGTCATAGGAATTAAGCAACAAGAGAAGACAGTGTGCAGGAGTTTGCTCGTTAATGCTACCAGCTGAAATTGTCCTGGCTCTTTAAATTTCAATCAAAATACTCAAGTCGTTCAGATGAGATACAGAAATGTTGGCTTATATGTAACCAGATTTTAAAATGTCCAACAGGGCCTATAATATGGATAATAGATTTCCTCCAGTTGAAAGAGAAGCTTGGATAATTTTGTTCATTGCAAACACTGGCGAAGCATGAAACCACACACAGAGGAGCATGCAAGAGCTGCTCTTTCAACTGCAGCCAAAATATGTTCGTGGAGGTTTGTCTTTCCCTCAGCACTCCACAGTATTTTCCACCCAAAACATGTTTCTGCCCATCAACTGCTATTAATAAAACAAAGCTGTTGATTATTTTAATTTGCAGGTTGTTTGTTTACTGGTGATCTAAATTCCAATAGGTCACATTTAACAAATTTTCCATTATGTAATAACCACCTACCATTAGGGAGTGTGGACGGATTTTAAGGATACACTGTTAAACTGACCATCACAGAAAATATTGTTTGCTAAGACTTTCAGTCATAAACACAATCTTTTGGAATTTAAAACAATAAACTTATTAATAAAATTAATATATTGTAACTGATAAATTACAGAGAGATCACTAGGAAGAAAAATGGCACAGAAGGCTCCACTTCTGCCACTTAAACGTCAGCAGCTGTATCCTCAATTATATAAAGAACAGAGTTTAATCACTTGAAGCTCCACTAATCAGTTTTAGCTGTTGGAGTCCAAATGAGTTTCTGTACTAGGAGCGTGAAGAGATTGGACTTGAAATCTGACGCCAAACAATGTTGCTCTGTGTCTACTTGGTGTGATATATTGGGCAAATATTTGCTGCCATGCTAGCAATACACACCTTAATGTGTCGCGGCTGTGTGTCTGTCGGCATTTTGGGGGGAGTTCTTCTGCCCCCCAGGTGGCCAAAACAAAACAAATAGATAATGCAGCTTTAAAAACTGAAGTGTATATTCCAAAATGAATGAAGGAATTGTGACTCCAAAAACGCTTACAGCCATGTCCTTGGCTTGGAAGATATTCATGAGGGTTTGGAAAGAACAGTACTTAGTGATATTCTTGTCATTTGTATATGTAGAAAAAAAAGAAAGTCCCAACAATATGCATGGTGAAATCAATAAGCTTTCTGCTTTTAACAATGCATGGAGTATCAGGCCCTGGTGAAACAAGACAGTTCTTTGCTCTTTTGCTTTCTACTTACCCTCTACTAAATTGTGCAATATCACAAGTGGCAAGAGAGAGATGGAACCACAATACAATAATATGTAAATTATTGTATTGTGGTTCCATCTCTCTCTATGCATTCAAAGACCAAAAACAGTTTAGAAAGGCTAAAGTAAACAGCTACTGTACAACACTACAATATATTTAAACTAAAACTGTCTTTGTTATAATGTTGCATTTACTGAAGACATAAGGCGACTGTTGATACAACAGTTCAAGCCAACTTGCATGCCCCCACCTCCCCGTCCCATACAAGTTTATTGCTACACAACAAACACAATGAAATGGATCAACAGCTAATTTATCATTTTTGAAAATAAAGTTGGGGGAAATGTAAAAAACAAACAAAACAATAATTCACATATCAAATTGACAGGACTCTAAACACATCCAAAAGGTCTTGAAGTAATCAAGAAACACACAATGTCTTGATTCACACCAAATCTGATCTTGCAAAACTGAAATGCAAATCATTCTGTTCAATATGAATCATGACTTTTATCCCAGAGGTTTGCATTCCTTTGTAAAGACCTGTCATAGTTTGACTTTGACGCTTTGCCACAAACTGACTACTTGGCCTCAGATATGAGAAATGTTTCCCTTATGGTCCCTGCTGTTTCATGATGTTCTAGACATTGGGTCACTCTTTTGTGGAACTTTGAACCCAAAGTTTAAAGAAAAATAATATCAAATTTGTCTGTTAGTCATAGTTACCAATACACCAAACCCCACTTTCAAATGGGTGAGTAAAGTTCCATCAAAACAAAAGAGTTGTTTGGGTTTTTCCAAAATTCTTTTTCCTTTTCTTCATATTCAGTCATGTCTGAGGTGTTGCATTTGTATTTGTACACCTCCATAAAAGCCAGTCAGAACACTAAGTTGTCTTTGCTCAGGTCAGATTCAGGACATAAAAACTCGGGGGATAAAGAATGAGGTGGGAATAATGAAGCAGCAACACGTATAGGTCTTCTTCATTTCAGGTTTTGGCAATGAAAACCAAATATCAGCAATATCTAGAGCACAGAGAATAGTTGCAGCAGATGGACATGTCCAAAGGTGTTCATTTGATGTTTAGGTTATCACAAAGCTTATGCAATGTGTGAGCCAACTATTTGTAAAGTTGATAATTATGGCCTTGCAATACTAACCCAAAATCACTGTGGCCCACGACCACTCAAGAGTCAGCATGCAGAATAATCAGGAAAACCCTGATGATCTACAGTCAGTTATGGATGGCATATGTTCAGATAATATACCAGGATGAACGGGGGACTGCTTCACATGGTGTACACCAGTTGCGGCTGAAACTTCAGCTGGGGAATGTGTGGTCTGCAAATGTCTGACTCAAAATATCCTGGAATGAGCTTTCTCTCAGGTTGCAACACTCCTAGTGGTCACAGAAAACCCAGAAAGAACCCTGTGGTTTAGGTGAGAATACGCTTCAGCGGAGGTCACTTATTAGAGCTGTCTGTGTCATCTAAACCAAAATGAATCCCTCATCGAGGGTCTCTAAATTGTTATTTTTATGTTAGGTGTATAGGGGTTCTGTGAAGCACAGAATAAGTCACACCTGTGCATTAGACACTCGTGCCAGCTGTAGACAGTGTTATAATTGCCACTTCATTTTAATAGCTTCTGTTTGCATTTCACATTGGACATTGCATCCATGCAAAATCTAAGCGAACTGTAGTTAACTGAAAACAGTTTGCAACATGGGTTGATTAGGTTCTATATTTGGTTCTTAATGGTGGAAAAGGAATTTCATGTTATTGATATAATTTACACTTCCTATCTGTGGTCTATTGGTAGGACAGTTGGCTCTGCACAGGTGACCTTCTCCAGAGAGGCAACATCTTGACATGCGTCATCATGAGCTGATGCGCATCACCTTACCAGGATATGTGTCCTGTCTCTCAGCAGGAGCGTGTCATCTCACCAGACAAGCAGCAAAATTTAAATTACTGCTAATGCAACAGGGCTGGTGTGTGTTGCACTTATTTACTAGTTGTCTCATGTAAAGTGTATCCTGTGAGGCATTTTGCATCTCAAAAAATATCTGGTGGCATGTGATCACACATAACAAATCTGTCTTTTTTCCCCCTCACACTTAGTAATGTCAAAGTAACAAGGTCTGTGAAAACATGAGAAAATATAGAAAATCTTCTCAGTGTTTATGAATAGGACTCAAAAGGTAAGCACAAGTTTTGCGCAATGGTCGACTTTGACCCATGACAGATGTTTTTGCAAAGTGGATGGCCTTAATTACTGCTGATGTAACATTAGAGGCTCTGGTGCACAGCTCCCTGTCTGTTTCTTCCGTGTAGTCTGATACTTCCGGAGGTGGATGGACTTTTTCTTCCAAGGGGATAATAAAACAAAGCACATGGCGCTAGCATCACAGAGCCATGATTGAGATAATGACAGTCGGCCAGGAGATTGGAGTGCCTGGGCTGAGTACCATCTAAATAGCCTCTGCAAAGAGCTTGAGAATCCGATCTGTTTTTGTTGGGCTTTGTAGTATGACTTCCCCGATTCATCTCCTGCTCATTAAAATGCCCAAGACTAGATGAAGTGGAAACAAATGATGCTCACTAAAGTCCAGTACAGTATGTCCTTTAGAGTTATAACCTCAAAATCACAGCACAATCAGGCTAATGTGCCCTGGAGGGAGAGACAATTAAAGCATAAACACGACTGTATTGATTAAATACACTTTATAGACCACAACTGTATATTTTAGAGGTCCGAAAAAAAGAACTGGTTGTCATAAGACAGATTCTTAGGACACATTTGAATCCCTTTATTAAACATCTTCAAAGCATTTACTTCAATTCATCACCATCCTGTTTCTCAAAACCATCATCGTCATCACTGACGATGATGATTGCCAAGTAAACACTGATCTGTTTCAAGCAGCTCTGCTATTTTATTTGATTCCACTGTTGCTCATGGTTTGGGCTTTGCATACTCCCTTGCCGGCGACTTCAAAGGCAGCTCCCTTGTAGGTTGCAACACACTCGCCGTCTGTGCGTAGGTCTGGCTGAACCTGCTCCCATACCTTCTTTTTAGGGTTCAGCTCTTTGTCCGGTTCACCTGCAATCAAGAAGTCAGATTGATAAGTTAGAACAGACTCCTCTGTTCTCTGCTCATCCACCACACATGCAAGATTTATGGATGACTTTGAACTTTCCTTCATGGATTTTTCATATTCAGCATACACTGATACAATCTGTATAATAAGCTGAAGCCAGTAAAAATTGTGAGCAAATGACCAACAATTATATTCATGATTTATCAGGCCAATTCTTATTTTATTTCTCCCACATGAATTGTGAATAGTCCGACTTTCTACCATGCTCTATTACAGCATCAGCTTTTTAAAACTGCCATTTGTTCTTAGTAGTAATTCAAAACATCTAAACTGAACTTCTCAGAATGAAAATATGCATCCAGGGAAAACAATTAAGGGAAGTTCTCATTTCATGATGGCTTTGTATTTGATGTTGCTTGGCATTTGTGAAAATTCAAAGCCGGCACTGGCTGGCTTCTGTCTGGTGTCAACTTTTTCCTCTCTGTACAACCATCTCAGGGCATGAGGACACAAATGTGTTTCATATCCCAAGGCAGCAATTTCTGCCGGTTTACAGCCCAAGAGTGGCAACAATCAGTTTTGATCAGAAGCGTGAAAGAGGTTTTGATGAGCAACTTGCGCACATTCTAAAGTTCAAGCAGAAGTACTGGGCCCCATTAGTCAGGGAAATGGGGGCAATTACAACCATATACTCACACCAGCAATGGACTGGCTGTAACTGAATCTTTACTAAGGGGCTGTGGTGGGAGAAAAGAGGGAAACCAGCAAAAAGACAAGCTTCTTTCACCTCTCGTTTTCCATTACATGTACTTTATAAAACAGCCAGGGTTTTATGTTGTAAACAAACATGAGTTCAAACCCCTGAACAAACCATCAACCAATCCTGTCTTTGTTCTACTTCCACTCCTTCTGTTTTCTCTTGAACCGTGTTTTCATGGAATCGTTTGGATATGACTCCTTTTAATGTAGCATCCATAAAAACCATTCAGACCAAAGGGATCACTCAAGAATCAAACAGCTTTTGGAGTGGCTGGGACATGTGTACTGCAGGGATGAAAGCCTCGGCTGATGCAGCTGGGCTGTGGGTGCTTGGACCACAGATCCACCTTCATCTCATCCTCCTCTTCACTTTTTTTTTCTCTAAGGGAACTCCCAATTTGTTCTCATATTGTTCTCAGAAGAATATGTGAATAACAAGACCGATCTTCTCTTCATATTCTGCTTTGAAAACTTTTACAACTCTTGGACTTTTGGTGGTGTTTTTTTCAGGCCACATTCATTAGGGATTGTGTTTGGAATACATTGCATGAAGGACCTTGACTCTCATATGATCTAGCTGATGTGCTAATTGGTAGTGAATAGGGTTCATATGTTGTATTTTTCAAAACACATTACATTATATGGACCTAACAGGGCCGTTATGATACTTATCTCTCTGGCTATAAGAAAAGCGCAGGTTACATTCCTTGCAATGAGTGCTGATTAGCCTGTCAAATCTGCAGTCACAGGCCATTTAACCACCACCAAACAGTCCTCTAATGAGAGCTTCCAGTGGGGTCTGAGAACGCATCTTGATTGGTGTCATCAGAGGAATGAATGTTGAAACTGCTGTGTTGTTTCTGGCAGTAAGAAGGTTCAACAGTACCCTTCCTTTCTTTAGGACAGAAGTATTTTGTGGATTCTGGGTTGAGAAATTCTTTCTGTGGACTCAGCTCAATGACAACCAGTGACAATCACCCAGTGGTGATGAAGCATCATTAGTATCTGTTAAGCTGATTTTAAGATTTAAGCCTTATGTTAATGATTCGGGTACAGTAATCAGGTGATGTTACCTGGGAAGCCCTTGAAAGAAACTCTATCTCCTGGTACAGCTCCACTTGGAGGATCGAGGATTTCGACCTTGTCTGGTGAACTGGCACACATGACCATAGCCTGGGACACCACTCCTCTCATTTTGGCTGGCTTCAGGTTACAAAGCAGGACTGCCATGCGGTTCTGCATCTGCACGGGGACAAAAGATTAAATACATTTTTACAGCCTGTATGTCTTGTATGAAAAATTATACCCAATTTACTTATGGAAAAAAACAAAACAAAAAACAAAAAACACCTTCAACTGATGTGGTCTGTTTGACTATGAGGCAGAGAACTTCATAATCCATTATAAACAATAATGCCAACTGCAGTTTCGTAATTTAAAATTACTGTTTAAGAATAAGAGGGTCTATACTTTGTTTGCCTCATTTCGTAAACCAAAGGGAGCAAACAGAAAAAACATTAGATGCTTGAGTCTGGAGACCTCTGCGGCTCACCAAAATTTAAAAGAAGACCAGAGTGAGTTTCTGCCAAAAGCAGAGAAGAAGAAAAATCCAGCATTTCGTGAGATGATGTATGCCAGATCTTAAGAAATAATCATACCTTTCTTTGAAGGATATCCTTTACAAAATTGCCACATAAATCTAAATTCACTTATGTTGCTTTGATAGGGTTTTAGTGGTAGTTTACATTTCTCATTTCTAGACAGTTCTGGCAAGCTGGGGATAGTATGTGAATGTTTTGTAATAGTATTTACAAAATAGACTGTTTGACTTGAGCAATATTTCATGTGTACTGTAGACATTTGTTCTAACGGTTATTTTATGATTAGCCTGTCTCAGACTCGTATTACTGAATGGTGCCTATTATGTATCCACACTCAAAAGTACAGCCATAAAACTCGTAATGTATCTCCTCAAACATTTCACTCCTGCTTGCTTGACAGAAATAGATAATGGCTCATATAAATAAAACAGTTAACAAGGAAATCAAATAGGAATTTGATTTTAAATTGATTGCCTCTCTGAGTAATGGTCTGACACAGACACGCAAAAGGCAGCAATAGCTCTACCTTTCTAACTGCAGTCAGCGAAGGCCGTGCTACTCAATTCTTTTACTGTAACACAGCCACAACTATTTTAAGATGCTACTGTCTGATATTTGCCTGTGTACAACACAGACTGTTTTTTTTTCATAATATCAGCAGGCATAAAGTATGTTTCCATTTAAACAATCTGTCTACAGAAGATGCAGAAATGTCTAATATAAAGGCTTCCCAGTCTAAAAGCATGAAGACAAACTCAAAAATACCATCAACCATAAAAGTAACTGGTGCTTTTCATTTAAATTAAATTTTACATACAGACCGTATTTTATTTATTTATTTTTCCAGGAGCAAATCATAAATCTATGTGAAAGCGAAATAAACACCAGCATTCAATGCCTCTTCAATGCATCTTAAGAAATCACTTTAAAACAGACTAATAAAACCTTATTATGTCCCTAGTGAGTCATAAATGCACAAGAACACAGCACTGCTTGTGCGTCTTGTGAAAACAAATCTCAAATGGATTTATGAAGCCAATATAAAATCTTATTTGTATTTTAGTCTACATGTTCCTCGCTTATAAGAACACAAGGTAGTATGCCAGCTTACTGTCAGGTGTTAGTTTTGACGTCTATGAAACATGCAATGACCGTCAGGTTAGATCAGTTTTATGTGACAAGTACAAGGGTCTTGGTTTCCAACAGAGAAGTAACTTTTAATTTTTATTTATTTATTTCTAACAAACACAAACTAAATCACTAAATTAGTATGAATCTCTGCATACATCCTGGGAGATTCTTGTGAGGTAGCCAGTAATAATGTCTACAAGACTATGATTGTACCTGGTCCAGAGGTATGTGCTTTACCAGCCCGCTGACCACTGTCCTGGGTGAAGCCTCTCCCACGTCAACCTGCTCCACATAGAGACTGTCGGCATCTGGATGCTTCTCGGCTGTGATAATACGTCCAATACGCAGGTCCAAACGAGACACGTCCACCTTGGCATCCTCTTGGCTGGGAGCTGCCTGCTTTTTCTCTGCTTTCTCCCCTCCTGGCTCAGAAGAGCAGAAAATACTGTTATACTAACAATGAACACAAACTCTGCCTTGAAATTTCATGTTTCAGTGCTTTTAATTTGGTCAATGTCAATGAAAGTTTGATATTACTATTTGGTTGGGTCTTGTGAATTTCCGGCACAGAAGGCGAGAGAGTAGCTATCCATCATGTGTTAAGGAAAAGTTCGCGAAAGAGTGGCATCTTTGAGAGTTTTCATGCTATTGCACTAAATGTGCATTATATTATAAGAAATGTTTGTTTAAAAGCATTGCGAATATTTCAGCCAGCTGGTATCTTTCCAAGGGAAATTATAAAAAACAAATCACAGTTGAAACAATACTGGGCATCTGTCTGGAATCTGATTTAATTTCCTCCCATAAATGAAAACCAAGCCCACCAATGACAGGCCTCAGGGTGGCATGCATTTCATGTGATCCATAAAAAAAAAAAAAAAAAGAATGGAAAGACAATTATTTACTTCTACCTTCTTCCCAGAAATGTGGGGTACATACCTTGACTAAACGACAATACCAACACCCACTTTTGGCTAAGGGGTGCGTGCTACATGATAAAATGACATAGCAGAATAACAGATGCTTCCTCCTAGGGAGACAAAGTACCTTTCACTGACTCGCCTGGCTTTCTTACACTCAGTCATTCCATTGGACTGCACTGATCAAATGATCGCACAGTCTTTAATCATTCCTCTGAGCTCACACCAACTCTGAAGAATATAAATTCCAAACCCTGCCTTTGATATTCAACATTCCTCCCTTGAGCAATCTTTGCACTGCTGTGATGACAGTAACATTATCCGAACTCCAGTAAGGTTACACGTGGGTTTGTAAACTGACAAGTGATGACTGTTTGGACGAAGTGAGAACATTGCTCCATTAAAGTAAGACAGAGTTTAGCATGTACAATAGCTTATCAAGAGGAATAAGTATCTCTCATTAACAGCTCTCCAACATCTGGATGTAAGAAATGCCAGACACTCCAGTGACTTTATCACGATCTTGAAGTCTGTTGCTTACTATTTCTAAATGAATTATTATTCCCTGTCTATGCCTGACAGTTCTTTAAATTAGTCCAGATAGCATATTGCTGAAACAGAGCTAAATATCTGAGTGATTTACTGTTAATTAATTGAAATTCTGTGATAGGGGTTTTCTTGTTTTGTATTCTGCACTTGCCATAAATGTAAAACAGTTTAACTTCATTATATTTCTTGCATAGGGATACTCTGGTTTTATGACAAGGTCCTAAAATGATGCACAACCACAAATCATTAACTTTAAATCACTCTCAAATTGGACTAGTGACGTTAGAAAAAGATGACTCCACACAAATCATAAAACTCCATAAACAAATGAAGCGTCACTAAACATCTTCGAAATGAGGCCCAGAGATCTTGGAGCCATTAAGAGGAAGATGTTGCTGCCTTATATCCATTGTTACCTGATATTAGAAATTCAAATTGGCGTTTACATGTTCGACGTTTACATCTAGCTGACTGCTGATAGAACAACGTCTTCTTCTTCTTCTATCTTAAACAAAACTTTGAGTTTAACAAATAATACCAAGGGACTGAGTAAATCCCTCGGTCGTGAGAACAAACTGAAAATGAAACACATGACAAGAATGTTGCTATATAACGTGTCTAAACAGGCTAAATTTAACCTTCTAAAACTGTTTTATTGGATGTGAAAACTTCAAAAGATTCCTAATAAAACCCTGCAACATGCCATATTTTTTCATTCAGCCATTACCTTTTTTCTCTGGCTTCTTCTTTTTACTCTCATCTTTGGGAGTGGGGCTCTGGACAGCAGCAGCAGGGGAGGCAGAGGGTGCTGGACCGGAGGGTTTGGGAGGGGTGGGCTTGGAACTGCACTCTACAGTGGGTTCACCTGAAGGCACGGCCACCCCCAGCACTAAAGGAAGGACGCATCCAAAGTGTTAGTATGAAGAAAGGTTTAAATAGTGGATCGTAGCTACTAACAGAGACTCTTTCACTGACGACTGATATTTTCTGCACACATTTGGTTTCCCAGATGTCGCATGAATGAAAGAACAGACGAGCAGACTGCTGCAAAATAGAGATCATCTACATAAGCACACAAGGCACAATACTTCTTAGTAGTGCCTTTTCACGCACAGAGCTGGTTGCATCAACATAATACAATGAAATGATACAGAGGGAGCTTTATTTACACACCCAGTGGGAGGTTTGCTCTCCTGATGCAAACAGTTTTGATGGGAAAATGACACAGTATTCACACTGATGGAAAGAAGGAAATGAAGCCATAAAGCATGGAACAATGTCCTACAATAACTCCCCTGAAAAAAATATAACCCCTCATTTAAGGCGCCTGATGTTTGAGTTGCTACAAAATCTTGTGCCTGTGTCTGACAAACATCGGTCTGCAGGCACACCACCATCACCATAATGCTTTTAATTACCTTAATTCTATGTTAGGACCTGAGATCAGGACCTTTCCGTTTTACCTTGGAATTATGGGCAATAACCTCTTATACTCTTGACATTCCACTTGAAGTTTCCTCTCAAGGATTTTTACATTTAGAGAAAAAAAAAATCATACACTGTAATATTACATAATGATACCGAAAAGTGAGTGAAATATTCAGCTCAAAGACGCCATGTTGTTTATAATTACACCATTATATCAACTGGATTTTTTTCTAAATATCTTGTGCATTACTTTAAACACATTTCCCAAAACTAAGCTGGATATATCTGGGATCTCTAGATACACCGAATTGCTACAAGAATTTTTAATTAAAGCTGCCCAAATCAATACTGTAATATTAACAATGGATCAGTTTAATATGTGTTACCCATAGTGACACACCCACACAGAATTACCACCCAGCTCTGAAGTCCTTCTCAGCTCTACCTAGCTTTAATTCCTCTTTCTACTCATTGTTTTGGTTTTTAGAGCAAACTC
Source organism: Toxotes lorentzi (assembly GCA_037833715.1). NCBI lineage: Eukaryota > Metazoa > Chordata > Actinopteri > Toxotidae > Toxotes > Toxotes lorentzi. The sequence goes on from JBBMJY010000020.1 coordinate 9,124,881, forward strand.
TGCTCTCATGAACGAGGTTTCCAGCTGTAGCAGGCAGTTGTTTCGGTTTATGAGCTCAGATAAACCCAGTGTAAACTACCTGCTTGGCACCAAACGACAGACAAAGTTTGCGGTTAGCCAGTAAACACAGTGGAGTATTTAGCAGCTAAAGAAACAGATATTTCCCTGGGGAGCTGGAGAATAGGAAAATACCTAAAAGGAGAGAGAATACTGGACTTACATTTGTCGTATTGTCGAAGTATCATGTTCGCAATAACAACTTCACGAGGTAATAATTACTTTGGAATTATTAAAAGTTAATGCAGCTGTAAATTTTCTGGGTTTGAAAAATGCTCGGCGGCACAATACGAGCTTAAGGAGCCACGGATGGATCCAACAGAGTTTAACATTTTCAACTTTAAAATGGCACTGAAGCAAAATTTGACACTGAGCTTCAACTGTCACCATTTTAAATTCTGAGCTCCAGAAAAGTTGTTCTGACTGGCACTACTATAGTCGTACTGAGTAGTTTGTTTTTCTCATCTCAATAACAAATCAGAAAAGCCGATTGAAATTCCTTTCAAAAAGGTTGATATTTATCCATGTTTTGATTAAGTCATTTATGCCACCTTAAAGCCATTGAAAAGAACCCCCAAAAATAAACATCACAATCACATACAATATGTGGAAAAACAAAGTCTCGGGTGTATTGGAACACATTCCTTCAACGTTCCAACAATAACATATTGAGTTTTTTTGAATAAGGTTAAATTGCTTATTTCTTCTGGAAAACATTAAATGTGTGTTAATGTGTGTGATCTGTGTTGTTTGTCCTTGAACATCAACGTATGTCAGACGCACAATAGCTGACAGACATGCTGTCCCCATCCCTCTAATGGGGATTCTTGAAGCACTACGGTTGCTTATAATAAAAACAAAAAAAGATCTGGTTATAATGGGCTGAAGCGAGAATGCACAAGATGTTATCATTGATAGTCTAAATCAAACAATTCTCTAATGAGCAGCAACAGACATCAAATGTTCCCAAGTCAGACATACACAACTGCCTCTAAGCTCGATATAAAAGATAACAACATCAAGATCTTTTTAAAGACAAGCATTTGATCTGCTATTGAAGTCTTTGCTGGGAACCAAACTCAACATACCTCCTCTCCTCTTCTCTTTTTCCAGCAGCTGTTTTTTCAGTTCCTCAATGTCATTCTTCAGCTTCGCATTCTCCAACATCAGTTTCTTCTCTTCCCTGACACTGGCCTGGACGACTGCAACCAGGCAAATTCTTGTTACCACAGCACAGGAATTAAATTTCAACTTCCCCCAGGACATTTTGAGAACGGTTTAACTAGCACAAATATATTACTGACTAAAATATGTTGACTGTTGAAATCAATATTATGCGTCTTCTGGGGGTAAAAAAAAAATAAGCCATGAAATTCTGAAGTAATTCAGTTTTTTGACTCAGAAATATATATATATTTTATCTTTTGGTATAATTCATCTTTCTCAATTTGTGCAGGTGATAACATTTAAAGTGTGGAATGATAACAGAGATGGATATTCAAGGATGAAGCTTTATCATTTACACAACTGCAACAAAAATACGACATACCTTCCACTCATTCATTAATTATTTTTTTTAATAAGACATATGATTAACTCTACCCATTACTCTCTTTTCCATAGCTGATTTGATTCTTGATAATAACAGAGAAAGTAGAATGAATATTTATCCTCAGACTAATTTGTGAATTAAAGAACACTTTTATACAACTGAGACATCAGGTATGGAACCCGATACTTTCTACTGGTCCTACTGGAATTTTATTCATATAACCTGTGTCATATAACCAAGTGTCAAGAAGGACTCTTTCAATATAGCGCTTTGACATTCTGCCTCTAATTCGCTCACAGAGTTGTTGTGAATGGGTTTTGGTGTGTGGTGTCCTCTCTTACTGGCTTTGTCCTTCAGCAGCTGGACTTGCTGTTTGAGGTACTCGATGATCTGGTCAGCCTCAGCTGCTCGCTGCTCCAGCCTCAACAAAGGATTGTGACCTGACATCTTGACCAAGGAGCGAGCCAGGAACCTAAAAGACCATAAAGGCTTGTAGCCATCAAAACACCATAAAATGCTACATGAAAACCAGTAGATATTAAGGCTGAATAATATACTAAAGTGACTGTATTGGAATTCATGTGTGGAGTAGGTGTTCTTTTGTTAGTAAGTAATAGGTATAGTGAATACTTACGAAGGCACTCTAGTCCTTGTTTTTTAAAATTAACTTGTGCGACACTACAGAGCAATATAAAAAAGGGATGGTATTTTCAAGTACCATGCTGAACATCTACAAGAGGTACATGTTTGGAGTTACAAGGTTTGCATTCCAGTAACAACCCCACCACAAACTACAGCCTCCAAAATGACCACAGAGTAGAGTCAACTTCTCTGTGACAGTCTCAACAAAAACTGAACATTGTAATTTCCACAGAGGTGGTATGTGTTGCAGGGCTGCTCCATATAACATTGTGGCAACTGCTTCATTATTAAACTGTATATTCCTAAACAGAAAAATAAGGCACAGTGTATGCCAAAACTGTAATATGTCTGACAGAACATTCACATTCTGACATGTTTTCTGTGATTTGCAGCCCAAGTAGGTTTTAAACCATGTGTTGATGCGATTTTCATGACTGTTATACTTTGGCTGCTTTCCCAAAGTGACAAAATCTGACCTCTGTCCACAAGGCATGTTGATAATCAACACAGGCTGATTTTCGTAAAAATGACAGTAAATCAGCAAATCTTAATTCCAAAGTTGTCAAATGTGAAAGTTTGCTGCAACATGTTAGTGTTTGAAAACCTCATAAAAGCCCTCACAAGTTCCAAGTCGACTTGGTCAAGCCAAATTCTTGGATGAATTCCTGTCTGTCTTTAACAGTAACAAGTGGTGAAGTGACATTCAGATAGTTTATCCTTTAAAATCATAACAGCGTTCAGTTTCGGAGATAAAGTTCAAAAAGGATCAGCAACTCTAGTGCCACAAACCAAAATACAGCTGGACACCAGTTTGGGTTTGGGGTTATGTTCCTTTATCTTATCGAGCTTGGCAAATTATTTCTTGAAGAAAGAGGAAAAAAGACTTTTACAGGCCGAGGCAGGGGGAAGAAAAAACTTCTTACACATATTACAGGGAGGCGCTGGAAAACAACAGCTGGCCCAAGATGAAAACAAAATGTTGGGGGATGAGGAAATTAGAAACACAAAAGAGCTGGAGTTGATAAAATCAAGGATCAAAGCATTGTTTTTTGAGAAACTGAATTGATTTAAACAGGACCAGTGGTGGAGTAATAACAAGAGCCACAAAAGGCTGATCTCATTTGGATAACCTCTGAAAATGGGTTCTGGGGCCGAGGTATGGTCCCTTGAATAAATACATGAAGAGGTCACTGCAGCATTGGTTTTCAGATGGCCCAAATGTGTTAAGAATATTGTAATATCATAATAGTGACATGGGCTTTCACTGGCTTTCAGCCTCCCTAATGTACCTGTCTTCACTGTTTGGGAATTAAAATATCTTTGATTCATGTTCTTGTTTGCAACTGATCTCTAAAAATCCCCTAAAAACAACCATGACTGTTTTTCTCAGTCATACAGTTCACAGCAGTTCATACAAACAGTTTATGTCTAAATCCATTTTCAAATTAAAATATCAAAGATAATGTTGCATAGCTATACACAGGAAACACATGTGGTTTGAATCCAATCTGTAAATCTGTTACGTTTAACCACCAGCTTTCGCTGGAATGGTGGTGGGTGTATGAGCAGACCCACCAGGAGACAAATGTTTCATCTTTTCATGCTCTACACCCACAGTAAAAATATACTGTCGGAGGATAAATCCCTACCTGTCTGCCAACCAGACAATTATGAAAGAGAAGAGAGTGCAGAATGCCAGCACCACCTGAAGGCATCACAAGGACCTACACATTTTAATTTAAAAGAAACAAGTAGCCCTCACACAGTAGCCCTCACACAGTCTTCCTCATAGCATCCACATGGCATAAAACTGAAACGCGTTGATTGTCAGGTCAAAAATAATTGATATTTTTAATGCACTTGTACACAGCCCAGTGACAGTGCCAAGAATACAGTTGACAGCAGGGACTTTCCCCTACGACTAATGCTTAATTCAGCATTTGTCTCATGTCTGATAATCATAAGAGGCTTAAAAGCACTGATCATTAAGTTACTGTAAAGTCCCCTTAAACAGACAGAAAATTAACTTCTGATAGTTTTGATAATTGTTTGCATCATTTATCATGGACAAAAAAATAAATAAGCAGGCTACAGAAATAATTGTTTATTTGTCTCTGACGTAAACATGATTTATTAATGATTTGCTTCACTAATGTGAGGTTTTTGGCAACACAAAATACAAAATTTAAGGAATAATAAGTTTGTTATCTATGTTAACTTACAGATTGAAAAAAAAACACAGTTTATTCAGTTACTAAACTAAAACCGCTGGCTGCAGCTCCATTTAAAAGAGGATATAGGTTATTTATATAGTTTCAGTCATTAGCAAATCACAACGATCAAACAGCAATCATCTTGTGCCATGGGATGTGTTGATTACTATTGTAGATTACATGACTATATTACTATATATTACATAGTAACATATTTGTACTAGATTGCTCACAATGTGAAATGAGCATTACTTCACATTGCATCAGATAAATCAGTAAGCAATTTACTCTCATGTAACTACTGCTGATAAGCCACTAGCTAGAAGGCTGGTTAAACGGTACTGAGAGCTTACGAGTCAAATACAGCAATAGATAGTTAAAGCAGTATAACAACACACATAGGCTTCTTAAAACTTACATGAACTCTGAGCAGCAAACCCAACACGTTTCGGGGAGCGTTAGGGGCTTCACAGCTGCGAGTCTTGCTAGCCGCAGACAGGCTAATTCAGGCCCCCGACGGGAAGATCTCTATGCAATCCGGATGTGAAGCAGTCTTATAAAGTTTGCCTCTCCGTTCGCTAGTCATCCCTTCTACAGATTGACAAAAAATGCAAGGAGGCAAGTGCTATCGCCTGTGTGTAATCACACAGATGAAAAAAAACTACCTGGTCAAAAATACAATAATTATATAAATAAAATATTAACTAAACAAATACATTTAACAATAACAGATTAAATATCTTTTCGTTATTGAGTATTATTTAAGTCTTTTTGTTTGTGTCTCTTATGCACTACATCGTCGCACAAATATGACGTCATTGATCACGTTAGCTCAGCTGTTTCCATCATATCGCAGAGGAAGGAAAGGATTTCATTTGAAAAATATTTTAGTAATTGTTTCAAGTTCATTCTGTCGACATGACTCTGCAGCTTTCCTGTTAAACGTGAGTAGATACAGTTTTCAGAGGCAACGCACACGACATCATTAGTAATAAGTTATGTTCATGACTTAGCTTCATAAACACCGTGGGTTTAACACAAACAGTGTCTTTTCTTTAAGAAGTTACTGCACATCTCAACTATATGGTGTAAACATGTATCAATTACCATAACAGTGTTAACCCGTCACTTGCTCTAATGATGGTCTTTGCCTCAGACAGCGTTGACACATTTACAAGCTTTGACTAAGCAGTATTGATGTTTTAACCCCCTGGCTAACATTGAATGGGATAAATGAGACAAGGGATGTTAATATACCACACTATGCCGATGATTAGACTGTTCCCCTCTTTTATGGTCATATATATTATCAAATTTTATTCATACATTGTACTGAAGACTCTCTTTCCCATTCACAGTGCTTCAAGCCAGTAGCAGGATGAGGTCCCTTAAAGACGCTCAGTTGGGGGCTTTCACCTTCTTTGCCTCAGCTCTTCCTCATGATGTCTGTGGGAGCAATGGCCTCCCTCTCACCCCCAATTCCATCAAAATCCTGGGACGCTTTCAGATCCTCAAGACCATCACCCATCCTAGACTCTGCCAATATGTGGACATCTCTAGAGGGAAACATGGTATGACTTTCCTGTTTCATCTTGTTTGTTCCTGATGTGTAATATATGTTTGCTGTGAATTATATGACAATTTGTCATTGACACATCATGTAAAGCTTTGTGTTTGCAAGAGGTGGATCCTTTAGTTTCTCCTTCTCCTTGTTTTATAGAACGGCTCATTGTTGTTGCTGAGCACTATGAAAGCAGTTTAAGCGATTTCCAAAAACAGGGGAAAACTGCCAGGTGAGATTGTCATTACAAACCTTTGTTAGCTATTCAGCACTGTTAGAGTACATGTGATCATCCCAAAGCCGAGGATAGGCTTGCATAATAACAACAACAGTCTATAGAGTTTCTCCTACTTATGTGTTTAAAATCTAGATACATTCTCCCACATATCTCTTCTATGATCCAGCCACCACCTGACCCTCAAAAAGATTTGACACAGGATTGTGTTTGTGTTTCTCATAGCCCAGAGAAGGTGCTGCAAATAGCCTTTGAGGTCCTTGAAGGTCTGGAGTTTATGAACAAACATGGTATGGTGCACAGAGCCCTCAGCGCACACAATGTGCTGATGGATTGCAAGGTACCGTTTCCATCAAATTGAGCTGTTTTATGTATGTCTCAATGTCTGTCGAGTTAAAAGAAAATGAAGTGATTACCTAAATGCAATACTGTCACTCTAAGATGGATTTTTTTGTTGTAGGGGAATGTCAAGCTGGCGAAGTTTGGCCTTTATCATATGACTGATCATGGGGCCGATGTAGATTTTCCCATCGGGTACGTCTTTTTCTCCTCATTTATCACAGAGGAAGGTTCATTAGTGCTCCTCTGGAACTCTTCAACTGGTTGGACTGAGCTATGTGAGCTGTCTGTTCAGGGTCAAAGGTTCACTTGTATCTGTTTGATGTTAGTCAGATCATGAAAAAAAGGCAATTGACCATAACACTGAAGCATAATTGCTCATCGTTTTTTCATAGAAACCAGGTTTTGGGGCATCAAAATAGCTTCCTGGTTGAGGAACTGTAACCGATCGTTGGACTTTTATCCTAATCCAAAGGCCTTTGTGTTCTACCAAGTATCTCTGTGTAATATCCTTTTGCAGATTGAAAAGAGGAATGATGGCACATGCCCATGATTTTCACTAAAACATCTGGATGGAAAATGTAGTGAATTTAACTGTCAAAGAGTTATGCAGATTGTTTTCCGGAGTAAGTGTTCAGATATTTGAACAACATGACTACATAGTTATTTACTTAGTTGTTGTGTAACTGGAATCAGCATATTTTAGATTTCTGGAGGAAACTAGTTATCTACAATGTAAAAGTGTTCAGAGGCTGACAAAGTAATGTGCTTATCTGCTCCATTATCCTGACCTCAGGTACCCATCATATCTTGCTCCAGAGGTGATCGCTCAGGGCTGTTTCCACCCGAGTGACCCTTCCCATGATGAAGCTCCTCTGCCCTCGGGACCCAAGACTGATGTCTGGTCTCTTGGGGTGTTGCTCTTCGAGTTGTGTGCAGTAAGAGTCCTTCATAAACTTCTTCATACAAGTAAAAGACATTCAAACAAGATGTTTAATTCTGTTAGGGTTTTGCCTGAATTTCATGCTGTGTGGATCATTTTCACCTTAAAATCTAATGCTGTGAATCTGTTACAGGGTAGACGACTGCTGCAGAATATTGATATAAGTGAGAGATTGAAATTCATTCTAACCTTGGGTAAGTGAATGGTGTGTAATTATTTTAAATACTGAGCATTATGCTGTTAAGCTCAATTTGGTTTATGCTGTGATATTGTCATTCTCAGGTTGCATGGATGACATTGTCACTGTCCTTGCTGAGGAACATGGTTGCCTGGACACAATTAAGGTGGTAAAAATCACTGGCTGCCTCAGTCTTAGTTAATAAATTACATTATATATGAAGATATTTTTGATTGATAGTCATTTTTAATGCCATTATGTAAGGAAACGAGCCATTAGCCATTACTCCAAAATTAGGTCACATTATAGTCATTGCAATATTATATTCATTAACAATTCAATAACATTTAAGTCTTTTTAAACCACACAGACTTTGTACCATTTTGAAAACTTCTAGTATTGGTATATACACTCAGCTTTCAGTTTATTAGGTACATCTATCTAAAACTAATGCATTCTAAAACAAAAGCCCTGCAGTTAATCCTATATTCTACTATCCTACATCCTACAAATGTGTTGATTCAACTGTATGATGATTTGGTAGGATGTAGTTTGTGGTGCTGTTGAACTGTATTGCATGACACAGAGAGGTGTCTCTGTTATTTATCCTGCCCTCACTGAGGTGGCCAAATTCAAGTGGACAAAATAATATAGACATCTGTTTTCACAACACATTTCATTTTATCAGCACCGCAAACTACATCCTCCAAAATGACCATGAAATTGGTATGGGAAATTTTTTATGTTTTCATTTAACAATAATACCAAACTGCTCAATGCATCAGGGTTAACTAATAAAATAAATAAAATATAATCTAAAGTGAGAAAGATCTTCGGATTTAGAAGAAATATCTGAGCAATCTCATCATGACAGTTTTCTAAACTCTGTAATGCCACGGTTCATGTTCGATACCCAGCCCTGTAATGAATAGATTTTTGTTGGTGTTTCTAAGTAATGTGTTGTTTAAGCCCTTTCAGATCTTTCTTGACTTTTTGAGATTATTGGAAGTTTAAATGGGATCTGTCTGTATTGTGTGTACAGCAGCTAATAAAGTCATTTTTACAGGAGCTGCCTGAGAATGTTCTGGAGTTATTAAGGAAATGCTTGACCTTTCTTCCATCCAAAAGGTAAATACACTCACTGTTGGATGTCATATCCTGTTGGAGGACATTGGCCGTTTATTTTCCAAAACACTTTGGTCACGCATGTTATGAAGTAGTCTTGCATCGTGTACGTCAGAGAGGATTCCAGCATGCTAAAACCAACAAGTGAAATGATACCAAAATAAACAGATGCAAATTATTGTCTGATGCTGTGATAAACAGCTGTTATGACTTTGTGTAACCATAGGTTTAATATAATAATTTCTCAAGTTTCTACAGAATTGCAGCTTGAAAGCACACTTTTGTGTTTTTGGATATTTTGCTCTTATGACCATGAGGTCTTTGTGTGTATCCTCCAGGCCTACCCCTGCAGAGCTGCTGGGAGACTCTGTGTTCAGTGGGGTGTCGTGCCGCTATACTCCCTTCCAAAAGCCTGTCAGCCTGTTCTCCTCCTCCCTGCGCTGTGCACATCTTCAGCTCCCAGAGGATATCAGTGACCTTTGTAAAGGTCTGCCCCACCTACACACAACTATACAGTGCATGCAAACTTAAACACACACTGACACTCAACGCACACCTTGGAAATACAATTTCTGAAAGCTAAATTTATTATCTTAAAATATCTTTGTTTGGGACAGAAGCCCTGAAAGGTGAGTGGAAAAGTCTGAATAGGACTGAAAGCATTCATGTTTAGATCCAGGTGATATTTAATTTCTCCATGCACTCCAAACCCAAAGTACATATATACTGTGTCTGCAAGTTTTCTAACATTACTGTCATGCGTTTCTTTTCTGTCTTTCTAATTGGCAAAGTCTCTCTGCCAGAGAGGCTTAAGGAAGTCAGGTGAGATATAAAGAAAGATAGAAAGAGCGACAAAACCCCCACACAGAGCATGGCTTGTTTTCACAGATGGGGAAAAAAAAGAAGGCTTAGAAAAATGACCCTGGCAAAGAAAAAAAAATTGCACTTGCCTTTCAGGGCTTCCTTAAATTAGACATGCCAGCATCAATATTGGCAGTAGTGGCAAACGGGTAGATGTAGGTGTCAAGTAGAGAGTCAGAGCATCTACTCCTCACTCTTGTGAGAATCTTGTTTCATATTTCAGAAGCTTTTGATATCTCAACCTTTAATGAAATCGTCTTTTTCATGTTTTTTAATACATAGTTTTGACGCTTTTTTACCATGCACCAGACAGCTGGACTGAAAGATGATCGTACTTTCAATACTAATCATTGCTAATTGGATAGGGAATATATTGGGCACAAAGGCAGCACACTTTAGACTGTTGTCTGTGTGCTCTCTAGTTTTGGAAAAGATTTGTGGTGTTTGTTTTGACTCTTGAAATCACATAAGTGAAATTTATTACTGAAATTTTCTTGGAATTTGATCCAAACAGTATAACCCCATATGACTAAAAATGTCTGTATGTCACATACTGCACATACTTTAGCGCCACCTGTGCCTACAGAGGTGTTTACTGTTTTGTGTGTGTGCTATTAGATGATGATGAAGACTACCTGTCAGAGCGGGCCATAGATGAGGTGTACCATCTGTGGTGTCTTGCTGGGGGAGACCTGGAGAAGGAGCTGACCAATAAGGAGATCATACAGTCCAAACCTCCAATCTGCACATTGCCTAAGTACATCAAGCACATACATAAAGACAAACACAATGCACACATGGGTGCATTTGCTCGTTAATTTCATACTCAGATGTGATAAAATGTGTCTCTTTTTCTGTTTTTTTTGTTTTTGCTTCTTATTGTCAGCTTTGTCCTGGAAGACGGGGAGACATTTGGCCAGGGCAGGGATCGGAGTTTCTTGCTAGACGACACGACAGTGACACTGTCGCTGTGCCAACTCAGAAATGTAAGACAAAAGAATACAAAAACTTGTGTATGTATGATATAGTGTAAACTGAGGAAGACAGCAAAATTGATGAATTGATTAGTAGATCAAAAGATAATTAATCAGCAACAGTTTGATAATCGATTACTTATTTCAGTTGTTTTTCAAGCAAAAATGCTTTGATGGTTGTTGACAGAACTGTGCCATAAACAACTCAATTTTTGTGTAGTTAAGCCATGAGTCTGGGTGTTTTGCAAACTCTGTTTCAGTAAGCATTTGTGCAACAGAACCTAGCGTTAGTTTTTTTTAAGATGAACTATCTCTGCCTTATCCAGAGACTGAAGGATGTAGCAGGAGAAGCCTATTACCCTCTGCTGGAAGACGAGTAAGCAATCTCCAACCTGAACCTACCGCTGTCGTCCTCTCTTCCCCTGTCACTGTTTTTCATGTCACCCCATCATTTGTTTTGGCTTGGATAATGGCAAATTCCCTTCATTTCTCCTTCCCTCAGACAGTCAAGTCTGCCCCAGTCCAACAGCAGCAATGAGCTGTCGGCCACCGTCACGCTGCCACTCATCATCCGTGAGAGAGACACCGAGTACCAACTCATCCGCATCATCCTCTTTGACAGGCTGCTCAAGGTCTGGGCTCTGCACAAATTCATACACACACATGTACACACACTTCACATCGCAAGCATTTAATACATCTGGCATGTTATTTCCTGTATTCACAATAATAATTTAAACAAATCATTGAAATTAAGCTGGGTGAGATATTCTTCATTCAACGTTTTGTCTTCAGGCTTATCCTTACAAGAAGAACCTAGTGTGGAAAGAGGCCAGAGTGGATATTCCCCCTCTTGTTCGAGGATTGGCATGGGCTGCACTGCTGGGCATTGAGGTACAAGAGGAGAAATTATAGTCGTGTATTGAGAAAATGCATGATTGTAATTTTGTTTTATGTGGACACTTATCCTACTTTTTCACACAGGGAGACATTCAAGCCAAGTATGAGACCATAGACAAGGATACTCCCATTCCCACTGACAGACAGGTCACATTTTTTCTTTTTAAAATAGTGGTAAAATGTTGAGTCGGTTATTTACAGTGTGAATACTTTTACATTGATTTTTAAATCCAAGCATTTCTTGTGTGTGTGTGTGTGTGTGTGTATTCTTGGCACATGTTTACAGATTGAGGTGGACATCCCTCGCTGCCACCAGTATGATGAGCTGCTCTCATCCCCTCAGGGCCACATCAAGTTCAGACGAGTGTTGAAAGCCTGGGTGGTCTCCCACCCTGACCTGGTCTACTGGCAGGGTCAGTTACATCCTCCTTAATCTCTTTTACTGTCACACTTGACGTTTATGTAATGTTATGACATGCGTTGGTCTCCCTTTTCATTTATTTATTTATGTTCTCTCTCTCTCTCCTCCATTTGCACTGTTTCTTATTGTGCTTTACATCACCGGACACTAGATGGTGGTCACGTCACATTTTGTAAACTCCCTTCCTTGCCCCCAGGTACATCTTTGTGACCTAACAGCAAAGTTACATTATGAACGGTTTTGATTTTCTTTTCATTTCAGGTTTGGATTCACTTTGTGCTCCATTCCTTTACTTGAATTTCAACAATGAAGGTAAGAATTTGAAATTGTGAAATAGCTTACTGCTAATACTGCTCAGTGTTTTTTTTTTTTATCTCTACCTTCATTCTTATGCCATTCTTCTCACAGCCCTGGCATATGCCTGCATGTCTGCGTTCATCCCCAAATACTTGTACAACTTTTTCCTGAAGGACAACTCTCACGTCATCCAAGGTGAGATGTAGAAGCTGTATTGCTCCACAGTGTTTTACACAACGATACAGTGCTGTGAACTCAAAGCCATGTTCTTTTTTTTGTTTCTCCTGATTGTAGTATAAATTACACACTCTGCTTCCTTTTTCAATATCACTTGTTTCCACTTCAGACATCCAGTGTTTTTGGGCTAATGTAGTCAACTGCCAATGCAAGTTAAGTAATAAGTATTAAACATGGTCAGAGCATTCAGCTAAGTTCAAAAACAAATTAACATCTGCTGGCACAGAGCATCGGGCCGTCAGCTCAATGTTGATTAAATTTTGGCTCCATGTTGTTCCTAAGCTGTGAAAACTAATTTCAGTCTGTCTTAATGGAGTTTGCAGCTGAGCCACATCATTTAGAGATAGAGAAACAAATGAAACTGCAAAAGCCTGCAGAGAAATGTCACAAGCAATTCCTACGTGACTGATAAACAGCTACACCATACACCTCTTGAACTCTGTGGGGAATGTGGCTATTATCATTTCTTTCCACTGCTAGGTGCCCTGGAGAGCTAGCTAATGTTTATCTGTCTGGTCAGAGCTCCTTTGTTGACTTACAGTGTGAAGAATGGCGGTAGAACAGCATTATGCTGCATGAGTTTCCATTGGACATGTACAGAGGTTAGTTGTCAAGGTTGCACAGTGGATCAGCAGTCAGCCTGCAATATGTTTGGATTCTTACTCCTCCTCAGTTATAAAATGTCAACTTTTCCCCACAGTTCTTTATCATAAGGTAGCAAATAGTCCACCAGATGTATCTAAAACTATCAAATCTCATCACGCCCTTACTGGTTTAAGAAATCATCCTTTATTTGCTAGTTTATGCATTTTGCAGTACCTCTTGCATTCTCTTTTGTTTACTTTAATGTCTTGCTTTGTTGAACACAGTTTCTTTCAGGTTTTAGTGCACAAGTTGCTCAGTAGATTTTATGTAGACTTTTTCCCCTTTTCTCTGTTTCAGAGTATTTGACTGTCTTCTCTCAAATGATTGCCTTCCATGACCCAGAGCTAAGCAACCATCTAAATGAGATTGGCTTCATCCCAGACGTAAGTTATCAAGAGGGCAATAAACAGTAGGGGAGGACATGGTAGGTTAACATTTGTTCACTAGTTTACTTTTAATGGGAAGTCAAAGATATTCAGAAATAATTCCAGTTTCTGGCTCCACACCAGGGGCAAAGTAAATAGCCATCCGTAGATCACTATGCATATCTTTTCATTGTCATTGACATTCTTTGTTCCATGTCCCCCTTTCCAGAATTTGTAGTCAGGGTCAAGCTCTCCCCATAGTCCACTGGCGATGATTTATACGACGACTAATGTCTGCCAGGCACATTTAATGGTTGTCCTCTGCCAGACTTACCTTATTTCTCTTACTCTGTGCCACCTCTTCCTGCCCTTCACTTTTCTTCTTACAGCTCTACTCAGACAGTGACAAGGTTAAAGTCTCCACTGTCTTGCTAGGGTTTCAGTTAGTGTGTTGATGAATGTGTGTCACCTGTAGACTAGCCTCTGGGACATTACCCAATGAAAAGTGGGGTCTTTATCACAGGGGAGTCAGGGATTTAAGCTTCCTCCTCCTCCCTCTCCTTGCAGTTTCTGACGCTGCAGTTCCTTTTCTCAAGTGGTGTAAGCGAAGCACCAAACGGTGTCTGTCTGTCATCATTTAAACTGCAAAGCAAAATAGAACTACAGAACATACTTTGGCTTTTTGCACAAATGTCACATGTAGGTGTTGGTGCTTTTCTTTTTCTTTTTCTTTTTTTTTTTAAACAAAACCTTTCCGTGAACATATGTTCCCTTCTGATTCAATATCTTGCTCCTATGTTTGCTCTTCAGAGAAAAGCATAGTTTTATGATGCTGACTTGACACTTGCTGCATGTACAGTACTACCAGCACTGACTTGCTTTTCAAAGGAGACTTTATATGCCTGTTTTTATTGTTAGGCCAGGATAATATTGGAACAAGCCTTGTTGATACAGCTTTCATGTTTGATGTCAATCCCAGTAATTAGACCTTACAGACCTTAAATCCCCCTTTCCTCTGTGAACTTCAGAGAACACTCTGAACTGTTGTTTTACTGACACAATAATTCTGCCTGACCTAAAAGACCAAATGTCACTGCAGTATGAAATGGATTTGATTGCCCATATATGCCTACCAAAACGTGGCTAGCTTAATACAGTTTTTCTTTTGGAAAAAGACAACTCTTGTGCAAGCATGCAAAACCACAAGTAATCTTTGGAAACACTGTGGAGTTCAAGGTCTCTGCTCCACTAATGCCATAGGCAGAGAGTCTGATTGCATGTAGCCAGTGGTTTAATTCAGACCATTTTCAATTTGGCCACATCTCTTCTCTTGGGTCTGCCATTTGCACCTACACTAATCCAATCTGGCTGGACTTGCAGTCTTGCTCCTGAGCTGGAACTCAGAGTGCACTGGCTTTCTCTTTTGCTCATCACTCCTGAGCACAGAAGAGGTCCTCTGACCAGGCACCAGCTCCCCTGCAATTAGCTATCAATTAACTGGCTGAGATAAGCTCCAGTATTCCATCTCTAGACCCTTTGCTGTTGAATATTACAGAGCCGTGGTGACAGTGGCCAACAATTGGCAGGTGTTAGAAAAGGTGGTTAATGGTGGAGTGTGTGTGTGTACGTCAGTAGGTGAGTGTGTGTGGTCTTTATTTTCAATTTTACATATTTCCTCCGGGGGAAGTGCAGAATGGAGAGAGTGAAACAGGAGAGACGATGGAGGAGAAGGAGGGATGACAAGATTGGAATAATGAGATTCATTGTGAGCTTTTCCCCATTGACTAATAACAAAGCCATGTGTGCTGCTTTTCTTAAGGACAGAAATCTCTCGAGCGAGAAAGCAGTACATTAATTTCATTTGAGTGCTTGACATACTGAATATTACATACAACTGGGTGTTACATTATCTTATATGTCTTATTCTCTTTTATCTCCTTTCCCGTGAAGCTTTATGCAATTCCATGGTTCCTGACGATGTTTACACGTAAGTAGCCTCCTCTTCTACTCACGATGTGGATATGATGTAGCCCTGAGAATAATCCAAAACTTTTAGAGGGTATTTTGAGTCTCCTTCCATTAGAGTAACAATAAAAGATACTGAAAAGGTCACTGTCTCCAGTATGAACAAGATCTGTAGGTTTTTGTGTCTTTCTTCTCTTGGTGACCTTTATTCCAGCTGCTAATTAATTCCAGTCCTGAAGGCAAATGACTCCAACACCAATACTACCTTAGCACATCTTTGTTTATTTGTAATATGTATTTATCTGAATGAATTGAAAATCCCATCATAGAACTGATAAGCCAGCTGCTCGCAGCAGTGTTTCTCCTTCATTTGGGAAAAGAGCAGAAAGTCAAGTACCAGCTAAAAAAAATAAATCTAACTCAGGGCCTACTTTCTAGCTTTTCCCAAAGCTTCCAGCTGGATCATACAGTGTACATCAGGGGATGGACTGATCAGTTTTGATTGCTCAGATGATCTGCTGCAGGATCCATTACAACTGAGACAAATTTACATTTAAGATTCAGCTGTTTTACTGTTTTGAATCTGCAAAAAAGAAGCTTTTAAACCTGTTATGGAAAAAAAATAACAAAACATTTACTCAAGTACTGTACTTTCATTTTGAGTTACTTGTACTTTACAAACAATATGCCATAATCATCTAATCATAAAATCTAGATTGAAATTAACTCTGCAATGACTAACTACAGCATTAAAGTTCTGATTACATGTTAATGCATAAATAATAATGATCAATTCTGCTTAATGAGTATTTTTACCTGTGATACTTTAGGTACATTTTGTTGCAAGTACTTCTTGTAGAGTAATTTTTTGGTCTGGTAATTCAACTTTTGCTTAACTTAATGATCTCACATCTTCCACGACTGTTTAAAACTAACAGACTGATAAGAGCGTGTCCTTTGAGACTGCTATTTAGTCATATTAAGTAAATTAATTCCCATGTAATGTAAAGGACCTGAGATTTTTGTCACACAGACCAATGATGAATAACACTGTTTTAAGAGATTTTTCCAAAATCCAAAATGCCAGCCAGAAATGGATGGTGGACATTATATTATAGTTTTTAAAAGGGAAGGGTCTTTTGTATGCAGATACATGTCTGTTCCAAGTGTCACGTCTCTGTGACTCTGTGACTAAACAGAGTGGCAGAACTGAGCTGTAAACTTAACAGGCTTATTATAGCGCTCCCTATGGACCAGTCTGCACCACTCTCTGCGTCTAAGTAGTGACTCACTAAGACTATCAATGTTGAAAAGTAGAAATAAAACACACAATTGTGCTTGAGCTATTTTTTGAAATGCAGCATAAAAGCCATTGTGGGTGTTGGGATGGTTGTTATCACTCAGCTATTTGAAAAATATTGATTACATTGTCATGATTTTACAGTCAGCTGAAATATACACAATTGATGTATTCTAACCTGCAGTTCATGAAGATTTTTGAGGTGATATTAAAAAGGAAAAAAATACAGTCTGCCTAGATACATGGGTAGGATGTTTCAGACAAAATCAATTCAAGGCGCTCACTTCCAGGATGGTAAAAATAAAAAGCCTTTGATAAGTATGGATTAAATACATTATAAAAAAAATCATCCACTCTTATCAGCAAGCTTGTTTTCCTGAGGAGAACCTTGAGGAGGGATACATTTCTATAACATATGATGCCCATGTTTATTAATTCTTTATTTTTTAGTTTATATTACTTCTTTATTTTTGCTATCTAGAAGGCCTTAAATTAAATTCTGTATGCCATGAGTCTTTTCTCTGTTTAATATAACTTTGAGAGCACCATTGGATGTATTTTAAATAAAAAATAAAATAACACCTTTAGGTAGAGCTCTTCACTACAAGAAGCTATGTACAAACACACAAGAGTGGGGTTGTAGATAATAAAGAGCACCTGTCTAATAGCATCCTTTTGAATTGAATTCAATTGAATTATCCTGCTGCTACCTTTGTTAAGCTTCTGTTGAGACTTACAAGCTTGTATTCTGAGGGCTGAAAAGTGTTGACTCGGTTTCATTTAGTTAGAATAACATTCATTGTAATGTCATTCATTGCAGTTACAGGTCAGTCACCATGATGGTGACTGGGGTGCCTGCAGTTCTGTGACAGTTTTTAGATATTGATCATGCCCATATGTTTAAGATGTAGTTCAGTGTGCAGGACACATTCAGATTATATGTTACTGCTTTTTTTTTTTTTTGGCTGATTGATTATTTGATTAAATTTGACAGGTGAGAGTCAGATGGTTCCTGAGTTCTGTGTAATTTTAGCAGAACTGTTGAATAAAAGTTTTTACAAAAATGTATGCAACTACAACCCTTGGTACTTGAAGCTCTTAAAAAAAAAGCATATTTCAGCAATAATTGCAGGTATTTTAGCTTATTAGTGGAAACCTAAATGTGAGCACCTTGTGTGAGTCCTTTCAGCTTCTGTGCTGCATGAGAGGTACATAAAGCTTTTATTTTGGCTTGTTCTCAGCGTGCTGTTTGTCAGTCGATGGCAGCATTATGCTTTTATCTTTCCACTGAGCACAGTTGGAGCTCTGAAATATGACCATATTAACAGGGGTCTCAGATCACTGTTACAAATTGAATTGGATGTAATTAACTTCTATGTCTTCTAGGTGCAGCTCCATCATACAGTACAACTGTTGGAACAACTTTTTGCCCCCTTCATATAATTTTGGGATAGTGACATTAGAACTTCGCTAGTCTGCAGACTCTTAATGATAGAACGGGTGATTTACATTAACTGTAGCCCAATTAATCTTGACGTACTCCGTCCATTGATTTATCTGAACCCTGAACTTTTCAGTGGGATAATTCATTTTTCAGTTAACACACACATACACTCTCACACAGAGACCACTCCTGGGGTAGAGGGTGTGAGGTGTGACCCTTTTACCCCGTATCCTCCCCCTGAGGCAGTGTGCGAGTCCAGTATTCAGGAGGTGTGCCCCTCTGACTGATAATGTCCCCAATCCAATATGAGACAAGGTTGGAGGGTCATCTTCCACTCACATAGACACACACACACACACTCAGACACACTGCCTGTCACTCACATGCACCAGTCTGCTCAGCTGACTGCTAATGTGGTGTGGACCCTCTGAGGCATTTTCTCACCACTCTTGCTCTCTCAGCCTGCCTCACTAGAGTCATACCCACACACGTCTACTGCCTAGAATTCACGTTAACAAACCCCAATATGATATAAACAGGTGGACAGTACTGGTTCTCATACATAAATCTCAATAGGGAGGAAACATTACATTTTCAAATACTAAAAGTAATAGGACTGTAATAATAACTGCAGTGGGATGTATTATCAGGATGTGGTTTTATCTGGCTTGAAATAACCTGCGCAGGTTCCTTGCTCTAAAGCTCTTCAGCCCCCTGATGTTCTTCCTGTCATTTTTCCACAACAACACCCACCTAAAAACACTTTCCCAGCTGCCTCCCCCTCATCAAATATCCCTCCAGGCAACCTTACCATGCACAATTTTGCTTAGTGAGCTTCCCATTTTGAAGTCATAGAGCCACGTTAAGCAAATGCGCTATGCACATGCAAATCATGATCATTCTGTTCAAACTGATTCGCCATTTCTCACTGTGTGCACATTGAATGCTATTGTCCTGCTTGCAGGATGCTATTGTGCCCTCAAGGGATTTGTCTTTTCAGGCACTCTTGTTTTAGTCATTTTGTAAAATCTGCTCCTCTTGTGTTTATTTCTGTCCCTGCCATAAAGATGTGTTTCCACTGCACAAGATCTTCCACCTGTGGGACACGCTGCTGCTGGGTAACTCCTCTTTCCCCTTCTGTATCGGCGTGGCCATATTGCAGCAGCTCAGGGATCGTCTCTTGGCTAATGGCTTCAACGAGTGCATCCTGCTCTTTTCTGACCTGCCAGGTGAGAATATGGGCTAGGATCAACATCTTTGTATATTCACTGTCTCTTCTTTATCCCTCTTTTCAGGTGCAATCCATACTCAGACACAGCCAAATTTTACAAGATAATAAACAACAGACTTGCTTATTTTTGCATGCATTAGCTATAACCTTTGTGGTTTTGAATGAGTGAAAATCCCACTGAAAACTGTTCTGCCTCCCTTAAACCTGACTTTAAGGTTGCCCATCTGTAACAGAAACTGGCATTTGCAGGATGCTGTGTTTCGCTTCTCGCAGTGCTAATGTGTGCTGATGTGTCTGAGGTAATGATATCCTCAAAGCAGTCAGCTCTGCACTCCTACACAGATATACTCCCTCCTTGATGTGCTCTATGCGTGCCACACTGCTCTGCATCTGTCAAACAGTCAACTACTGCATCCTGGGAATTGTCTGCCACCGAAATCACAACCTCCATGGTCCTCCAGTGTTTGCATCATTTATCATCTTCATTTCAGAGCTTTAAATCTATCGAGGGCGTTTGGCCACTTTGGTATAATATCATTAAAGTAAGTTGTCGCTGTTGGGTTCTTTAGTGCAATCATACATGAACCAGAGACACAAAGTAAGACTTTTTCAACTCTGAACCACAAATGCAGGATTACCCATGAAATGGAGATAGAACCAGATAAATAAAGCCAAGGATTAGCACTGACACTTTTACTTTTTGGGGATTTGCAAGTCAAAGACATAGAACATTGTATCACAAAGTGCACTAACACACATTGAAGGTGTGGTGGCGGGAAATGGCACTGGCAGAAGAAAAAGAGTAGGAAATGGGTGTAATCCACCATAAGACACATCACGTGATCCACCTGCATCTTTTTTTTCCCATACTCATTACAAATTACAACGCATATTGCAAATTATAGTTCTTTAATGTCTCATTACACAACGTTAGTGAAATGTTACTGTAGCGTGGAAATAAGGTGTGGGAAGAGGGGAGGCGGGGTGGCAAATACTGAAATACAGTCTTTTAACTCAGCAGTATGGTAAATCCCTGCAGGTTTCAGTGCATTACAGTCAAGAGGAGCAATTCTGGCTCCTTTCTTAAATAAGACACTAAAAGCGGGCCGGTAGATCAAGGAGGAATTCAGAGAGTTGATTCTAATCATACAGGCTTGATGGAAATGCACACTTATTAGCTTTTGCTCTGTTGGTTAGATTTATTTCTTAAGTACTTTCAACAGTCTGACTCCTGGTCCAAAGGGTTTTCAATGCGGTATAGGCAGACACTGACACATTGCCCCAGGGATTTTTGCTGTTTTGGTCGACTGTATATCCCACACAGAGTGAAGACCCCTAACAGTGTCTCTTAATATGTGTCCACTTTACTGCTCCTTTTCACTTGCACAAAGCGATTACTTCAGCAAAGTATCAGTGACATAAAATCCGAGAGCAGCATTCATAATGTATGTTTTCAGAATGTACCTCTCGCCTGGGGGATAGCTCAGACATTTCCCTTTAAAACTCTATTTCCAAACGCTGATTAGCCCTATTTTTCCTAGCTGAAAGGCAGATGGACATTGGGGTTTTAAAACCAACAGAGACAGGGACGATTTGTCCAAAAGACATGTTGGAGCACTCTGTAAACTAAGGCCAGCAGCCTCCCCTTCTGCCTAAATTCAGTGTTGCCATACTTCACTGTGTTTTACTTCCCAAGTCCAGGAGATTCATGTGATTGAGGCGGAAGGGAAAAGGAGAGCCAGTTCTCCTTATAAAGGTAAAATATGTTGGCCTAGAGCTGCAGTCAGCGTCTTTGGCAAGACTTCCTGAGAGTGGCTGCTTCTGCCAGCTCCTTTCTGTATATCACTGCCAGCCTCATTATCGCAGCTTGTGTATACCTGGGTAGTTACAGTGTAGTATCTGGCAGTCTCTCTAAACTATATTAGGAATGAATTCTGAGCTGTAGAGTGACCTCAAACAGGACTTGTTTACTTAAGCTTCCAGCTATGTTCTGGTCCACACTCAAGATAGTTTTATATAACTTACAGACAGACTGCTAAATCCAATCCAGTACCAAACAGTTCAGCACATTTATCACCTTTGCTAAATGACAGTAGAAGTCTTACTACTGTGGGATTATTGGCAAGGAATGTACAGTTTATTGATTTTTTTTCTTTTAACCGCCCTAGCAGCATGGCTACAGAGATGGAAATTTGGCTCTGCCTGTTGGACAGTCCACCATCTTGGTCCAAATTGTAATATCGCAACAAACATAGTTATAAAAGGATAAAGCCCACTGAATTTGGGGATCCTTCGACTTTTCTACGAGAACAGTTATTTCACTTGTCCTATACTTTGGTTTATGACCCACATCCTGCAAGTCTTGGTTTCCTCAGCTGCCTACTTAGCAGTTAGGGCTAATTAATACATGTTAGCATGACAGCATGCTAATCTAAGACAGTGACCATGCCACCCATTATATCTGCTAAACATCAGCATGTTAGCATGGTGATGCTAGCATTTAGCTGAAAGCAACATTTGTGCCAAAGTACAGCCTCAAAGAGCTGCTGGCATGGCTGTAGACTCTTAAGCCTTGCTACTTCCCTGCTGCTTCTTAACAGTGAAATATTAAATGTTCTCAGTGGGAATATAATTTATTCCATGTGATTCAGTGTGTGGAACTTGAAAGTAAATGTAGGTTTGGCCTTGTTATATAAGTTGGTTATGCAAATTACTAATAATGCTTACTGCCTTTGTTGGAAGCAAGTTTTTGGAGGTTGGTGTCAATGTGTTCTGCCTCACTGCATTCATGTAGTTATAAACACACACTGCCCCACACAAGCACGCAGACATACAGCGCACAGACTGAGAGTTATGGTAGACATTTGATTTGTGGCCTGCACCTGCTCCTTTCTGCCATCAGGTGTGCAGAATTGATGTCCTCATACAACTGAGGCTCACATTCATTTGTTTTAGAGCAGACTCCACATGCTCCACATGCTTGTAACTACAGGAACTGCATGTGTGAAGCCAGAGAAAAAAAACAAACACATGCACTGATGCTGGCTGGACAACATAAAAGAAGAAAAATAGACACACTGAAAGAAAAAAAAGAAGGAAAAAAAGTTTTTTGAGTTTTTTTTTTTAAACTACACTCAAAAATATGATATATATAAGATATAACTGATTTTAATGTGCATGTTGTCTTTAAGGCCTACAGTAAAGAATGAAAGATTTCACTCATCAAACATTTTAGCACTGTATTTACATTATAAACCAGCAGTTACTTTTTTAAACTGAGGCATCATGCAGTTTAATGACTTTCCAAACCTGTTTCTGTAGTTAATCATTTCCTACTTGGTGGCATTCATATCAGAATGGTACTCAATTCACGATTTTCTATTTTCTACTTTAGCCTGTGCATGATGGGAGCTTGTACTCAGTGGTGATGATTGTGTCAGTGCTAAAATGGTAAAGGACCTTTACATTATACATTCTGACTTAATCTAAGGTTCAGAGAGATGGGTGAACTTTGAGAGATGCATAAGTAGGCTTGACATTTAGTTGTGAAATGAGAAAAAAAAAGTGTGCTCTCTTTCTATTCCTGTCTGCAACTGTCAGAATAAAAGTTAACGGTCAAGATAACGTTACAGGACAGTGGCTCTCAAATGATTCAGACACACTCCTCACTTTCTCTCTTTCTAGGCAGTAAATGGAGCCAGTGACAGTAATTCTCAGTGACAAGCCTATTGCACATAACACTGCAAAGTCTATAGTTGCCAATATTTTGACTAAGAGAAGAGGTCCAGATTTAAGGGAAGTGATACAGACTTTGAGGTCATGTTCAGCCACTGGTTGCCAATATGTCAGTTGAGTCATATATACTGTAACTCGTCATCCTGCATACAACTATTTCTTCACAAAAATGTTCTTTTAATAATCTTGACCCTCCAGACTATCACAGAAGACTGAATTACTGCAGAATTTTTTTCAGTTACGTTACGTTACATATCATACTCGGTATATCCATCCATTTTCTACTGCTTAATCCGTCAGGGTCGCGAGGGAGCTGGAGCCTAGCTCAGCCAGTTAACCTAAGTTAATGCAGTAGCTTGTATGTTTTTGTGATTGTGGGAGGAAGCCGGAGTAGCCTGAGAACATGCAAAACTCCGCACAGAAGAGCCAGGGGTTCGAACCTGGAACCCTCTTGCTGTGAGGCGACAGTGCTAACCACTGCACCACCGTGCCGCCCCACTCAGTATATCAGAGTCCAAAATAAAATTAAATGTGAAATAGGTAAGACCTGTGCTGCAGCATTTTGCCTTGGAGCCAGCAATACATCTCACCCTTCCATTTCTTGGCAATTAATCTCATTTTGTGATTCCCATTTGCTTAGTCTTGTAGCCTCGGGTAATCTATAACTTTCTCTTGTTTGGAGACTTCATTGATTCACAATGGACCAGAGAGGCTCTCCGGCTGACAGGAACCGTGTGTTTACTGATGATGCAGTGGCATTTGCCTTCACGGGACATTAGCATCTGTCTCAATGAGCATAGCTGGGCACAGAACTGATGAGCTCCAGTTATAGACGTTTACTTCTGAGCAAAACAATCATGAGCTGCTGAGAGTGCTCATGGCAACATTCCACACAGGGACACCTTGAGAGCGCTGGCAGAAGGAGAAGTAGAACATTTATGTTGAAGGTTTAGTTTTGGGAGTGCATAACAAATTTAGTATGCCATTTTGTACATTTACATTTGGGGATTTGGCTGAATGTCTGGTCTGCAGCATTTTAAAGCGAGTGTACAAATAAATCCTGTAAATAAATTGTATCCTGTTGCAGGCAATGGACAGAAGAGGTTAAGGTGGACCTCAGTAATATCCATTGTGTCCTGACAATATTGACCTGGGGTCAAATCTCCTCTCAAATTCCCTCCAGTTGTGCTTAAACTATGTCAAAAAACAAAACAAAAAAAAGGCCAAGCTCAGAGAGAGTTACTTGTGAGCTTCCTACACTCACTCTTAGAAAGGAGTAGAAGTTCTTATTTTAGAGTGGTTTATGACACTCAGAACCGTAAAATTGAATTAATAATGTCATTTTGTAGTTTTTCTAAGTGGTTCCGATGTGCAGTCAAAACACTCAGAAGATTTGGATACAATTTCACGCCAGAAATAACAAAAACAAAAACGGCCAATAGCACCGCTTTTAGGACAAGCTAGTTGCACAAAGGTAAAGACTGGAAACACATTTGATATAAACCTCTTGTTTTAATTCACTAAATTCTTCCATCTCCCTTATTGTCAGCTCCATCTTCCTTTGCACCACAGTCCAATTCCACAAAGCCCAGAAGTTGCTCTTAACTAATCATGCTATTCTCCTATTTGTGGTAACAAGTCACAGCCCACAATCAACACCAATATATAATTGCTAAAATGTAATTTTGTCTGACTAAAAAGAAAAATTGCTCCTTAACAGAATTGGCTGCCGTGGAATGCCCAGCTGAGCCCAGGGCTTGTTAAAGCTGCTATCAATCTCCTCTTCCTCACTCCTGCCTCTTTTAGCAGAAGGAGTGATTGCATGCAGCATTTGTCGCCCTAGGGAGGGAAAATGTGTTTTCCTGAACTGCCAGTGAGCCTGTCGGTGAGGAATCTCAGAGCACCAGTATGTTTTTCATTGGAATGAACCTTGTAACTGAGTCTGTGAGGTCCTAGCCCATGAGAGTTGACAACACCCTAACCTTCATGCCTCTGTGGGACAGAAGGGGGAAAAGATGCATCTTCTATATAATTTCACTTGTTCCTGGCCCAGGTGCAGGTCATACAAAAGAGCGCTCATTAGTCAGATTTACTTATTCACGAAAAAAGGGGGAGTGAAAGAGAGAGGCTGTCCGTGTGAAAGAATGTGAAGGAAAGAATTCCTAATTTACCCAAATCCTCGGCTAATCCAGTGAGTCCATGCTCCCTAATCCTCTCTATTCTCAATGCAATCTGGAGAAGGATGGATACTGCTGGAGAGGTATTAGGGGGAAGAGAAAAAATTTCACTTTGCACTAAAAACTTATTTTGGGACAAGAGCTCAGGTGAGGGACAGCAGCTAAACAATGGGCAGTTATTATCTTTAAAGCTGCTGGTGCTTCTGGATGAATACTTGAAGATTAATGGCTGCAAAATGCCAAGGTCATGCTACTCTCTTCTACGACTAAACCGCCCACAACACATTTACATAATCTCTTCTGCTTCATGTCTGATTCAAGGGAGGGAATCACATTTTATATTCCTATGCTTTTGACTCTGTTTGTTCATTCATTTTTTTCATTCATTCATATTCTCACACAGCAGTTAAATAATTTGTTAAAGCAAAATGTTGCCAGTGGTAATTGAGAATTCAGAGATAAGCAGAATACCCTTTATTCTGAGGATTTAAATCAAATGTCTTCACAACTGTTGAATGGATTATTGCAAGTGTAGGTTTCCTATCTTGTTATAGTCTATGTTTTAACAGCAATCCATGGGACCTGCTGTTTATGACTTTGTCCTTCCCTTTTTGTTGCACAGAAATTGACATTGAGCGCTGTGTCCGTGAATCCATCAACCTCTTCTGTTGGACTCCAAAGAGCGCTACATACCGACAACACGCTCAGCCGCCAAAGGTCACTGGTGACAATGGCTTTGGGAAAACAGCAACATACTACTCATCTGACTACCAGGACATGCCTAAGACAGACCTGGTGAGTTTTACTTCTCATACACACACAGTCACACACTTGAACTTTACAAAAGTGATGTGAGATTAAAATTTGGCCTCCTTATGCTTTACAAAGTTGTGAATTATCATTATTGTCTGCACAGTACTTCCCACTTTTACTGAGTCACTGACAGTTGACGTTAATTCACAGTGACCAAGGTGGAAGTGTTCTTTTATTACTTCCTTCCTGTTTTTTTTCTGTTGTGTGTTTTTATGCTGTTGACCGTGGTATCTGAGGTGATTTAACCCCCTCAGACAGTTCAAGACTTCAACATTACACAACAAGGAGGGAAAGACAATAACCTGTTACACAACAGAGGTTATTGAAACCTCTGTTACACAACAGAGGTTATGTGTTATTCTGAATAACATGAAAATGCCATTAATAATGACCATAAAATAATGCTGAAATTCCTTTTTCTTCTCATTTCAAAATGTATTTTATTGAAAGGTAATGGTGCTAAAATTCAGTTTCAAATGATAAATAATTTGGACCTATTAACCTATTATTGTCAGTGAACCACTTGTTAGTAAAATATATGCTTGTTATAAAATATATGCTCCAGCTTCCTCCCACTATCCCAAAAACATGCACATTAGGTTAAATGGCTACCCTGCATTGCCCCTAGGTGTGAATGTGTGCGTGTGGTTGTCTGTCTTGCAATTGACAACAACTTGGCAACTTGTCCAGGGTGTACCCCGCCTCTCGCCCATAGTTCTTCTGTACCAGCATGATGGATGATTTTTCTTGCAGCATTATAAAAGGTTTATTAAACGTGTATTATCAGCAGCTGATTTAAGTTGTGAGGCAGATTCGACTTCTTTGGCATTTGTTTATTTCTGACATAATTCCAAAACTTGAAGAATTCAAGTTTTCTGTTTGGCCAGTATTTATAAATTCTTGCTATTTCCACCCTCTTTTTGATTTGCACAAAGAGTGACTCACTGCACATTACCCAACAGCTGTTCTTTTCACTAATCAACACCTGACTGTAGAGCTGGAGAGTGACCCCAGTAGGCCTGTTAAGCTGTATTGATTTTTCATGTTAGAATGAGTTCCTCAGGAATCAAAAGTTATAGTTTGAAACATTGCATGGCAACTTCAGTCTCTAATTCCCAGAGTGGGCAGTTATTGATTTGTTTCACAATGCCTTCTCTTTACAGACACTGCCAGTCAGAATATCTCAGCATAATTTATATAGCAGTTTTTAATAATTCTGTTACAAATTGCTTTGCAATATACAAAATACATAGCTTAAAATGAGATTCGTTTGACAGATGCTTTTGTCCAAAGCACAGTACATTCAACTTCCAGAGGAGCAAGTGATGGATGACATCAAAAAATACAGGAACACGATATATAAGCAATTTAAAATAAACGCAGCAAACATTTATTCTAACAAACCAGCATAAAAGATGTCAATACTTAGTTTTAAGAAGTGTTTATTGATGTGATGCTGTCTTTCATACAGGCCTTTTATCTTTGTTTAGTTTTTGTGGCACAGCACTGTTTGCCTTTCACACCTGAATGCATCGTGTCCAGAAAGCTCACAAACACCCTTGTCAGCCCTATCTGCTGTGTGCCCAAGTGATTGCTGTAATCTTTCTCATTCAGCCAAGGCTCATTTGTATGGGTGGTGGCATTGATCCATGGCTGCATCTATCTGCACCCCACCTCTTCCTCAGAAAACATTCAGGGAAGAGTGCGCTGTGTTGAAATGTCACTCTCATGACTGGAGTGACCACATACAATACGCATAAAGCTAAGTTTGCAGTACAGCCGCAGAGAAGAAATCCATAAAACTGGAAGTTGAATGTTTATCTAGAAATCGCTTTGCTCATTTCACATTATTACTCATGTTGGCACAAATTATCCTTTGACCCGTTGACTGCTGACTCAGTGAAATGTTTTTGTTGTTTTTTTTGCACATTCAAGTTTGTACATGTGCAAGTTTGCATAGTGGGAGCGGTGACTCGAGTAAAATGAAAGACAACAGCAACGGCAAATAAAGGTTTTTTGAGTAGTCACATCTGATAACATTCAGTCTCAATCTGAATCCCTTCTTTGTTGCCAATATGAATTCAAAGCAGAAAATAACGCCTTATGTAAACACCTTGATCAGGAACAACTGGTCCAGTTTATTATGTTTGAAAGGGTTGGTTTAAGGCTCTCACTGCCTTGTCTCCAAATAAAAATGTGGCATGTGAAAACATACACACATGTAGCCACTATGAACAAGAGGAATGATTACAGATAGCAAGACTTGTTTCAGTGTTCATATGGGCACCTGAGTATTGTTTTAAGACAGACTTGGAAAAATGTGAAGCTATCCTTTCAGCAACAGATAGAGTTGAAGTTAACAGCACAACTGCAGTGGAGTGCAAGATTTGAATAAATAGTCCCAAATTTAATCTGATAAAAGGCAGTGGCACACAGAACAGTCTTAAGCCTTGATTTAAAAGAACTAAGAGTTCTAAAAAATCTCGTGTCAGCTTGGGGTTCAGATGGGACTATAGATGTGCAGAACTACAGTCATTAAGTCAGTTCTGCCATTTTCTGTGTTGGTCCAAAAAGTGGGATGGCTGATACTGTAGCAATGCATATGCTGTATGCTTGTGTAACCTGCCTCCCCATTGCCCCTCTATCTGGTAACAGAGCAGGAGGCACTGTCAGCAGATTTTCAACCCTCGTAGTGAACAGACATCCATCTCACTGGACAGCTGCTGTCCACTCAGCTTGGTCTGAGGGAGTGAAAAGGACAAAGCTAGTGCTCCTTCTCCTTTCTCTCAGTCACTAATAAGAGAATGTAAACATAGCAAAGCACTACAAACATACTGTACTCTTAGTGAAATTACCTCTGTTTCCTCAGTCTTTGGCATGAATTTAAATTGTCTCTAGTTAGTTGATCAAGGTAGGTGGTCTTCCTCCTTCTCAAATTCCTTCTTGATAATGACATACACATACACACTTGTAGATCTGAAGCCTGTTGTATGAAGTGGCAGCCAAAGCAGAGCAGCTTTTGAGCAATAAGAACTGCATACACCTCAATGTGTCCCCATGTATAATTTGCCCATCTCCACAGATCTAAACACACATTATAAATATGTGCATTTCCCGGGCACTCTAATTTACATTTAAAGGCTGGTTTTAGTTTGGGCCAGGAAGTTATCGCGATCATTGGTTGCTTTGAGAAAACTGACATAAATCATAACGCGATACAATGCACAGGAGGCTACTGCCATTCCCCCGTGGATGAGCAGATGTTTTGCTCACTGTCATGTAACAGCTGGCAGAGCTCATATTTCAGTGTTTGAGAAAACAAATGTCCATGAGTAAACAGGAATGTTCTCTGGTGCCAGGTTTTTCAGTATGTGTGCGCTATGTGTTCCCATGAACTTGTGAAACTGTGAGAAAATGGAGCATTCCCACTTAGATAAGAGATTGTCGTCGTAGATTTGTATTGAATGTGTAAATTTATTTACTATGACTTAGACACAGTCACATGAACACCTCTATGAAATATACCATATATGATGCAATCTCATACAAAGTCCCTGTATTAAATTTTAGTGTTTTGAAACTTATTCTATACAGATTTGTTCACAATACAATATGTTGTTTATTAGAAATATCTCTCAATACAACAAGACAGTACAATAATATCAATACAATACCACCACTAACTATGGAATGAAAAATGACCAAAGATTTGAATGAATACCTCTCTGATACATGTCTTTCAACAAAAACTGAACCATACATGCTTTACAAGGGTAAGCAAAATATGAAGAACTATTTGTCATTACGCTTAAGTACAAAGCAAGTTGCTTATGCCACGCTAAAACAGCATTATATTTCAATCTCTGTAACCCACTTGTCAAATGCATGTGTGCATACCTGGACTCAAAGTCGTACTGTGTCAGCAGAAACGGAAATGACTTTTCATTGGAGGAGGCTGTTTTTTTCTGCCCTTCCCTGAAAAATTCATTCATGTTAGAGCACGTTTGGTAACTGCTGTGTGGCCAGAATTAAAACAGGAAGTATTTGAAACGCTGGGATTTTTCGTTTTTAACATCTTCCTCAATGTGAGAATTGGTGTGTGTGTTTATGTGTGTGTGACTGCTGAGAGGGGTATTTGTTGTCAGCATTTTTCTCAGATCATGGCCTCAATTATGCTCTTCTTGTCTTTGTCTGACTGCAAACTTTGCA
Organism: Toxotes lorentzi; assembly: GCA_037833715.1. NCBI lineage: Eukaryota > Metazoa > Chordata > Actinopteri > Toxotidae > Toxotes > Toxotes lorentzi. Next base: position 9,155,300 of record JBBMJY010000020.1, read on the forward strand.
GATGAAATGTGTTTTTGTTTTGGAAATTATGCTCAAACGCCACAGACTGTGTTGTTTGGTATGCGAAAATCTCAGCGCAGTTACAATCACACAGTGTGAAGGCACTTTAAATGAATCATTGACCTTGTCATCAAGCTTTATCCAGGCTGTACAACACTGCAGTTCCTAGTTCAATATGTTAAGTGATAGGATTTTTTTGGCAACTGTGCACCATGAGCATTTGTGTGTAGACACACTCACAAACGCAACACAGCATTTGGTGTCTGTTTAGCAGCAGCTCCACTTTAGGCTCATCACTGTCAGGCCAGTGAAATGCGAAAGCGTCATTAAGCCATTCTCGGCTGGCACACACTGCTCATCATGACATTTAAGTCACCACACAGTGCTCTATCAGCCCCAGGCAATGACAGGCTGCATATTTTACCTATTTCTGTCAGTATATTGTATGCTTATGAATATATTTGTGTGTATGTGTAGAAAGAGAGGGAAATTATTTGGTTTTACTGAAGTAGATCTATAGGTTTTGACACTCATCTTTGCTGATCAGCTCATATGAGCCCAGCCAAGCAGAGGAGCCTATCATCTCTATGGAACTATTCAGTGTCCTGGGAAGACAGTGTCAGACACTACAGTTCAGTTGAATGCAACAGCCCACAAGTTAGCACATAGCAGCGGTCTCTGGACATCAGAGTGCAGCCTCCCTTCCCTCAGTACATGGTGAGTGAGCTGACAGCAACAATTTGCTGCCGTCAGACCTTACTCATAGGTGTTTTAAAATGATGAAAGTATGTAACATAGCTCATGGCCTTCTACAGAAGTGCTACCTGTTACTGAACACAACATGTTGGCTGAGCACTCATCTATTCATCTATTTCTTTAATGATGTGCACAGAAAACATTGGCATTGGTGCGCGGTAAACAACATGTGGGGCCTATGTGGAAAACATTATTCCCCATTCCATGCAGGTATGGCAGCATGTCAGCAGCTGCCCTATGCTGAGGTTAGATTTATTCTAGCTAACACCTTACATTTAGTGCAGTACAGTATGTGGCTCAAGTGATTATTCACACACGCACATGAAAACAGCACCTGTGCATCAGCCATAAACCAGCATGTGATAGTCAGCAGGACTTGCTGTAATCTTTGTTCATCACAGTGAAAAACCCTGTCAGCACACGAGGTTAAGACCCAGCTAAGTACACATGAACTGTATCTGGTACAAAACCGAAATACTCTTTCACATTCGATGGAGAGACTGGTGCGACTGTGAAATAAATAACCTGCACTTTCCCAGTAGTAAGTGATATCTAGAAAATTTATTTTTTAAAGGGATCTCAGGTGTCCCTGGTTCATGTGTAATTTATGTAAATGTAAGGCCAAGATGAGAAAATATTCAAGTACTGTGATAAATTTCGTTAAAGCTAGTATTCATAGTATTTTATTAGATACTTTAGGTGTAACATATTGTACTAACCGCAATGGTGACATATTACATAACACATATTATAGCCAAGATGTACATTGTCTTCTTTCAGCCTTCCAACCTGTCCTGCTCCTGCTTGAATTTTTTATTTAGATTTGTGAACCAGCAAAATTGAATCCTTTTCATTCCCTTTAACTTATCTTTAACAAATATACTGAAATCCTTTGAAAATGAATGGGTGTCTGGTGAAGCTTTTCGTTATCCCATTCAAGGGTCAGAGAGTGTTATAAACTGTTCCAGCTTGTAAAGCCCCTTGAGGCAAAATTGTGATTTGCTATATTTGGCTTTGTAAATAAAATTTGATAGACGAAATATGCTGATTACTGTGTAAATAAAAGTCATTATCCACTTCAGAGTTAGTTTTTCATTTGTAAACTTAGTCTGCACAGACAAGTTTTGCTTGTAGGTGTAGGTGTGTTCTTTGCCGGTCACACCCCAGTTTACTGCCAAGAACTTTTCACTGAACCGGGACTAGTGGCATGGTATTGGTCATGAATTAACTGGCTTAGATATACTTCTTTGATTGTAACCGTATCACCGTGTTACGATTAAATTTTTTTTTTTAAACGTAGTTTCCATGGAACCCCTGTCTTTTGTCCTTCTTTCCCTGTAGCCACCAAAGTCTACTATAAATTGGTCATGAGACAAGATGTGTCAGGATGCAGGGACCTTATCACCTCAGCTAAACAATTTGCTGGTGGAAACCTTGGTAGTGTTTCCATCAGTGTTTCTAGTGTTTCTAATATTTTTGCTTCTCCATATGTGTAAAGAAGTGGAAAAAGATTCAAAGCACCAATAAACATCAATAAAAATTCAGTTCGGTAGTCCAACAAAATAAAATATGAAAACATACTATTTTAAATTAATTAATTAATTTAAGTGGTAGGTTCGACAAACTTTATGTGTATGGTTGTATTTATTGCAGGGCTGATGTATTGCATGAAATAGGTACAGTTATTAATATTTTTCAGCTTACACAGTATATATTTACTTGTCTCCAGTTTTTAGACATGACATTCAAAGTTGAAAGTTGGGAGAAATTTTCTTTGCAACAAACCAAATTGTTGTTCATGGCAGTAAGACATCATGGACATGTCTATACCAGCTCTGCATTGTCTCACTCATGTTGCCAAAAATAGCTCTTGTCAAGCTCTCTGTGGATAATTCAAGAGAGCAGAATAAAGTTGTTTGTTGAATAAATGAATGAATGCATGAATGCATGAAGTGAACAAGGCACCACTGCTCAAATCTCTTCCCCTTTCCCAATCTGACTCTGTGTTGATGCAGCGCAGTGAAGCCGCACCCTTTAGACATATCTTTACAAATTATTACTATAGAGAGCAGAGACAGAGACTGGCTATAATCACAGCTGAAAATCTGATAACAAATGAAATAATCAGACTATGAATATTTATTAGAAGCAAAAACAAAAACCCAGTTGTTTGAGACAATTTGAAAGAGGGATTTGAAAGAACATCTTTACATGTCTCTTGTCACAGCCTACAGTCAAGCTTTACAAAGAAAGAGGGGTTTCAGATATACTCAGAATTAGGTCTCAGTAAAACTGTGTGCACTCAGAGCATGCAAGACTGACTGTGAGTCAAATAACCTCCAGTAAATGACTTTGGCTAGAGGGACAAACACTTTCTTTACACCTGGTGACACTTCATTGGAAGGGTTTGTTTCAGGTTATACTTGTTATATTTGTTGAAATGATTACCTACACTAATTTAATTATTGTTTATATGGGGTAATGTTTTCAGTTTCTCAGGTTATATTATACATAGAAATGAGAAAGCTCAGACTGTCAGGGCTGGGACGAGGAATAGGACCCAAACGCAAAAAACCCAGAAGACAGGCTAAGAGTAAGTCTTTAATAAA
>JBBMJY010000020.1:9159309-9226726 GCA_037833715.1 Toxotes lorentzi
TTTCCGATTGGGGGAAAAGGGGGGGGGGGAGGATGGGGGGTTGGGGGAACGGGTTGAAGAAAAAAAAACTGTGGCAGGAAATCTTGTTTAAAAACCCCCCCCCCCCCCCCCCCCCCCAAAAAAAAAAAAAAAAAAACATTTAAATCCTTTCTGGACTCTGGATGTCTCTGCTTTGCAGCACTGACTTCTTCACTGCTGGGTGGGCGGAAGATTGTTCAGCTAGCCAGTGGAGTTAGTTGCTTTCAAACATTTTATTTCATGGATGGCAGAGCTTTGGCACTTAACCTACTTGAGGTGCAGTTGGCCCTTCTCTGTTCTATAAATGGTTTTCACACAGTCTGCTGAAATTTGCAGATAATGCTGTTAGCATTTCTCACCTGTTTAATTTGCATGTCAATGACTAGAGTTAGAAGTACCAGACAACTAAATAGCCACTCATTAAAACAATACACTTATTTGTTAGTTTTGTTTTGTGAAGGGGTATTTGAAAAATTGTTGGCATCTTCATTTTTTTTGTACATTTTATGCTTAAAATGATTTCAGGGTGTCTGGGAATCACAGAGGTATAACACAACTCATCAAAGCAGACCGGGGTTCAGTCCCCTGCAGCCATGCCTCTGGCTGGGTGCTTTAATGAACCCATTTTGCAGCACAGGTGGAAACTGGCAAAGGATCATGTTCTGGCCACCACTGCTGGTCATCTGTGGTCCTCTCTCAGCTGTAATACTGTTTTTTTATGCTAATACATAATGCAATTCTATTGAGTCTGAGTGGGACGAGCTGTTTTGAAGGACGGTGTCAAATATATCATTAATAAAGAGGGATTTAGTTAACATAGATGACATTCAGGCCTAATCACTGGTCTCCTTGTTTTAGAGAAACAATAATATCCAAACTAACACTATTTATTCTGTCTCACTTATCCAAATCCCATTATTCAAATTATATTCAGAAATTCTCTGAAAGCCTGTTCTATAATTTTTTCCCTCTTCATCTGATTTACTGTGACTTCCTCTCTTGTAGTCTCGGGAGCCTCTGGCGCTGTGTGACCTGAAAGCCGAAGTATCCCCCAGGATCTCGGCTGAGGACTTAATTGACCTCTGTGAGCTGTCATTGGCCGGACCCACCAAGCGGACCAAAGCTGGCAAGCCCAAAATCATTGCTGTCGACATCCGCAGTGTAGAGGAGTATCCTTACTATTTCTGTGCCGCCGTGAAGTATTACCTGTCAGCTGGTGTCAGTAGAATTTGCTTCAGCAAACCTGTTTCAACTTGAAGCTTGTTGTTCTCATGACCTTTTAAGTGTCGGGCTTGTGATTGCAAACTTCAGCATAACGCAGTTGTTTCCCATGACAAAGAACTCATTTGGGTTGAACTTTTTTACCCTGGTGAGATTTACCCAGATGTGGGGAAAAAAAGGCAAATGGTGCTGGGAATAGCGTGGGTATGGTTGCAAATATTAACCATGGTGGCTGGTACGACTAGCTGGCTAAAAGCAGCACACCGCAAAATTGTAATTTAAACAGCTTCTTATCAGACATAAATGTCATAAATGCCTGTCACTGTCCTTGCACTCTCTGCAGCCATAGAAGCATCACTCTTTTGTTTACTGCCTGTGGTCAAGTAACAAGAAAATAAACAAACAGTATTTTCTGAATGAGAGGTCAATGTCTCAAACTGGCTGCACACCGGAGAGCTTTGTGACTTTGCTTGTCAGTGTTCATTCTGACTGAACTTTGTGTAAAGCAGAAGAGGCAGGGCAAATCCAGTGTGACCGCACACTGGGGGATGTTTGGCGGCAGTAGGGACATAGTACAGACAACAAAAAGGAACTGAATACAAGTTTGCAGTGTACAAAGTGTTTGGTGGAACAATAGTTGTGTGTGCAAATCTCCTGCACATCAATATTATGTCTGGTTGCTTTTAATAGATATAATTACCCCATACCGTGACAAGTAAGGGAAATACGAAGACTCTCTAAAAGACCTGAAAAAAAAATTTAAAAAATGAATCAAAAGTATTACTGGAAATTTACTGACTAACGTGACTAGATTGTTTTTGTGCATTATGATACTTATGGAAACAAATCAATTAGCGGCTTTATACCATCATCAACCCCTCAGTTTACCTTGTAAATTAATTGGGGTGGGGTGAAGAAACCCTTGCTCTTCAGCTGATTTGCTCTGCATCACATGAATAATAATAGACTTTTTGAGTCTGTCACTTAATGCTGCACCACTAACAGGTTTAGGTTAAACATTTTGAAGAGACCACCACTCAGCTCTTGCACACACAGTTCCTTGTCTCCTGTACTTTCTATCAGCCTAGAAAGTTCTTGATTTTAGGCTTACTTGGAAGCAGCGATCAGTGCTGTCCAGAATTGGCACCGAGCTGATTCTATCTACGGCCGTCTTATTGAATAGTATCCAGGATGAGTAGATTTCTATCAAGCGTGACCTGGCCACACCACCACAGTCCTGAGAAAATGATGTGATCTGTCAAATGAGCAGTTAATGATGGTTTTTTATTTTATTTTATTATAATTTCATTTAATTCAGTTATAATAATAAGGCATCAAATCTGACTCATCACTCGGATACTGTCCCACATTACCTTCAGATTGTTACTGCTAAGCCTTTTCTTAAATTTCCTTTCTTCCCTGTCAAAACAATTTATAAATGTTATATTCATGTACCTTTCAAAGAAGCATAACAAAAGTATTTTGTTCAGTCCAGGCTGAGAAATGAGCCTGGATTGATTACTGATTTTATGAATGTAGAATCAAACAGAGCCAGCCGATAAAGACACAAAACAGCTGTCTTTTTCCACTATTAACTATATGTTTTGATTGATTCTAATCCACTAGCGCTTCTTTGAATTTATGCACCTTGTTTTTGCACCATGTCTGTATATGTTTGCATGCCTTCCCATATCTGTGCTGGTCTGATGTGTGAAACTCTGTGGAGGCGGATTCAAGAGGAATGATCTGCTCCAGTTATGTGCCGCCAGATTCGGCAAAATTCCGTTAGGCCCTTCATATGCACCCAGGCTGCCCCACCACAGCATTAGAGATTAAAAAATGCATTCTTCTGGCCATAACTTTCTTTTTATATAATATTTGATTGATTGATTCTTTTTTCCTTTTTTTCATGACAGGATTTTTGTTTTAGGCAGCTGAAGGGTTAAATGTACTTTTGTGTGGGTGCTTGAGAGAATTCTCCCGCTTCTTAATCTAAATAACCAGAAACTCACTTGGTTAGCTAAAATTATAAAAAAGTGGAAAACAGGGCGTTTCTTCTTAGCTTATGAAAAGTCAGCGTTTTGGAGATGCATGGTTTTTGCAAGACAGCGACAAAATGAATGGGTCAATATGCATATACACACAGTAATGCAGGTCTCCCATACAAATAAATTCCCTGTAGTTTCCGTAAATTAAAAAAGAAAATTTCTACTGCTTGCTACATTCAGTATCCACAAAACCCACAAAAAAAAGATGGATAATCTTTTTTTTTTGTGGGTTTGCACAAACTTACGATATTATATAAAGAAATTCATTTTGCTATTGAAGATGGACAGTTTCTGTTTATTAATTGTAGTATTGTGACCCAAAACGTTCTGCCTGTTAAAAAAATGCAGAGCGCCAGAAGGAGTGAGCCTCACTCTCCAGATCATCAGTGGAATGGTAATTGTGTAAGAGGTTAAAGAGCCATTAATCAATAAGGATTAGTAAGGATTTTCAAATGGCAGTTCTTCTTGCCAAATTCCCACACTAGAGCCTCCTGATGGACAGAAGCCCCCTAAGGCTACCTCACATGGACAAAAGGGATTTGACCACTTTCACAGGATTTGGCAACCCTTGATCACCTTTATTGCGATCTTAGGCAAAGCTCTGTTGTGGGTGTCTGCGGTCACAAAAATTGGCTTACATTTAAGACCTTTGTGGGGGAAATCACGGCAATTTAGATTTAGCTGTCTAGGTGCCTGGTGGATATTCTTTCGTAAAACAATTGGCATGTTCCTCTTGTAATTCCAAGGCTAAATATCGCAGAATGGGACTTTTCAACTAGTGGATTATACTGTACACTGCATGTTTTAGTGAACATATGTAGAAATGTGAGTGAGACAGAAGCTGAGCGCCACTTGTCTTAAAATATATATATCCGGAGTTATTATTTAATTATATACCAGTCTGGGGTTGTTCACTGTCCTTGTGCTCCCTTATTATATCTCCTACATCTTTTATCCTTCTTTCTCCTTCCGTTCCTTCAGTTAACAGAGCTATTTTTCCCACACTGCTATCTTGAAGCTTGTCTCACATACTTTTTGTATTGAAAGTCTGTCTGATGAGCAGTATAACAAGCACTCTAATTAGGGTATCATTGTACTGACATGATAGTGTCCTACTGTCTATTGTATCCATGCTGTTCAAGGGTATTATGATTCCCATGAAATTTAAGGTCTAACTGTATGAAAAAAAAACAAGGTGTACCTCATTCATTGGTTGGCGGGCATGCTCCTTAACAAAACTGCCTCCAGCTTCAGCAGAGGCCATATTTCTGGCAGCATCAACATTCCCTTCAGCACAGCTTTCAGCCCTGACGGTGAGATGGTGCAGTGTCCTGCAACAGGAGTCCTCCAGAACTACAGAGGACGTGTCATTGTGGTCATCAGCCATGCCATGAAGAGTGCTGCTATGGTGAGAAAGCAGCCACACAGATGCACCATTGCACATTACATCAGCATATACATCATTTTGTTCTCTGATATAAATACATATGGATGAGCACTCAGCACCGTAATATTTAACTGGACTGAAACTGTGGCTTAGTTTGCTGGTTGTTACAGGTTTAGGCCAGTAACGTGACTCATCTTATCCAAGATTTGCATCATACATATAGTTTATTGTGTAGACCTGTGAGCAAGGTGTTGCTCTTTCTAATGTTCTAGTGTTCCAAGTTGAAGGTAAGAATATATCAGATTCTTAGTCGCAATTTCCAAGTGAACTACAAAGATTAGCCAAATTTGATTGGCTGATGATTTGACATTCATAAAAAAAAAATTTAAACAAAACCCCGGTACTCCAGCATTCATTCTTATTCTGTTACCAGTACAGCTTGGATTGATTGACTTCAGACAGAAATGTAGGAATGTGCCAACTTCCTTCCTGTGCTAACTTGGGTTAAGCCCATTTCAAACATTTTTTTAAATGAATGAACTTACTTCTTTCATACCTTGTAGCCCAGCCTACATTTGAGATGATATCCTGCCATAAATCTTCCCTAACGGTTGTATTAATCTCAGTATTTCAGTAATTCTAGACTGAGAATTTCATTTTCTCCTCAAAACAGGTTGAGTTTATTGGTGTGATGTATAATGCCATAAAAACCTGTGTTTTTGCCTTTTTTCTTTTTCTAAAAGACACTAGGACATTAGCCAAGGCTGAACCTGTGTTTTACATAAATCATTGTCTTTGACATTTCAGTGCACAAAAATAACTTTGCTCGCTTCAGCGTAACAGAACAGAGAACTACAGCATATTGATCATTATAAATTCCCATCTTGTGCTCTCTTTGGAATAAATTAGCCAAAATTAAATTTAAAAACTCAGCAGCGATATTGCTTCAGGCCACATCCCAATTTAGAAAAGATGTCCTCCTTCCATATGTTGGAAAGTAAAAGAGAAAAATAAGTAGTTCTCCTTAATTGAGGAGAAAATCCTGTGCCTTTTTTAGGAAGCAGCAGCAAGATCTCACTGTCTGAAAATATAATTATTACAGAGCAAGGGAAGAATTCATCTGCAGAGAGACGGGAGTATTTATGAGGCTGTTTGTAAACTGTTTGTGACTCGTGCAATCAACACGTGGTCATAGTCTAAAACTGCCTCTGATATTTTGCGCAGTAATCATGTGCTTAAGCTGAAGTAAAAAATCTGTGTTGTTCCACAGACATCAGTATAAAGATTGTTCATCATCACCATCACAAAGACATCAAGAATGACAATTAATAATCATTATCACACAGGCATTATGTATGATGACTGTTCATCATTCTTATGATAGTATCAGTTGAAATTTGTAATTGGGACTTTTTAACGTGGTGTCATACCCCCCACCCTGACCAACCCCACATTTGAAATTCCACATTTGAGTTTTATGATAAACCATTGTAATTTATCAGACCTTTCAGTCGTGGAGGTCATGAAATTAAAGGTCAATAAAAGGGCTCAATTGTGCTTAAATGTCATTCACATCTCTGTGCACCACACCAGTGGCACTATCATTAGCTCTGGGGCAAAACAATGAGTCCACTCAATGTGTGGTCAGGTTTTACCGTAAACCTTTAACATTTAAAGCCCATTGGCATTCAGAAGTAAGGTAGATTCTTCATGCTCCTTTTTATGTGAACATTTCAGCTAATTGAATCTGCTGAATCTTTTAAAACTGTACTCCAAAACAAACATTAATGCAGACAGACAAAATGGGTTTTGTTGCTTTGTGAAGACACATAAATGAAATGAATGAATGAATAAGAGTGTTTTTGCATGTAAGTTGTTGCACTTCATTGTGGGGAATTGTTGTTTTTTTTTTTGTTTTTTTTTGCCCTATTTTACTTTATTTCCTGTGTTTGTAATTCTGAGGTGTACCTGAGGGGGGACTGAAGAATTGGCTCTTTGCCCAGCTCTTTAAAAGCAAAATAGTTCACTCATTAATAAAAGGCCATTCTCAGTACAGTTCATATTTTAAGATATATATACTCATCTAATAATACTGCTACTATATTGGCCCCATAGACCACCTTTATCCTTAGACCCTTTAAGATGTAGCCACTTAGTGTTTTGTCACATCACTTTACTAAACAAACACGCACATGTTGAATTTAGGTTTGTGTATTTATAGCTGAAATCATGTTATAAGCCCTACACACTCATGGTAAACCCACACAGGTGATTTCACCTATTTTGGTTCATTTGACCTCTTTTCAGGACAGCGTGAGTGTGTTTGTGTGTTTGACTGACATTTCCATGTGTTACTCCCCTGCTTGCTGTGTTGCACCTTATAGAGCAGGACAAAGCCCATGTCCAGACTATGATTATTGTTTGTTTGCTATCATTTGGACAACAAAAATTTGCAAAGCAATTACATATTATGACCATATCAAGATATGATTCCACTGATAGAATCGAATTTTTGCTCACACATTAAAATAGGTTATAGTTTTATTTTATCCTAACATTTAATTAAAGATATTCATCTCATAGGAAACCCCAACTCTTGATTGTGCACTGCATGACACAACTGAAGTTCATTCTTTAGTCAGTTTAAGGTTTTGTAATAACCGTTCTCTGTGATGAAATCTTGCAATTAGATGCAGGGATTTCACCATCAGATTTCCTCACATTGCTGTTGTAGAACCACAATTAATGTCACCATCAATTTGTAAAAACAAAGAGGGGCTTTACAAAGGTCAAATGAGAAGTCACAACAAAAGGGAAGCCTGTTCAGTCTAACACTACTGTATATCCCTACAGCAGCTGGTAGTATGACAGACAGTATCACAGAGGTGTTGAATTAATTTTATGGTGACTGTTTAATTAGTGGTGTTATTGGCCTGCAGTTCATTGTGAAGGAAGGAAGGATTGGAATGTGTATGTACAGTAATTACATATGGACAAAATATTAGATATGCCTAATACACAAAATATTTTTATAGGTAGCACTAATATTGAGTTGGGAGTTATTTCATCAACAGTGAGTGCACAAAAGATGAGTGTTAGGCCCTCAGGCAGAGAAAGCAGGTCTCTGCATTACCTCGGGGCATGTTCAGTCCAGACAAGTGCGTTCTCTTTTATGCAAAATCCTTTGTTCTCTCTTTAATTTTCACTTTATTCTCTCAAAGTTACTCTCCTTTGTCCTATGTCTGCACTAACATCCTTGACACATTGCGTAACGCATTGCACACATAATACGTTAAGGTGTTTCCTAAATGCTAAAGGGTGGTTATTGTGTAATAATGTTATCTCTCATGTAAAGCAACTGCACTAGTTCATAAATATAATGTTGAAATTGTGTGAGGTAATGAGTGGCCTATTTGCAAATCCCAGAGGGTGGGAAATAAATGTCTCTCTCTCTTCTTAATATCTTCCCAGTTTGCAGCACATCTGGTCAAGGTAAATTTCCCACGGGTTTGTATCTTGGATGGAGGGATAAACAAGCTGAAGCCCACTGGACTGCTTACTGTCCCCTCTCCTCAGATCTGACCCCATTCCACAGCTTCACATTAACCAAAGGGATGAGTGGAAGGATTGTCTATTGCATTTTGAACTGATATTGAAGCGAAGAGAAAAAAAACAAGTGTCCTCATTTTATTTTTAATCTAATTAAACTGCATTGAAATAAGTAAAATAATCCTCATCTTAACACAGTGTGTATATATATATATATATATACACACACACACACACAAGACAAGTGTTTTGTTGTTTTCTTTTTCAAAAGAAGAATGATGAATGAATCAGTTATTTTTTCTGGAACAAATGCTATGTGTTGTAGTAGCTTTGCACTGATAAACTGAGCTGCCAGTGTCCAGTACAAATATCTTGATGCATGTCAGTCTGAGCCAGTTGATCTGTATTAAATAGTCATGTGAGAAACAATAAAAATAACCCAGTGATTTTAGCATTTAGTGATTTCACTTGAATTTGCATTTACCTTGTTTACAATTCACATGACTATCTCTGAATTCTGCTGTATGTACTTATCTTGCTATAGAAATGGCTTTTTTTTTATCATGTTACAGTTGTTTATAATAAAACTGTCAGACGAATCTGGATAAACTGTGCAAGTGTTGATGTTTTAGCATTCAGTCACAGCTAATATTTTTAGGTGACTGTGATGGTCTCTTGTTTAATAGTGGAAATCTGGTTCAGGTTTATTAAATGAACTAGTGCTGCCCTAAGCACTAGTTCACTAGTTCATTTTCTGAATCTGAATCTAAGATGCTGTGATTTGCATCACCCCCCTGTGGTTTTTCATGTACAGTAATTGTTCATGCATGTCCTACATTCCATCTCCTGAATTAACTATTGGTACTGACTGGAAACTCCCACTACACTGAATGTATAAAAAGACAAATCAGTGGTGATTTCAAAAAAGGAACTTCTTGATCTTGTTAACTGAGGTAAGAGAGATTATTTTTGAAATTATTTAAGTCAGCAGATATTGGACTGTGAAAGCTCAATAAGAAAAGGAAAATGTAATATTGTTTTTGTAAGTTTTGCCAGTGCCCTTTTCACTGTGATACAAGTATTTTAAAGGTTTTGTGCATTCAGGTTCATCTAGTGACAGTTAACCTAATCAGCGCTGAGAAGACCTGTCATTGTTAATCTTTCCCTACCAGGATTTTTCAACTTTCTGGAGTGAAAATGGTGAATTATAAAGTGACAGTTTCCACTGCCAGACTCGCTGGTGCCACCACGTTTAACAATGTCTTCATTAAGCTGGTGGGCACAGATGGGGAGAGCAAACGGCAGTGGCTTGTGGGCTTGAAAGGGGCTTCAGCCTTTGTCCAAGGAACAGTAAGTTTGGAATGTCCCTCTCTATGTATAGCACCCTTCCACAACCTTGCCTGTATGCGATCATAGCTTTTGATGATGTAAACCCTCACCAACTCTAACTCATATGTGCAGCAACAAGGCCAAAAGATAACCAAAGTAACCAAAAATCTCCATAACGAGCTACATCATTATTGGTATTTTGTGCAGGGCCATGTTGCATGGCTTATTTTTGTTCACCTTTCTACATTCAGTAATGTAAGTATGCTGCTTATTTTGGATCACAACAGCTCAATTCTTTTTTATCCAAACCACTTTATCTCTATTCCTCTCATTCCCGCAGATATCGAGCTTTAAGGTGTCCTGCCCTACCTCTCTTGGAAAACTGGTTCTAATAGAGATAGACAAAAAATCTCTCCCACTCTTCCCAGAAGACTCTTGGTTCCCTGCCAAGGTGGAAGTGAAATCCCCTGAGGGAGAAACCTACCACTTTCCCATCTACCGCTGGATCACTGACTCCGAGGTGCACCGCTTCAGAGAGGGAACAGGTTTGTGGAAATTTGCTTGTTTGACATCCTGTATGCTGGTCACTGACCACAGAAAACATAAAAGAAAGACAGCACCTGCAAGCTAGACTCTAAGGAGACTATAGCAAATTCATGCCAACATACCTTATATATCAATTTTAAACCTTGTTGTGCTTCTTGTTTTTCTTTTTAGCTGTAAAAGTCTTTGAAGACAACCACCATCTTGGCAAGTACAGCAGACAGCAGGAGCTAAAGGAGCGAGCGGAAGACTATCGGTGAGAGATCAGAGTTTGTGCAAATTTTTGCATTATGCACCCCAAAGCTAACATGCATCCAAACCTCCTCTACCTTTAGTTGGATATATTCATGATATACGATGACAAATTAACCACTGTATGACACTGTTACACCTGCAAAGGTTAATCAAAATTCATTACACTGTAATGTATGTTACAAAATTGTGAAACTGAATACACATATTATGCTTGCATACTCATTAAAACTGCAGATACACCGGTATCTAGACTTTTCAAAGTTACTCATGACTTTGCTCCTTTTTGTTTTTCCCAGCTGGCATGTGTACGCAGAGGGAATGCCCCACTGCATAAAAGCAGAAAACCCTCTTTCTCTGCCTTGTGAAGTCCGATTCTCCTTCACCAAGACTACTGAGTTCCTCTACACTGCATCAACTGGGTAAAGTCCTCAGACTCAGTTAGATATGTAGTTATTTCTCTGTTAACATACCTGCTTAGCAAAATGACTTAAGGCATCAAAATAAAGCTGCTCTGTTTTTATTTTCTAGGCTGACAGAGCTGAAACTGAAGGGGCTGGCTGATTGCAAGAAGAAGTGGACTGATATTGAGTCTATCAATCGGGTGTTCTGCTGCAAACGGACTGACATATCAGGTACTGTGCTATCATGATATGTTAATGGAATACTTAGCACAATAAGCTTTGCTCATGAGAAAACCAATAATTGTAGTAAACTGAATATAATCAAGAGTCCGATGATAACTGATAACTGACTTTGAAACAAACAAACAACAAAAACAAACAAGTGACTCGGAAGTCTGTGTAACACGTTTCCCATTTCCCTGTTTCACATGTAGGGTATGGTTAAGCTAATAACAGAGGGAGAGCAAGATTGTCTCACCCAAAATTTTAAACACGGTAAAGTTCAGCTCTGTTCTTTTTCCAGACTACGTCCAAGAGCATTGGAAAGAGGATGCTTTCTTCGGCTACCAGTTTCTAAATGGTGTCAACCCCATGTTGATCAGACGTTGCACAGTCCTACCTAATAACTTTCCTGTCACTGATGACATGGTCTTCATCCATAGTCAGGGTAGCTTGTCAGATGAAATGAAGGTGATTGTCTCACACTGACTCACTTTGCAAATGTAATCTCCACACTGTGTGTCAGTCAAATAATTTCTTATCCTCGCCAAAATTTCAAACAGAAAGGCAACATATTCCTGTGTGACTACAAAGGTTTTCATGGACTGCAAGCAAACACCATCAACGGGAAGAACCAGTACTTGATGGCTCCCCTTGTCCTGCTCCACAAAACACCTGATGATAAGATGATGCCAGTTGCTATTCAGGTGAGATTGGCACTCAAACATCACTGATACTAAAGCTGTGAATTAGAGTATTGGTTAAGGCGCCTATCATTCAAAGGTGTTTGACCATACTCTGCTGGTATTGGATTGCATGGACTGAATTAACCATGTCCCACTGTCTTATCCTGTAGCTGAATCAGACTCCAGCAAAGGACAACCCCATCTTTTTTCCTACTGATTCTGAGTACGACTGGTTGATGGCCAAGATTTTTGTGAGAAGTGCAGATTTCAATGAGCATCAACTCAATGTTCACCTGCTGCGCACTCACTTGCTGGCTGAGGTTTTTGCAGTGTCACTGTTGCGCAACATGCCCATGGTGCATCCACTGTACAAGGTAACTGCATGGGACAGTACTGAACTTACTGTAATTAAATTTTAGATTTTATACTTGCAAATTTTTTGATGAACATTAGTGTTTTAGTATTTATATGTTTTCACACTGCTAAATGATATAGAGGCATCGAGATTTGTGACTTTGTTAACAAGTAATAACAGAGTTCCCCCTTTCCCTCAGCTCCTCATTCCTCACACCCGCTACACTCTGCAGATCAACTTCTTAGCTCGACTTCTTCTAATATCTGAGACAGGAGTTTTCACACAGGTAAGAAAAGACCACTAAGCCTAGTAGTGTGTGAGGCAGTGTGAATAGAATTATATTATTATTGTCTTCATTCATTCATCATTATTCATGATCCTTTCTTTAATCTCATCGGATTTTGTGCACTTCAGGCTTTTCCAGATTGTTTTCTATGAGTGTAGTGTGACTGAGTGTATGTATGTCCTTTTAAACACCATTGTGAATGAGCACCTGCAATTTTGTTGTCTCTCGAATACAATGACAATAAAGGCATCTATCTATCTAGTAGACCATTACCTACACAATGTTTTTTTTTCCTTTTTTTAACATCATGAGTACTTTTTGTCTTTCACTGTGTTCCTTTCATAATTCACTGCTCCGTAGTTTGCAGCCTCTGGAGGAAAGGCCATGATCACAATCCTGAAGAGATCACTGTCCTCAATGACCTACACCTCCCTCTGTGTACCAGATGACATCGCTGAGCGTGGACTGGAGGCTGTGCCGAACTTCTACTACAGGGATGATGGACTCCAACTTTGGGATATCATCGACAGGTATTATTTCCAATTTACATTCTGTATTATATTTATAAAGTATAAAGATTAACACCTTGTTAGGGTTAGCCAGAATTTATTTAGAGGCCTCGAATTACACTAAAGTGACAAAACATGAGAAAACAGTGTGTGTCTCAGATGAGGCCTAGGGTTACGGCTGACATGAGAGATTTCGGCACAGGATTTGCTTTCCGTTTCCACTTGCAAAAGCAGTTCTTAAACACAACTAGTGCAGTTGTTTGCTGGAAACCAAGGACAAACACATGCTTACCTCAACTGTTGGTAATGAGGACAGGACAGATTAGCTGGCCAGCACAAAGGCAACACATCTGTGTTGATGCGATTGCTCGGGCAGAGAATACCAATCCTCACAGGAAAGCAACGTGAAAATACAAATGTAGGATTAGAGGGTGAATTTTATTCCATTGGGTTCACCCCCAAATTGTTCTCAAATTTTGCCACTACTAATCATTAGTGACCTAAGTATCTGGCTGTGCTCACATAATTTACATTTGACTGCCGCTATATTAGCCAGTGTACTGTAACTTAAGTCAAGCAATTTACTGTACAGAAAATGGCAATATTTGGGGTATAATACATATTGATTATGCAAGGACAATTTGCAGTCTAAATAAGTGACCATGCCTAACAAAGTGAGGCAGGTGAGTTCCTGATATAGACAAACAAGAGACCCCAGCTCCTTCCCTCTGTATTAACTAGCTTTTGTTCACTTATTTGATTCAGTTGGGTTTCTCATAATTTAATTCTCGTCTATAATCTAAATGTATCGACCACCAAACTGTAACATTTGAGCTCCACCCCTTCCATTGCCTTCTTCTTTCCTCTTTTCCGACAGTTTCTTTGCATCAATTAACCCAGTTAACTGAACCACCAGTTAACCAGTTAATGCAATCTCCTCAGAACGTTTTATGTTGAAAGATTTTTTATGTTGTGTAGCAATCATTGTCACCACAGTCTCTGCTGGATGTTTTGGGGCTCCTAACGACAGCTCACTAGGTCCCAGTTTATTAAGTATACCTAGCTAAAACAATCCTTCGTGAAGGTTATAATGAGTGGTTGAGTCTAGACAAGGACCTTTATTCCATTATTCTCTCATTTCTTGTCATCTCTTCTCTATTGCTTTTTAATAAAGGCAAAAAATGTAAATCAGGTGGAAAAAAATTCAGAAATATTTCTTGAAACTTTTTATTTAGATTATTTAATCCTGGAGTCTTTCCCTCACTGTGAGGTTGAAAGGAAACCATGAGATTCCAGGAAGTCACTGCCTCTGTTTATTAATATATAGTTGCAGCATGTAATATCCTGTAAAACCACAACTTAGCATTTTTTTCATTTCTGCTTGTGTATGGTTTTTACAAAAGTGATACAGTGTGTAAATTATTATAATTTGAAGGTGCTGGTGGGCAAATATTTGAACTTTGAAGCAAGCCAAGTTGGCTGTTTCCCCCTGCATCCAGTCATCATGTTAAGCTAAGCGACTCCAGTGGTATCAATCTTCTTATCTAACTCTGGGCAAAAAAGCAAATACATATATTTCCCAGAATGTTAAACTATTCCTTTAAAGTTGTACGATCCACTACATCAGACATTGCACTAAGGTGCCAAAAAAGAACTTTCTCTATCATGCTAAAGGGACGGCCATTAAATTGTCTCACAAAAGAGCCTCTTACTAATACAGTGTGTATAAAAAAAACTGTATAATTCAAGTAGTATTGTATTTAACGTTACTCTTCCATATTTCTCAAAGGTTTGTGAATGGAATACTCAGGTACTACTACAAGGACGATGCTGAGGTCCAGCAAGACTCTGAGCTGCAGAAGTGGATTTTGGACATTTTTGAACATGGATTCCTTTCTCAAGCGGGCACAGGTGAGGCTTAAAAAAAAAAAAATTATGACGATAAATGGTGCTTCTGAGTCTTCTAAATGAGATGATTGCCTCTTTTAGTGATACAGTTTCTGCTCTGTAATTCAGGAATTCCACAGAGATTTACCACCGTGAATGAGCTGATCAAGTTTGTCACCATGGTGATCTTCACCTGCGCATGCCAGCACTCGGCTGTGAACTCTGGACAGGTGATGATCAGTTATAATTTTGCTATTTCTGTGGAAAGGGTTGATGAGGCCTTGCTGTTTTCCCTGGACAGATATGGATGAATTCTGGCCAAATAAAATAACATCTGACTTTGAGGACAGCCTTTAACATAAACAAGGCTAAGAGTCTACAGCCAGCAGGTCTGTGAGGCTGTGCTTAGACACATTGGTCCCCTGAGCTAACTACTACAAACGCTAACATGCTCACAAGGACAATGCAAGCATGCTGATTTTTATTAGAACATTTTCTAAACAGCACAAAACGCAAAGTACAGTTGATGTACAATGCCCTTAGGTTTGCAGGTATTTGGCCATAAACCAAAAATTTAGAACAAATAAAAATGATCTGCTAATGGCACCGGAGTAAAAGTCAGGAGATCAACAAAGTGATTGCCGTTCATCCAAATATGAAAGTCTAAATCAAATTTAATGGCAATGCAGCAGAAAATCATGGAGACATTTCTCTCTAAACCACAAATGTCAACCTCATGGTGGTGCTAGAAGCAAAGTCTTCAAAGGATTCACGAAAGTCTTTAGGATTCATCCTCAGGGGACCATTAATGTCTATACAACACCAGACTGACATCCCTAGAGCTGAGCCACTAACGCGACTGAAAACATGCTGCTTTTAAAAGCACTTTTGTTTTGTTTGGCTGTAACATAATAATTTCATCAAAAATTCAACAGCATGATCATAGTTTTACTGTATTCCTCAAGAAGGATTAACCAGTTATTCATTAACCCTTTGTTTATTGTAGTATGACTATGGTGGCTGGATGCCCAACACTCCCATCTCCCTACAACTCCCTCCACCAACCACAAAGGGGACAACAAGCAAGGACACGATGCTGCAGACATTCCCTGATGTCAACACAACAGTTCAGGGCATGGCCACCATGTGGCTCCTCAGCAGGCGGTCTTCTGACTTCGTAAGTACCCAAGACTTAATAAAAAATTTCATGAATCATAACATTATATAGATGTTAGTGAAAAAAAAAAAATAACTAAATGTGTCACTGATCATCAGGTCCCATTTGGCCAGTACCCGGACGACCATTTCAGTGAGGAGATTCCCCTCAATCTGATAAAGGTTTTTCAGGGAGAGCTTGAAGTGTTAAGTACAGCCATCAAAGTCAGAAACAAGAGTCTGGAAGTCCCATACACATACCTGGATCCAGTGGAGGTAGAAAATAGTGTTGCCATTTGAATATCAGAAGGTGTGACCACCTCAGTTGTTGGCCAAATTCAGCTTCACATTGACAAAAGGGACCAGGGGAAAAACTGTATATTTTCAGTGCATGCTAACCTGTGATTTAAGATAAGCATACAACTAAAATCATCATCCACATAATTCACATTTTAAATCTTCTTATTTTACTACTAGACAATACAGGGCAGTCTTTTTTTTTTTTTTGAAGATGTGTGTTTATTGAACAAAATGTGACAGTTTGCCATTGTTTGACTTCACTGGATTATTGTTTTATTCTTTCCTGTCTTGACACAGAACTTAATTAATTAATGAAGCAGTTATTCTTCCTGGAACAACTCATACAGTATGTGTGTGTACTCTATGTCAGTCGTGAAGTTTCTGTGCTATGATGAAATTGAGCTACACTCTGATTTGCGTTTGATCCAGTTTTATTCTGAGCCACTCAATCTACATTATTACTCAGCATATTTTTGTGAGAAACAATGAAAACTGTTTCATGAGTATTATTTTGCCATTTCATTGCTTTAATTTTTGTAAATGTTACTGAAAAAAATAAACTTTCATTCAAGCTTTTTGTCAATAATCTTTATGTGCTATCGGGATGAAAACAAACACGATGGTGTATATAAATATAAAACTCATGTGGCTGATTTGTCATTTAATAATCAAAGCCAAAGCCTCATTAAAGACAGTGCAAAGCAAGTTTGATTTAGTATGTTCTTCAAAATGATTACAAATTACTTGAATTTAACCCGCTTTAAACATTGTCTAGATATGCTACACATTCTTTATTTTACAGAATCTTGGTCTTATGTTTTAATGTGTAGTGTGAATGTCTGCCTAGTGAACAACCACAGTTCTGTCTACTGTCAGTACAGTCTACTGTAAACTGTGGCCAACTTTCAGAGTAAGTGGTTAAGTCGATATATTGATGTGTTCTAAATAGAGAGAGGATCAATGTTATCAAAGGAGAAAGGATCTTCTGAGCCTCACAAACAGATGTAAGGCGTTGTAACAGGAATGACAAAGTGACACTATCTCACCTCATTATTGTTATTATCATGGCTGTGTTGATGACAGTAATTGCTATACTTTGTACAGTTCTCTGTTTCGCAATCTGTGCTTTCTGTACAAGTGTTTATTGCAGTTACCTCCCACCACCCTGGTTAGCGTGCGTAGGTGGCACAGCCCAAATTAAGTATTTATATAAACATATTCAATTAATGTGGAACTGCATTTTGTAAAAACAAAGATAACAGGTGCTACGAGCAATTATATCTGTAGATGTAGAGAGATGTAGTAGACTAATGACTCCCTGGCCTGTAAAATGCGTTACATTAAATAGTGTTAGATTGTTCATCATTGGCTTGATTTATTTATTTGTATTATTATTATTATCATTATTGTAATGTTTCTTTTTCCTTTTCACCAAGTTTTAACAAAGCATACCCACAACAGAGTATTCAGTGTACATACTGAGACATTTCAGACAGACAATCATCTTAATAGCGATCTGACAAAAAAAAACATTGTATAACTGCCCCATTTGCATACTGTAATTATATAGCTGCACTAAATCATTCAACTTTCTTTTCTTTGTTATCAAAAGAAAGCACTGCTTGATATTATTATGTCTTAATTCAAGAATGAATAGGTTCCACTCTTTTTCTGCAATAGTTATTTAGTGACCTGACAGTTCAGGTCAACGTGCACTTGGGGATTTTTTTTTACATTTTTTACATTCACATTTACATTTTATTGTAAAGACTTTGTAGACTTGACTTATAGTATTTACATCATACATTGCCATCTTTCATCACTGCTGGAGACACATTACAATATCTTAAATGAGCTTTGCATAATACAGGGTATTGTTTAGTTCAAACAACTGTATGTGGAAAAGGAAATGCACTGCAGCCAGCATTACTGGTTGCACATTGACCTCACTGAAACCAACTGAAACACCTTCTCTTTGTTTGCAGGAGTCTAAATATTTTGTGTCGTGCTCGACCTCCCTTAGAAAACTGTTGCTGACTGAGGTTGACAAAAATCCTCTCCCACCGTTCCCAGAGGACTCTTGGTTCCCCTGCAAGGTTAAAGTGAAGTCCCCAGAGGGAGACACTTACGACTTTCCCATGTACCACCGGATCGCTGGCAGCGAGGTTCACTTGTTCAGAGAAGGGACAGGCTTTTGGAACTGCATTGGACTACTATGGTACGTTGTATTGTACACAAATACATACAAGAATATATATTGTTAGACTGCACTCATACTATAATTTAAAATTGCTGTCCTTCACCATTCTGTTCTATTCATCCCTGCTGGGATGTGTATAAAGAGGGACTACCTCACTGCATGAGGGCTGAAAACCCTTTTTCTCTGCCTTGCCAGGTCTGCTTCTCCTAAAGCAAGACTGCAGAATTTCTCTACACTGCATCTGCTGGGTGAGGTCCTCAAGTCTTATCAGACAGTAGTTTTTGAAATCCCAAGCAGAAGGACTCTTAACTGAACCAGCCCAAATAAAGTCAAGAAACAATGTTGTGCAAATGTATATATGTATTTTTTTTTTTGTGAATCAAATTGACACTGAAACAATGAAATATCTTTTGCTTCTCTGCTTACCAAATAATAAATAACAATTTTCTATAACTGAGGAACATTATTATTACAGATTATGTTCAGAGTAACATGCAGGTGGTAAAACTCAACTTTAACTCCAGACTATGTTCAGCAACACTTGAGGGAAGATGTGTTTATTTGGCTACCAGTTCTATCTCAGCTTGATGTGATGTAACTGATGGACATGGTGTCTTACCTGAAGAAATGTGGGTATGTTTCTGCAGTTTGCTCGCTGAATTAATGATTTAGCTGACTTCAAACTGTTCAAGTCCACTGTCAATCATATAACAACACTGCAATGCCTTTGTATGGACAGACAGTAAAACTGCGATGAAGTGCTGGAGCAAGGAAATGCACAATGCATTTTAAAAAAATATCATTTGGGATTAAATATAATGGGAAAATCAGGGTCCAAATTATTAGAAAGACTCTTCTTTATTTATCATCATCACCAAAATTCACACAAGCTTATAATTTGCTCTAAAATGTCAAAAAGAAAGGCAAAGCGTTTGGATGCAGTCAAACCATCAAATGGAAAGTGCAGCACTCGATGGCTCCCCTTGTCTTGCTCCACAAAACACCTGATGCTATGTTGATGCCAATTGCTATTCAGGTGAGACAAATTTACACAATACTTGAGCTGAACAACACATCCAATATGAAATTCAGTAGAAGCCAGTTTTGAGATTTGCTACTAGATAAAGCGTATTTGACTGAGTTTGTTTATTGGACAAAGGGCATTGGATTTATGTCCTCGTGGAATGTTTTGACATTAAACTTTTCTTTGTAGCACCACCATGTGGACTCCTTCAGTAACATGCAGTCAATGACCTTTATAGAGCAGTCTACTTATCATATTTTGTTTCATATGATATGATGCTTCTGGGTTTCTGCTATTTAATTGGTAAAACTCTGTCCAACTCTGTCATTGTTACAGTGTGTAGTGAGTTTTTTAGTGTTCCCTACCACTCACAAAAAAAGTGTAGTGGTAGTTGGTTCAAAAGTGAATGAGTCATTAAAATTAAAGTGAAACACTTAGTCTGACTCACAGCTTACATACACAGTTATTTCCAAACATAGCAGCTTTATTGTTACCAGTTTAAAAAAAACTGCTATATGACAACTTTTGTTCATCTGATTGATGAATGAACGCCCCTTTCTCCCCAGCATTGCAATCATGAATGTATAGAACAAAAGAAAAAACAAAAAAACAAACAAACAGCAGACTGTAATGGCAGATATTCATTATAATGGTCTTGACTGGGCCCATGGAGGAATCTTTTAAGGCTTGAACAGCCAAGTCAGCCAGTTAAGCATGGGCCAAGACTATGTGAGATACTGCCTTTTGAAGTCCTTCATGCCAAATGTTCCAGACAATTTTAAAATGCATTCCTAGACAAATACTGAAAGGTTCATGACTTTCCAGCAGCGGCTCAACATCTCACATAATTGGTCGTCTTTTTCAACTTAATTTCTTGCTTTTGATTCTCCAGAAATGCCTAAAACTAAAAACTACTGCCTGAAGAGGTGATGAGAGGACATTAGTCTGTGTCTCAGCCTCTGCTTAGCAGATGACAATCAGGTCTTTTCTCCTACTGCACGACTGGTTGATGGCCAAGATTTTTGAGAGAGGTGCAGATTTCAGCGAGCATCAACTCAGTGTTCACCTGCTGCGCACTCACCTGCTCACTGAGGTTTTTTCAGTGTCACCGCTGCGCAACATGTCCATGGAGCAGCCTCTATACAAGGTACATACTTAAGTGTGTCTGGTACTACACATTTGAATGCGAAGAGCCTGTTAACTTACACAAAACACATTGCTAACAAAGTTTATTGTAAAATGATAATTTTTTTTGGTCTGCATGGTTTAAGTTAATTTGGCCTTTATATGAGAAACAATTTCCCCTTTTGTTCACTTTCTTTCTCAGAGGTAGATGAGAATATGGATGCCACTCACATGTCTGCAGCCAGCAGCCAGTTAGTTTACTGCAGTTTAGCACAAAGCCTGAAGATGAGGGGAAACTGATCATTTCTCTGATAATCTCTAAATTTGTTACTCTCCTCAACTCCTAATTTCTCGCACAGGCTACACGTGCCACATCATATGTAGCTTGACTTTAACATATATCAAAGGATGGAATTTTTAAACAGGTTGGATGTTACCAACAAATTAATGTGTTTCACAGCTAATTAGATAAGTTTCTTTCATAACTGTGTTTCATTTACATATGACTGTTCCCTAGTTTGCAGCCTAACATGGAGAGGCTATGCTCACAATCCTGCAGAGATCACTCTCCTCAGTGACCTACAGCTCCCTCTGAGCACCAGATGACATTGCTGAGCACGAACTGCACTGGTGGCTGTGCCAAGTTTCTACTACAGGGATGATGGACTAATGCTTAATAGCATCCACAGGTACTATAGGCACTTTCCCCAGCTTAGCTATGGCTGTAGGGACACTACTATATGCACTCGGAGCACTTTCTGGAAGCATCTTTGGACAAAAGACTCTGCCAAATGATTGTAATATACAGCTTCACACTTGGCCATATCACAATTTAATATCTTGTTTTATGAGATAATGGTTGTTTCAGTGGTGTACAATGGCTATACAAGAGGGTGTGTACATTTAAGGTGCTGTGAACTGAAAAAAAAAGAAGCATATAGCTGAATCTAAATCTTCCAGTGGTGTTCATGCTGCCTAATTCTGTGGTAAATAACAACTACATTACACTTGACTTCATATGTAATTTGTTTCCTCTAGTGAAAAAGTAATGTTATAAATACAGAAAATCCTCTCACACCTATACTGTTAAAATATTACTGACATATTTCCTTTCTTATACCTAACAATAATGCTAATGTCTTAGTTTGGTTCATATCTGTCCCCCTGTGTCAGGTATAACTAGCGTGACAAAGTCTTCTCAATGCCCGGGAAGTGATGTGTTTTACATATCAACACAGAACACAGAAGTGAACTGTGCCAAGTTCTGTGGGCTGTTTTGTAATGTAGTAGGTAGACAGCTGTGCAGGGACTGGTTTATCTTCCTTCACCTTTACAGAAGAACAGAATGTTTGGAAAATCTTTAAGTGAAATTATGGAAGTGATAAGCAGCACAACAAATAAGCGTACTTTACGAAACAGAAAGAACCAAAACAGGCAGCGGAAACAGTGGTTTGTCTTTTAATAAGCATAATACTCTAACCCCAGCACCCAGGAGCCTAGAGACTATGTTGGATTTGTTTGGTGGGATTGTTTCCAAGGTTTCCTTCATGTTATCCCTCATGTATTTCATGCTGCTATGCTGTATTGCTGCAGCAGGGATAATCTCTGAGACTGTATGCCAACTTAAACTGTATTGCCAGTTTCATTTTCTATGTGACATGAGTGTTCCTGAAGGATGTCAAAGTAATAATATAACATTGTAGAAAGAGCCTAACAATATATTGAGTGCCCCTGAATGGACTGCAGTGTAGCAGCCTAAAACCTGACAAGAGTTTGTCCCGATGTTGTTGTTTAAAAAACCTAATTTAAAAAAAAGTTTTTACCTCTCTCAAAGGTTTGTGAAGGGAGTGTTTGGCCACTACTTCAAGAGTGACGCTGAGGTTTGCCAAGACTCTGAACTACAGAAGTGGATTCAGAGCATTTTGAGCATGGATTCCTTTCCCAGGCATTCACAGGTGTGCTTAAAGACTAGCTGACATTTATTATTCAGAATATACATCTTTTTGGACAGAAGCCTTCTTCTTTTTTTTTTTATACATCATACATCTTTAATACATGATACCTTTTAATATTTTTAATCTTTGTTAGTGACTTGCAGTATGACTGTGGTGTCTGGATACCCTACACTCCCGGCAGCGTCCTCACAACAATCCTTTCCCTTTGTAAGTGTTCAAAACTTTATATAAATTATATATTATAGTATATAAATTCTTCTGCAGTTTCAGGGAAAGAAAATCATAAAATACTATCTGATTATACCTTAAAAATGTCAACAAGCTCTTTTCTCAGAACTGTATCTCTACATATTTTTGAAATTGCACTCAAATTGAAACCTCATGTCAGAAAAAAATTGTAATGTTGGTCATGTCCTGTTCTTTGTCTTGTTAGCACATTTTGTCAGGCCCCTCTTGGCCAGTACCCAGAGGAGCATTTTTGTGAAGACATTCCCTACAAGCTGATAAAGGACTTTCAAGGAGAACTTGAGTACAGTGATCAAAAGAAACAAGAGTCTGGAAGTTCCATACATATGCAGTATTGCAGTGAAAGCAAAGCAAGAACTGCGAGGGAGGTAAAACTCTGTTGTATGCTTTAGAAAATGATCAGCAGCAGTACAAAACTGTTGTTTGTGGTATATTGACTCAGAGCTGTAAACACGCTGCTATGATCTATTAATGGGTTATTTTTGTTCATTTATCTGATATCAAATCAGTTTAGTCCTACAAAGGTATCCCTACAAAATAGCTGTCATGCCACAATAAGTTTAGAAACAGATGGGAATGTTAGTGTAGTAGTGTGTGTGTGTGTGTGTGTGTGTGTGTGTGTGTGTGTGTGTGTGTGTCTGTGTGTGTGTCTGTGTGTGTGGCTGTTGTGCACTTATAGGTGTCAGGTGTTTTTTTTTTACTTAATATTTTGACAGCAAAGAAAGATTATTAATAATATTATTAGTACAGTCAGAGATGTTACTGTGTTACTGACAGTAAAGATTTTGAATGTTTTGAATAAAAAAATTACAAGTCCTGCTCCTTTGCCTTATTTTCAGAATACTCCATCTTTCCTCATCAAGTCTGGGCTGTGGTGGAAAGAGAGTGAGCAGAGCATTCAGCTTTTGGAAGTTTTGGACCACATCCATAGGAAAGAAACTGGGGGACATTATTACCAGGTTTGCATGCAACCTTATTTTCAATACAATGGCCTGTTTGATTGTTTTCATCCCGTAAACTACTGCAATCAAGGACAGTAATATAAGCCTCAGCTCTTGTGTACAGCTGCAGTGATTTTTTTTATGACCTTGGTCGGTAATAAGTCATGCAGTACAGCTAAAGCTCAAACTTTATTCCCTTTAAACTGTTGCTTTGGAAATGAACACCTCCATTTAAGGTAACTGCTTTTCCCATGTCTGGATGGAGCAGAGACAACAACATCAACAGTGGCAGGTCAGTAACATCCAGAGCATCTATGCAGCATTTCACAAACAATCTCATGCAGTCCCAGCAAATTGCAATGAGAAGCTTTCACACTTCTGCAGTGATGTATTCTTACGAGATCCTTGGCCCTGGCCATGACTCTCCCAGCACTGACTCCTACCCAGAGGGTATGTCTAACAAGTTCCTCAAAGTGGTCTCTTTCACTTCCCTTCCAACTTTATCCCCAATTATTTTCCGTATTCCCCATCTTTGAGAACCTCCAGCGGTCATCTGCTCTGACCTGCCAGTGCTTCTCTGTTGAGTAAGCATTGCCAACCTAACCTGGAAGACCTCTCTTTTCAGAATGACAGATTCCCTCACCACCAGTGAGTGAGGCTGTGAAAACACTCCACACAAGGTGTGAACACACACCAAATTGGCAGGCTATTCTTGTAGCATTATTAGGGGGGTAAGCAGAGAGTAGAATACATACATCCAAAAAACTTTCACAAATGATGGACCAACAATACAAAACAAAACAAAAAACCAAAGGCAGAAATCAGACAAAAGATGGAGACATGCTGATAGCTCCCAGGAAATATTCAGACTAAACTGACAATACCTGGACTGAAACTTTGCTCCGTTAAATGAGACGTGCTGGAAGCAGTCAGTGCAGTGTGCAGATCTTTTGTCTGACTTTACCATAATTAGTGGCAAAAAGTATATATATATTTTTTCAAACAGAAACCGATTAATCTGTGACTTAACTGACGGATTAATCTGTTGATCTTTGCCTTGATTCATCACTTTATTTGCTGATAAGTACAAAGCCATTAACATCTACAAAGGGAGCTGGGTAGGTAGCTCAGACGGATCAGACTGATCTTGAATAAATGCGGTAAAAGAAAAACAGAAGCTCTGAAAACTGGCACTTAATACGAGAGGGGAAGAGTTCATTGTGTTTGAATGTCCCTCACATCTCTCTATGATGTAAGACTGTGCACTTTTAATAATGAGATAATATTAAAGTTGTAGGTTTTAATTTTGTCTCCACTCTTTGGCTATCTAACAGATCTGTCTGCCTCATCCTTATGCATGCGGATTGACCTCCCTACTGTTTAGCTCTGTGAACAGTCTCTCATATTTAACTTCATCATTTCATTTCCTCTTATGACATTCATTAGTGACGCATTAGCATTGATTCCGCGTTTCCATGGAACAAACAGCGTGACAGAGTCTAGGGAAGTCTCATGCCTTAGGTCAGCAAGAGGCTTCATGCTTTATTCTACATGATCTGAAAAGGTGTTTGACATTTCCTCTTTTAATTGTGTCTCAGTTTATGTGTGTACATATGTGAGAAAAGACAGAGGAAATGCCTGACTTTGCCTCACTTCCAGAGACAACTGGGAAACCACAGAGAGGAAAACACACACAAACACTGAGATACAGGGAAATACACACATCTGTATTAGCTATTGCCTCTGCCCTGCCTCAGATTTCTCTCTGCTGTGGTAGTTTATCTTAATAAATGGGCTGTTTGCTTGCCCTTTCTGTCCCAAATAAGCTGCCCTGAGGCAAAATGAAGATTTTTTTTTAGGTATTTCATCACAGTTCGGTGACAGGATTTTGGAGAATCATCTGTTTGTAGACTCATCTAATATCGGAACTGCAGACCTTATTTGAGCAAACAAAAATTTGATTCATTTTCTGTGCGTGTGTTTGTGAGACTTGGAGAGAAAGAGAGAGAGAGAGAGAGAGAGAGAGAGAGAGAGAGAGAGAGAGAGAGACAGAGAGGTTATCCATGGTAACTACCTCCTTAAATACAAGTAGTCACTTTGACCCAGTTATGTTAAAAGATAGTTGATTAATAGGGACAAAAATGTTTTGAATCTCTCCAGTATTAAGTGAGAATGTTGAACTGATTCGTTTATGTAGCTTCGGACTACAAAACTAGTAACATAGTGTGAAGGATATGTGTTGTGGTTGCTTCCGGTTCTTATTTACAATGGTGGTTGAATTAATGGCTCAAACTATATTTGAGGCTTCCTATTCAATTTGGTGGGTACCTGCCAGTCTTCAGACACAAGTATGCTCCATGGCCGTGGCATAAAGAAAGAAAATTCATCGTTGAATGTCAGTTAGGAATATAAAATGTGAAATCAGACCATGTGTCCTTCTACCCTTTTGCCGGTCTGCATGTGTGAAAGAATTTTGTCATATGCTCTGCAAACCCTTGCGCTCTTTAATTTGCGCTATTAATTCAGATGACCCAGCACAAATCAATCTTTTGATTTGCATCAAACTTACCGAGACTCTCTGTTGCATACATTGTCTTGAATAGGGATTTTTTGGTCAATCTCTGATGCTACTCTTATCCATAAAAGACATCTTGAATCCCACAGTTGACCAATATTCTAATATCACATTGTACCAAATAAGGCAAAGTGTCCTTTATAAAGTAAACACACTGATTAGAGAAGAAAGTTTGTGAGCTGTAGCAGTAATTGGATTTTGTTATGAAACTGGTAATGTATAAATGAGGCTCCGCCATAACATTATTCTGACATAAATAAGAGAAACATTGTGGTTTGATGGTTTGATCATTTTACCCAGCCCTAGAATGGGGCAAGTAGTTAGAAGTTCATTATACTAAAGGCGAGGTTGCCTTTAGTATAATGAAGTTTCTACTGTACACAAACACAGTTGTATTTGTTCCTCACCAAAATACATTGTGTGCAACCTTAGGGTTTAATAAACACACTGAGTGCATTACCTACCTCTTCTGACATTGTCTAAGGCTTTCTTTGAACATATGCTCAATGGGCACTTTATTAGGAACACCATACCAAATAGTGAGTAGGGCCTCCCTTTGCGCCCAATACAGCCTCAATTCATTGTTTGATTCCACAAGATGTCAGAAACATTCCCTTGAGATTCTGGTCCATGTTGACATGACTGCATCACTGCATCATTACTGAAGATTTGTCAGCTGCACATTCAAGTTGTAAATTCAAGTTGTAAATCTCCCACTCAGGATTCAGATCTGGTGACTGGAGAAGCCACTGAAGTCCATTGAACTCACTGTCATGTTCATGAAAACAGTTTGAGATGACTTTTGCATTATTATGCTGGATGTAGCCATTAGAAGATGGTAAATTATGGCCATAAAAAGATGCACACAGTGAGCAGCATTACTCAGACAGACTGTGACATTCAAACAATGATTGACTGGCATTGAGGGGCCCAGAGTTTGCCAAGAAAACATTGCCCACACCACCAGTAGCAGTCTGGACTGTTGATACAAGGCAGGTTGGGTCCATGGATTCATGCTGTTGATGCCAGATTCTGACCCTACCATCTGCATGCCTCAGCAGAAATCAAGATTCGCCAGTCTTCAGCTGTCAGTTTTGATTCCATGTGTTGTGCATTCTGAGATGCTTTCCTTCTCACCACAGTTGTAAAGAGTGGTTATCTGTTTTTTGTTTTTCCATACCATTCTAAGTAAACTCTAGAGACTGTAGAGCACAAAAATCCCATGAGATTAGAAGTCCTAGAAATTCTCAAACCAACCTGTCAGGCACCAACAATCATGCCACAGTCAAAATTACTGAGATAACATATTTTTTCCCCATTCTGATGTTTGATGTGAACATTAACTGAATCTCCTGACCTGGATCTGCATGATTTTATGCATTGCACTGCTGTCGCATGATTGGCTGATTTGATAATTGCATGCACATGCAAGCCTTCCAAATAAATTGCTCGGTGAGTGTAATAAAAGCTGAATTGTTAACGGCACATTGCTGTCCTCTTCTCCTGCTGATAGATTGGAGCATTTGTACCTTTTCTGGCATCAGCTGCTGTTGTTGCATTCAAACAGTACAATGCAAAGAATCTATGAGGACATGCTCATCAAAACTTTGTTCTACAGCTCCACTACTAAAAACTCATCAGGGTGCCTTTAAAAATAAGTATTTCTCCTAAGCACAGTATTACTATCAGATACAAGCATAAGAAAAAAACATGCTTTGTTTCTCATAACATGTCAGTCAAATGTATTTTATTTACATACTGGTCTGGATAAATCTGAATTTGGTGAATGCACCCATGCATACAGAAAACCTCTAAATTCCAGCCGATGCCCTTCATTGTCACAGCATACAATATGCAACTATGTGCTTTGCAAGTTACAGACAGAGCATTATACCATAACACAATGAACATACACATTTTGTGCACTTTAAACACTACCTTGCACTACACAAGGTTTCAATCTGTATACATGTCCTTTGATTAAAAGTTGAAATATCAACCGTTTTTAAAATCCAGTTAATATTCATGTTTGAATTAACAGAACATATAAACCGCACAACAAATGGGATCATAGATTTTGAGTATGTACACGCAACTACATTTACAATAATACAATTTGTGAAAGCCTAAAAAGTTGTTGGTGTTGTTGTTTTTATAACAAACTGCACTTAATATAACAAAGCAGGTACTGTATAATAGAAAGTAACTGTTGATTTGCAAGTCACAAATCATACACAGATTCTGTTTGACACTTTTCAAGTATCTGAAAAACATGACTGTGGAGTGTGAAGACAACTTTAGGAGGCTTCAATAAAAGATCAGGGTAGAAAAAGTGCTTAATTTTCAAACTCTCCTACCAGACAGATCTTTGAAATACTGTGACAACAAAAAAAAAAGCTGCGCTGTTTCAGTCAAAGTTGTGCGACAGAACAGTAACAATGCCAAAAACTCAAAGTAGACCAACAGAAGCAGACCTAAACTGACTCTGACTCAGATTTGGAGTAATCTGGATTAGAACCAAATTGTGTCAAACGCATTTTGTCTTTTACATATTTCCTTTTCTATCTAACCTTCAAAGAAATGTGTACCAACTCTGATGTTTTGCTGATCAAAACAACTACAAAATGCACCCCTGGCCACATGTTTTAACATCAAGCAAATAAAAAAGCAATGGCTTATGGTTTAAAGGATCAAAGTGAGGAACTAAGTGAGGGAACGATCCTCTCTCCAGGAAGAAATGAAGAGACTGTGGGCCTCTCAGTGGTGTGGCTGGAAGGCTGTCAGGGCTGTGTAAGGTGGAGGACATTTCCATGGTAAGTAGATACATGCAGGTTTCAGACTAACAAGGTGATGGAAATGAGAGGGAGGCTGAGACAACAGGAGTATGATGCTGAAATCCGCCCATGAGATTCGGTTCAGTCCTGTTATTCATGGGCAGTAGAGAAAGAGAAACCCACTGTTCTGCAGACGCACAATTTTTCGGATATCGGTCACAGGATGGCTGGGGGGGGGCAGGCAGAGTAAGGGGGTGTCACAAAAGAGTCAGTTCTCTTTGAGATGATTTTCCCTCTTGTTTTCTTTCTGCCTTTTTCTGCTCTGTCAGTCAGAGTCTCCTCAGATTGTGCTCCTCTGTGCAGGAGCCTTTCCTCAGGGTGATGTCGTCGACAGCCATCTCTCCGCTCCTGCCTCGCCCACGCTCCCCCTTCAGGATCACCTGGTGGATAACAGCACAGTGCACACTGAGGTACTACCACGGAGCAACAGTCATCACATGCTACTTCATGATAAAAGAAGCCTTCCTGCATTTGTTCTCCAAGCGGACCTCAATCTTAAATTTTACAGATCCGTTCTTTTGAAGTGCAGACTGTGATTTATTTTTTATTAAAAGGTTATAAACATTTCTCTTCACTACTGTCATTTCAGCATGCTGCATGAGTGAACTTCCTTGATATGTTTATCGTTATACTTACACTTTCCAGGCCTGTGCCCCATAATGTGATTTGGGTGTGCCTCCAGCCATTTCCACCTGTGCGACCCCACACCGCTGGACTGTACTGCTTTCCCTTCTTCACAAACACTTGCAGCATGCCCACATGATGGCCTGCCAGCTTGTGCCTGAACGACAGGCACAGATTGCCGTCATTCCAGGGAGGGGTGAGTGGAAGGACCAGCCGGGCTCCTCGTCCAGTCCTCTTGTTTCCTACCTCAGGAATAGTGAGATACCGTCCACCTGGAGCGGCAAGTGACAGAGTATTAGAGTCAATTAATGATATTAAACAAATGGAGTCTTGCTGTAGTCCAGACAGGACTACAGGCAGTTATTTCACAGGTGCATGTTCCATACATCTACTGCTCATGTATGTCAACAACCAATCTTTCACAATAGATCGGCATCTAATCATTGCTGATTTGAATGAATTTGTCATAATTTACCATCCCTCTCTTAAAGCTGGCATGAAATGATTCTGAGAAGAAATTACGCCATTTATAACTGGGTTCAGAGGTTAAAGGGTCAGTTTATCCAAAAGTAAAAATAAACAAACAAAAAAAGAAGCTGTTTTTTCCCACTTGCTCTTTTGGGGCATCGTGCCATACAGACAGTATTGATTTTCTTTCACTAAAGCATGTGATGCCACTCCAGTGCAGCTCTGAGTGGCATCTCATTTGTTAGGACAGAACAGTCAGGATGATCGACAGACCTTACTGGGAACAGTTTTCGTTGGGGCTATTTTCTTTTTAAGAAACACTGCCCTTGGAAACTGCTGACATCAACTTCTGTGGATTTTCCTGAGTAAGTGGAACATTTTTCTGGAAAGCCAAGTTGTAGTTAAGTTCTCCAAAATGCAATTTTTGATTTCTTTGAGCAGCACAAATAAAATTCAATACACTTCACTGTATTTGGGTGCCAGAAAAAAAAAAAAGAAAAAGATCGTTTACAAAGTAGGTATGTAGGTTGGTAGGTCTTTCTTTCTGTCACAACACACTTGGACAGTATTATATATTTCATCCTTTGCATCCAACTGTGGAATTGGTAGAAATGATGCAATAAGAGATGCCGAAAAAACAGACAATTGAGAAAGACTTGACCCACTTATATTTCTTCACCTCAAAACAGCCAGTGGCAACTTTTTTTTTTTCTAATTAATTCATGCGTTAGTTTATGATAGTAGAGCTTTATCGTTTTAAAAATTTAAAGGTAAAATTGCTTCTGGGTAATAGCTGATGAATGTTGATATATTTTGCTTATCTAACAGATCTGTGTATGGCTGGTGTTAACCACAGGGGGTCCAATAAGTATCTGTAGGCCACTGAGGCTTTCTGCATTATTTATGAGCTCCCTCCGAATCTGTGCCAATCCTTTAAGAGCCATGTGCGTTTGCCAGTGGCTGTCTATCAAAACAACTTTAAGTGATGAACAGCAAATAGTTACATGCTTCACAACACTGAAAATGTAGGTATAGATGGACACACACATGTCCATAAATCTGACAGGGTAATGTTGAAAAGTGGAATTACTCTTAGATCCTGTTCATACCTGGTATTAACATGCGTGATCCAATCACAAGTGGACTGTACAGGTGTACAGTACAGGTGTGAATGCACCCAAGACACATTGAGATCTGATCACTCAGACCACATTCGGAGGTGGTCAGAGTCGCATATGGCCACAATCCTTTAGCAGTGTGTCCATTGAAGAACACATCTGAAGACGCATTTTAATGCCCGGTGTGTACTGACGTACTTAGAGCTGTCCACTTGTGATCATATCACCCAAGATATATGTTAATACCAGATGTGAACAGGACCTTTGCTTATGATTTGCTGTGAATGATTTTCCAGGTCTGGGCAAAAATCCTTATTTGCACTAATGAGTGAGGACAAACTTGGCTGAATGAAGCCCCAGTCTGAATGTTTGGAAACACACTTGTAACTGTAAGAGTAAGCCAGTTGGCCGTGGAAGCTACATCTAGTTAGCGTTGCTTAAACAGTGCCAGTATGCTGCACTGTTTAGTCTTCACACTGCCTCTACTGAGGCCTCTCAATGTAATTCACCACAACTACTCCTTTTCTGAACCCCAAGAAAAACAGTGTTGTGTTTCCATTTAATGTAAGCTACAGGTATCGCTGACGGGTCACGTAATCCACTTCTCATTTGCATCACTTTGTAGAGCAAAGCACTGATCTGCAGAAAAGACGTACTACTTCCCTCAAGTAATTTTCATCTTGACCTGTAATTGAGCAGAAGCAAATTGAGCCGCTTTGATTGTCTGACTGCGTGTGTGTTTGCACGTGTGCGTGTCAGTAAAGGAACGCAGCTACTCTCATTTCCATTTACTGACTATAGAATAAACAATTTTCTTTATTTGAGTATGTGAATGAGAAAAGTTGGCCCCCGTCCTTCAATTACCTGACGGATCAGGCGTCGTCTCCCAGTGCAAGTCTCCGTCTTTGTCCCTGATCCAGCCACAAAGACCATCATCAAAGGAGCAGCTCAGATACCCCGAATCTGAAAAGGATGAAACACACTTTTCAGAGAAGTGGAGGACATACACACATTTAAAAAGGCTTCAGTCTGCCCCCTAATGCTTCACAAGAGCCCTGCTGTGTGCCTCTAACTTCACCGGGAGCAAGAGGACTGCTGAAGATCCTTCTCCTGCACAAGATGATAAAATAAAAGTGCAAACATTTGTTAGAATGTTGTAATCTTGAGAGCTGAAGTGGAAACACATTCATCTAAAAAAAAAAAAAAAGTCACATATTTGTATCAGTTGCTGAAATAGCTGATATCAGAGTGTGTGTATGTGAGTGAGTGTACTTTTACACAAACAACTTATTGTATGCATGCCGTACACCATAATAAAATACATTATGGTTACAAAAGAGAGTCATAATATTCAGTGATTGATGATTTCTCTCCTAGCAATGATGCCTAAACAATAACATTAAGAGAACGCAGGCAAAACAGTTACAGTATTATCCATGCATTGCTGTACAAATTGGTTGGAAGATAAGAATAACATCCATCATTTTGTCCCTGAAATAGGGTTTCCAAAAAACACTTCTCAGTTCATTTTCTGAGCCAATGAAAACGCCTTCTCTCTTGACTCCACATAGCAAACGATGCACTGTGAAACCAAAACGAACACACAACTAAATGATCAGGCAATTTAATCTGCATACCACTGACATAAATAAATCACATAGAACAAATATGACAGACAAAAAGCTGTCTCTTCACCAAATCTATTTTCTTATTATTGTTGTAGGAATTCTACATCAAGTACTATGGAGCTTACGAACAGAACACTGATGTACTTCAAAATGATCAATTAATCATTCAAGCAGTCAAGCGAGCATAATGTGAAAAGTGGAAAAGTCTGGCAGTACATCCTGGGCTGTGAGCCATTATTTAAACAGATATGGCCAGACGTCATGTGTCACCTCCTGGTGAAAGGCCTATCAAACACATCTGGTCATAATATAATATCTTCGAATCTGCAGCAACACTGCAGTAGTTGATTGTCAGTTTCATTTTGCCCGTAGTAAATGTGTCTCGTCTGTCATCATTTGAGCTGTGAAGTCTGCTACGAGCCTGGCAGCTGCGGACTGTCTATGTCAAATATGTTGTGTTTACCTGGGTCGTCTTTGGCTTCAT
Organism: Toxotes lorentzi; assembly: GCA_037833715.1. NCBI lineage: Eukaryota > Metazoa > Chordata > Actinopteri > Toxotidae > Toxotes > Toxotes lorentzi. Next base: position 9,192,680 of record JBBMJY010000020.1, read on the forward strand.
CTGCCGTGTTGCCGGGCACAATGTCAAAGTCCATGCGGAAAACATTGTTACCACCTTGGTTCCGATGGCCTGAGGAGAGGTGAGAGATGCAGGTTTAGATAAAGGATTAACAAAGGTATTATATTTGCTCACTGGCATCCCTCTTTGTGGCTTTGTGTGGATTTGTTTAATTACTCTACAAGGACTCTGCAAGGATGAATCAATGTCATGGTTTAGTGCCTGCGTGTCCAGAGATAAGCACATTTAAAAACACTGCATTGTTGACTGCAGAGACCAAAATACCTGAGGAAACCTGCAGAAACACCACCAAGTCAAATGTGAATCATAAACAGAAAAAGGGCAATGGCTCATCTGATGCAACCTCTGGTTAAATGTTGCTGCTACATGACCTGGAGCTACATACATGCATACACACAAACACACATGTACAGTACACAGCTAGTCCTGAAATAGCCTCTTTCCTTCTCCAATGGGGTCACAGTGCCAAAAATACTATAAGCCAAGCTGTCTTATGAAAGGTCAACTGACAAGTGAAGCATAGAAAGCTGGTACTTTTACTTTTACTATGACAAATCGTTTGCAGCAAAAGACGCGCTGACCTTTTAACTCTGTTAGAATGAGAGTTGACTTTACTGTTTTCTAATCCGTTATGAAATCTGTCTTCATAAAGAAAAGTGTCAGTAAATGTAAAACACAGATAAACATCCTCATTTTTTAATTTATTGCATCTGCAGATGAGACAGGGCAGTGGAATTTACAGTAATGAGATAACTACTCCCAATTTCCCAAACAGATTCTTGCTCCTATGCACCAAATGTGCCTTAACCTGCACTTGAACTGTCAGTCCCCCTGCCTCCCTAACATGTGCCCCCTATCTTAAGCCTGAGTACAGAAAGGGCCAATCCCCATCATGGGTCACACCACCTGGCAGACTGCGATGTAGACTGTCAGTCGTAGGAATCTGAGAGCAGGGAGGTCACACTCACACCAGGCTCTCCAGCCATGCCAGGCATGCAGGTCTGTATATGTGTGTCTGTTTGTGTGTGTCAAAGGAAATCCCCACCACTCAAACAGAAGTCTTGCATCCGGTCAAAGAGTGGATATATAAAGAATAAATAAAGTGATATGCCAATTAAAGGAGCAGTTATTTGAACAGCGTGACTAGTTGTAAAAAATAGCTGTGTTTGTCTATCTCATTTTGATGGGCCATTGATTTTGTGTACTTAACAAACAAAAAAAGATTATTGAGTTGGTTGATAATTCTCTGTAGGTCTGTGACAGTCACTGTATATAAAGACATACTGTAAAAAACAAACTCTACCAAAAGATTAAAAAAAAAAAAAAATCTACCCCAATACCACTGGGATGAAGTGAATTTTGTGCTGCTCAAACCATTGAAAATGTAGATTTGAAAAACTCAAAAATCACGTGTCTTTCCAGAAATAATGTCCTTGTTACCATGAATAATCCATAGATCTTACTGTCAACTGTTTTCATGTGACTTTTTCTTCAGTAGAAAGTAGTTCAAATGAAAACTTTTCAGAGCAAGGTCAGTGGATTATCCGGAGTAACTGGGACACTTGTTCTGCAAAGACAAATTGCTTCAAATGTATTTCTTCAATGCTTTGAGCACCACAAACAAAATACCAAAATCCTATTCATTGGTCTGAGGTGTTGGCATAAATCTCAAATATCTTTAAACCTCAGCACATAAAACATAAACTATCTGCATGGCTTGATACCACTCGAGGTAGGTTTGTAATTTGTGACCCTGAGTGAACCTGTTAAAAAAAAAAAAACTTTTGTTCAACAGCTATGTTGAAACACTTCATGCTAAATGTTACTGCACTGTCCACTCTTGGCCTTTTGGCCTTTGTGGTTTATCGCATCCATATATTTGGTGGGTTAATAAAAGCAGCTCCATGTGGATTTTCTATGTTCTGCCAAAATGTTAAGAAAACAAAGTCATAACCAATCCTTTTTTTTTTTTTTTTTTAACATTTGGACAGAAATACAGCATATTTTATAATTTCCTTTTTTTCAGATGCAGTGTGACTAACTTTCTCTTTGTTCACATGAAATTAAATCATCACACACATATCACTGTCACTGGGTGAAAGCCTTGTATTTCCAAAATGTCAGGCTTTTATGGAAAAAAACTCATTTTCAGCTTAATGTAAATGCGTTTTTGTCACAATCCAGAGGGTGCTCAAAGGGTTTAATTATTATTTATTAGGTTTTCTCATTTTACAGAGAAGCCTGAAGTCCTTTAAAGGGTAGAATATTTAAATTTTGATAAATATGTTTATTGGTCTTCTTGCTGAGAGTTAGAAGAGAAGATAAAAGCCTTAGATATGGACCTAGAGACAAGGAACAGTTAGCTTAGCTTAGCATTAAGAGTTGAAGCACAGGAAAGATGCCTGTTTGCCTCTCTGCAAATTTAAAAAAATCTGACAGCTACTGCCTTTAAAACTCACTAAATACCTCAGGGTAGGGGCAATCAACATGGTTGTTTAAGCTGGCGGACTTGTTGGATTAAACACATGGTGCTATTTAGTGAGCTTCAGATGTGTTGATAGGTGTAATTTGGAACTTTGAAGAGAACTAGGTTAGCTGTTTCCCTGCTTTTACTGCTAAATTTTATGCTAAGATAATCTACTCCCCTCCTATCTCCAGATTTGAGAGCGGTATCAATCTTCTCATCTAATTTTTGGCAAGAGATTGAATTGGTGTATTTTCCAAAATACTGAACTATTCATTAATCTATTCCTGAATTGAAAATAAGAAGAGGTAGGACATCCAAGCTGGGCGGAAATGATAATATTGATTGTGCAGGTCCAGACTGAAAGGAAACTACAAAGCTCTGAAAATTGCTCCTACCATAGTACATACCTGCACTTGAGGCACAGCTGAGGTGTTCTTCCTGCCCTGAGGCTCTTATTCAAATGATTCCTATTTCAGTCTAATTATTTGAATAATCACTCGGCGGTGTCTCTCCTCCTTCCCCTTCTCATCTTACTAAAACCATCTTCAGGAAGCTCTGATTTCCAGAACTGCTCTGCCGTGGTGCGAACTATTAGATTGATGTCTCCTTCAAGCAGTGCAGACAGGTGTTAATGTAATCTTCTCTCCTCTTTCCTTTTTCTAATTATGTGATGCCATCTGGCAAGGTGAGTAGGAACCATCGTTATCTCACCTCTTATCCTGTGCTTTGCTGTTCTCACCAAACGTTCCTATGTCAAAGGAGCTTAATGTTGGGTTTTGGTAAACACTGACTTTTGCTGTGAGCATGAAACAAGAACATTACTGTTTATGTTCAATTACAAGTTTTGTGCCATTTATACTATGGATACAGCTGGACTTAACATTCTGGTCATTCTCACTTTCTGCTGCTTTCTCCATATGGCTGTAAACTGTGTCATAATGTGCAAATTTACTGAAACTATATGTTTGATCCTGGTTGATCTACTTGTTGTATGTAGTGAGAAATTGGCAGATACAAAAAAGTTACATCTTAGCAATGAAAAAAAAAAGGATCAAGATGGCATAGTTTTATATTTCTGTTGTTGCCAACAAATCCTATAAAAAGACAAAACCTAACAATATTTTAGCCCCAGTCCTGACCCCATTAAATGGTCAGTTCAAGCAGCCTACAAAATAACCTCCTCATGGCATCCAGCCATGCGGATTGTGTCCAGGTTTTGAAATACTTAACTCTCAAAGTTCTCTCAATACAAAGGAGGTGAATTCAATTTTATTGTCACCCAGTGCGACATTGTGGCTCACTGATGTGTCGTTAATGGTTTTTGGACAACTGCAGAGGTTTGTGATGCTGAGGATTAAGCTATATCAGACTTTTGATAGGCCAACAATAGTTGTCAGCAGGGTCAGTTTATTGTTACTTTTCATGGGATTTGTTGGCAATCAGAAAAATATGGAATTCAAACTGCCTTATCCTTTAAATACTGTGATAAAAAATGTTTACCTGCAGACAAATCATCTATTAGATCCAAAAGACTGAATGTTTCAGGCTCAACAGGTCACACGTCACAGGGACTGTATCATCAAAAATATTTCATCATTTTGAAAAGGTGCAGGCATTTAACACTGTGAGAAGAGAGCAGCAGATGATTGCAGTGATTACCTTCTTTGCTGAAGGAAAAAAGAAACGATCTCAACCACTTCTCATTTGTATTTTGAATTCACTTCTGTTATTTGGTTTTGATCAAGAGTGTCAAGCTAAAACAAAGACTGATGATGCATTATGAATGCAGTTGGTGTCAAAGATTCCTGTTTGGCAGAGACCACAGTGTGACATGTGGATAAACAACAGTCTGGCTGTGCATCCGTCTGTGTTTTTTTAACTGTAGTCAAAAAGATAATTACCTAGAGAGAAAAATGTTTTTTCTTTAACACTTCTGCAATTAGTGAAACTAATTTGTCATCTTGTTAAAAATTGGAGTCATTTCCTCACAGTCTGTGTATCATACTGTAATCTGAGGGTGGATGTAGCTTGATTTACATATCCACCACTCTGAATTCTCTTATACGAGAGGGTTACATTGTGAGAGCCTCATCTTGGAATGGACAGATAGTAACCTTTGATTTAAACCATTTTCAGTTTACATTATTAAAAAAAAATCACGTTTCTTTCCTGATTTTTACAACTTAATTCAGTCATGTCATTGGCCCATCAGATAAACGGTGTACAAATGGGATCCTGTTCAGCTGCTCCAATAAGTTACATCCACACATTCATGTGTTCGAACACGAAATGGGCAATGATAATACACATCATCTGTCAAGTAAACATTACTCCTGAATCCCCAGAATGTCACATTTTCATAACAAAGATAATGTTCCAGGCTTCAGATGCAGAAACATGCGAATTTGCTCCAATTTGGACTGCACAGACCTGTCAGGGAGTTGATGAAGATGAATGGCAAGACAAATAAACGCCTTTTAAAGTCTTGACCCAAGAGTCACTGCACCATCAAACAACAAAACGCAGAGATCAGAACCTGCTGATGCAACAGGTCATTATGTTTTCTGAGCTGTTAAAGCTGCTCATTTTGTATGTATGAATAGTATGCATTTCTGCTGTATATGTGTAATGTTAAAGGTGTTGCTCATAGTGATGAAACCACAGAGAATCATCACTCAGCTGTTTAAAGTGTTTAAGCTTTGGTTTTATGGCCCACAACTTTACTGTTTTGGTTCACACTCACTGCTATCATCAGCATCCTTTCCAGACACAGCATCTGTTCTCAGTGAAAAAGCATTTAGAAGCTAAAGAGGCAAATATTTCCCTAAGGAGTAGATAAAAAACAAAACTGGGCTGAAAAGAGAGTGAATGTGGGGCTTCATCTGCTGGCCAGTAACATGACTCCAAATGAATGCTAATGTTGCTCTGTGCCTCCAGGTAAAAAAAAAAAAAAAAAAAAAAGCACCTGTCTGGTAGCAAGTTCACCATATCAGTTTAAGAGGTGATAACATGTTGGTGTTGTGTGAACAGGTTGTTGCACTGCTCCCAAGTGGCCAAAAAAAATTAATACAGTTTTAAAGTTTTGCTTAAATAGTATTTGTAAACAAACCTGTGATTTAATTTGTGGTCAGTTAAAAAAAAAAACAAAAAAACAAAAAACGCCATCTATAACTTTGATCGATATCGATCTTTTCTACAAACTTGCAAAAACTTGCAAGAATGTTATTAGGTCAGCATCAATATGTAAAAACAAAATAAAATGAAAATCTAGATCTTACTGGGCACGTCCCCTCTGTGCTTGGTGACCTCCTTTTGGATGGTGTTGTCTACAGGGGTGATTGGTGGTGGCATTGGGGGGAGTCTGGTGGGAGTTCCTGGCCTTGATGTGATGTAGGGCTTGCGTGTGGATGCTTGTGGCTCCCAGGTGGGGACGAGGGGCTTCTGGGTGCGAACTGGCGTTTTGTGTGGAGGTGGGGTGGCCCTCTTTGGAGGCAGGGTTGTTGTTGTGGTGGCAGTTGTTGATTTGGGGATAACTGGAGGGATTCTCTTTGAAGTCACTAGTGGGCGGATGGTGGTGGTGGTCCTCCTCTGATCCAAGTCAGGGATGTGGTTGTGATGATTTGGATGCAGTTTGCCTGGTCTCGGGGGGTCGATAACCACCTTAGGAATGGCTGAAATAATAAGAGAATGCAGATGGAGCACTGAAATATGAGCACTTAAGAGTTAATGAGGCGTAGAATTGCAGACTAACTGCAATGATTAGCCTGACTTTTGCAGAGGAGGGCTTAATTTCATCTACTGAGACTTCTCATGATATCTATTAACTAAATGTTACCATCCTAAAACAAATCTCTCTGAAATAAAAGCTCACACTTGCAGAAGCATCCCATAAAACCAGCATGCTGCAAGTTCATATTCATTCATTGCGAGACTTTTGTGAGACAAATCTGGACATATTTTCCTTAATGGGACAAAAAGAAAAAAAAAAGAAAGAAGGAAGGGTTCATGGGTACATGGCATGTGCCTTCTTAAATTAAACCACGAAGGCACCCCGGGTTCAAATGAATTTCTGCGGCTGTGAAATTGATATTGCTTTCTGACAATGGCTTTTTATTCGTGCTGGTCCTGATTAGGAATTCTTTGTGTGCTTGTAGCCAGAGGCTTCACAGCATTGGGCTAAAGCTGCTCTGTGTGTGTGTGTGTGTGTGGAATGATCTCTGCGCTCAAACAGGCTGCTGTGCCCCAGAGATCACCCTCTCTCTGCTGACGTCATCAAACTTACACCTCCCTTTCCTTTGTTCCTCCACACATTCTTCACATCAGGAGCTGAGACACAGACTGGGGGGTTGGGGGGTTGGAGTGGTGGTGGTGATGGCGTTGGTGGGGATTTATAAGGGTTTCATGAGTGAGGAATGAGAGTGGACAAAGGCTAGTGGTTTGAACTCTGTTATTGCCTTCTCAGGTTGCAGGCAACTTTGATATGTGATACACAAATAGGATATTGCAACTCGACTCCCAGAGCACTTGTGGCTCACACCCTTTGGGCAGGCGACAGAGTGAAGTACTTGCAGAGCACTATGCCAGGAGGCATCCTCTCTGCTCTATGGACTATTACACCAGTTGTGCCTGTTGGATGATTGAATAACTGTGGAGAATAAATGACTTTTTGTCCACTGAGCTGCTGTAAAAACTGCAGACGAGCAGACTAATGAACTGTGTGTCAGGAAGAGGAATGAGACAAACTACCAGGGGAAGAAATATTTCACATTTGATGATGACTCTTCTTTTTTGGCTGATTAAAATGGTCAGATGTAAAAACAGGAGTCAAGGCTCACTCTGGGCGCATGTGATAAGGGAGCAGGCTGATTTAAGTAATGACTGACAGCCATTACAAAGAAAGGAATTTCAGTCCCAGCCCTATGCTTGCAAGTCTATTCCTCCGTCTTTCTTGCTTTCCTACCTTTTTAAAAAACAAGGCCAAAGAAAACAAAAATGTGAGGCCCTGATCGTCTTTGCTAAAGTGAACATTGGGGCCAGGGTTTTGTTCTCAGTCCTTACGTTTGCAGTCGTGGCCCATCCCCCTGTAGCCGTCTTTGCATTTGCACTTGTATGAGCCTGGCGTGTTGTAGCAGGTGGCAAAGCTGCTGCAGTGGCTCTGACCTGAAGAGCACTCATCCACATCTGAAAGATAATAGAAACATAACAACATTCAGCTGCCGGGTGCAAGTGTAAAACACTTCAGACATAACAGCAGAATATCAAAGGCTAATTGCTTCACATCCACTTCACGTAAGGCTCAAAGTTTATGTCATATGTACTGTGAAAGCATCTAAGTGAATAACAGTGATCCTTCTATGAATGGCAGAGCAAAATCATTACCAAATCTTTCCGGTAATATAGAACTTTTTGAGGTTTTTGGAGCTTTCACCAACTCCTTTAACCATCAATGCTCAACCTTTTTTCCCCCTCAAAAGTTAAAAAAAAAAAAAAGAATAAATAAAGATTGGAGATGGTGTATTCTCCAGATGCTGCTGAGATTCAAGGTGATGTGGATTTGTGTAGAATACTAATTCAAATTTTAGATGTAAGGTATTCACAAGTATGGTGCACTTCACTGCAGTGTACTGTAAGGGCAAAATTTAATGACATGAAACTGAACAAGCAGCAAATCTGAAGTATTCTCAAGTATTTTCATGTCTTACTTTATCAGTTTCTTTGTTTAGTACTTGAAAATGCAAAAATAGAAAATGCAAAAATACAGGGTACAAAATGGAGTCACTTCTCAACTCAATTATTCTTTTACACATTTTTATTCTTTCCATTTATCAACATGCCTGAATTGAAAATACTGTCACACATTATCCCTTTGTGCAAAATGGATTTCACTCTGTGGTCTATCAGTCTATCAACTGATTTATTTGACTATTTTGATTTTAAATACATTTCTGGAACATTCTTACTCTCCAGTGGTGGAAGAAATATCCAGATCTTTAATTTAGGTAAAAAAAAACAAACAAAACAAAAACAAAAAGTCCCGCATCACTAAAAATAACTTGGTTATAGGTCAAAACATCTCAGTACATCTATGACCTTTGTAAGTTTTATCTGTAAAAGCTTCACTGCAGAGGCCTTGTGACAGTACCTATGCATTGGTATTTCCCATTGATGTATTGCAGGTCAAACCCTTCATGGCACTTGCAGATGTAGCTACCAAAGGTGTTGATGCATTTCCTGAACCTGGGACACACAGCTATTCCGGCAGCACACTCATCCACGTCTGAAAAAGAAAAAAATAAAAGATATGCATACAAAAAGATATTCAAATGAACATATAATGTATTCATGATTTTTCCACTAGGGTTGCCTTTTAGAGTTGGTCACGTACAGTATGTAATGCATTCAATATAACACAATGCAATGAAAAACCTCAAGATTAAAAAAGCCAGTTTAATTCAAAACTAAACAAACATTTCTATTCATTCCAGAACACTTCCCTTGTTAGTATTCATTTATGAACAAAGCACATTATGTATTCTGTTCAGTGAGCACAATACAGTGCACACTACCTTGTTTCATTATTTAATGACCTATTCTAAGTGTCTCTGTTGATCACCTTTGCAGGCATATGTGCATTAATATTTAGACAGTGTTATGAGAGGCTCAAAGCACTTGCCTCAAATTCATTAATTTATTTGCTGCATAATGTCCCAGTGGTGCTACTGGGACTGTTGTTTAGAAGGACCTTAAAAGCACTGAGACACCTGGACCAGCTGGGAAAACAAGCAAGTGAAGTAAGTGGGCAGAGCTCCCATATCCCCTTAACAACTTCTGTTGAGGTTCTCATCAGCAAGGCACTTAATCCCAAACTGCTCCAGTGGAGCTGCTTAATGGACAACAGTCGAAGGCTGCAGCTGCATTATTCAGCTACTGACAGGACATGGGTGAATTATTATGTTTTACATAGCACACACAAGCACAAGTAAATGTAGTTACTATACAGTGTGTCTTTATACACAATATACTGTTGCTTACCCCTGATTTTATGAATATTTACATCTGGCTTTGAAGACAGCTCAGACTTTTCTGTCATTGTAGCAAATCTTTCAACATCAGCTTTCAGCTCATGTTCACAGTTACACACACATACACACTCAAACACAAATCAGCAAGTATTAGCCAATATTAAGCTCTGCAACGATGTTTTACTTGAGAACTTGTCTGGTACATTAAGCAATTTCTATAAGAGGCAGAGTCAAAATGTGAAGCTGTCTCATTCCAAACTTCTGCAACGATGCAAAAACATCTAAACAGGGGTTTTGTTCCAGTTCTGTCACAGTGCAAAAACAAGTAAATTCTTCCTTCTAGTGGATTATAAGACCTCCCTGCTAAGGGATTCCTGGCCTAATCTTTTATTGTAAACAAATACGGCAGCTGTCAGAAATTTAAAAGAAACTAAATTTCATATACAATCATAAATCCTGCAGCTAAACCAAAAATTATTTAGTTATACTTCAGGTACAAATTGCTCGTTTTTATTCCTACGCTCAAACACAGAATACAATATGTTTACTTTTACTTTTTAATAGAGCTCCAGAGGTCTTTTTACTGTAGATCCTCAACAACTGTAGTGCAGAATCAGAGCACGCCTTCCATAAAATATTTTCGAGGACTGTACAAACTATCTTTTGTCAGGATGATTTTTCTTCTTTTTTGCATTCATCACAAACCTCAAACAGTGCATAAGAGCAATGCTACAGCTGCTTGCAGCCTGGTAGTCTGATTATGTACTAAATATAGTGATTAAAACATTTGATTTCCAAACACAGTGCATGAGTGTTTCTGCTGGTTGACCGGGTACATCCTCCCAGTCAAAGCTGAACAAAGCTGAACTCTGATTTGTAAGTCTGTTGGAGCTGGGATCACAGCGAGACAGGAAACGCAGGCTTGAATTTGCTTCAACAGAAGTGAACGGGAGAGAGACTGAATATCTGTGGGCCCAATAATGTGCTGTGAGTAGGAGTAGGTTGCTTGATAAAAACTCTCATTCTTCATACTCAGTGTGGAAATATTTCACTCCTAAATATAGTTAATTTTTAAGTGTAAAAGTTTAAAGTTTGATAAATATAGGCCAAGGTCACTTTTAAAGCTAGAAAAAAATGTGTTGACACTTTAGATTTTGCAGCATCACAATTAGTAAAAACAGCTCTGCATCCATGCAAACTCCCTCACCTAAGGCTATGGTTGCTAGGAGGAATACACCTCCATAAATATGATTAGAAAGTCTCCATAAAACTCCCCATAAAACATTTGCTTCCAGAGGGATCCGGAAACATTCCATTAAACTGTCGTAACACCTGTGACAGGCAACCTTTCCGTCCTCTCCTCCATCATTCTTCATGATTGATGTCTGTCCTCTTTTAGAAATCCGCCCCCCCATTAGCCAGTCCGCAGTTAAGTGGGACTGTACTGCAGAGTAACAGGAACAGCCCAGTCTGGAACAGCCTGTATTTAAACCCGACACAGGTTAACTGCCTCAGCTGGCCCCCTTCATCTGTTAGTTACCCATCTGCAGAGCTGTGCTAAGTAAAACTGGTAATGAAAAAAGGAGGGGCACCTCCCCTGATCACATTTCTGCTGTAAAAGTTGGAGGAAGTAAGTGGAATAAAGTCCACATTTGGTTGTGACGGATTGTTGATATGCTGGGATCCTTGATCAAAGCAAAAAAAGGCGTATTGGTAAATATTTTGGATGAATCTCAGCTTTGCTTGCTAAGAGGTATTGTTTGAGTTCCCAGTTTTTCTTTCTTGCTCTGCCAAAATAGTTGCATTTGATTATCACTCAGCAAATTCAAAAGCTGGGAAGAAAACATAAAATAACAACATTCTCATTTGTGACACTTTGCATGAGTTGCTCATGGAAGGGAGTGGTTAAAATAATAAAAGGGCTCGGTTTTCAGGCCTGGGAAGATATATAAAGACTGGGACGTACCCACACAGGTTCTTCCATCTGGAGCCAGCTGTAGCCCTGGTGACGGACACTGACATCGGACCTCTCCTTTCAGCACCTCACAGCCGTACTGGCAGTTGGCCATGCCACAAGTGCGAGCATCTGACGGACACAAGGGAAGCACAACACATATTAACACATGCTTGTACAGCAAGGGAGTGCAGGGGGGGGGCTGCCTTATCTGATATTAGCAAGGTTGACCCTTGGGTGCAGACAACAGAACAGCACACACTCTGACATTATTAGATCCGTGTGCTGTGCAGTCGCTCTGTGCTCACACTTTGCCCACGCAATCTTCCCTCACCAACTTTTATCCTTTTCTACATTTGAAGACTCACAATCTCCACCATATCAAAGCGCCGGTGTGCAGCGCCTCTGTTGTTGAGCCATGCCGGGCAGATCAAGACCCTCCAAAAATAATAATGGAACAGATTTTGTTGAGCCTCTCTCGATAACTTCGAACCCTAAAAAGGAAATTAAAAGTGAGACTCATGCTGCCTCCGCCACTTCAGCTGCCGTGGGCACCCTGGAGTACAGTTTGATGACTGAGGCAGGCCAAGCTGATTAAATGCTACAGTGATCTATTGATCAAAGCAGCAGCAAGGGAGAGAAGAAGAGCGGCAAGGTGTTTAACACTATCATGCTATCACCACACAACAACACCTAGAATAGTTTGAGATTGCCTCTAGTGGTGAGCAATTCAGACTTTAAAGGGGAGAAAATTAATTTTCTTCTGATAAAAAAGAGCTAATAGAAATGAGGTACTGGGAGTCATGCCATCCTTGAGTGGAAATGTGAGGAGAAAATAGGTATCGGGTGGGAAACATAATTTACAGGGAGACATGTGCAGATATCAACTCCATTTCTGTGGAATACCTCAGGGCAGCCAATAAGAACTGTACATTCACTCAAGGGTCTAAAGATTGTGTTTCTTTCAGATTTTTCATTTTAGCCCTCTTAGAGTTCTTCACGGGGGTTCTTCAGAATGTAGAGCTGCTATAATGAGGCGGATCAACACAGGGCTTTAATCAAAACAGTCTATCAAAGGATTGTGAGGCTGCCGTCAGAGGAACTCAAACGAGTGGGAAAATGTATTTTACAACAAAAAGCATATGTCATCAGCACTGCATTGTGCAGTATTTGTAATGAAGTGAAGAAGGGCTTCACAGAAGAACATCCAGGCTGTAAAATAGAGAAGCGAGATTAAGAAAAAGAAACAGATGAGGGAGAAAATAGATCGGGAATGAAAATATCCACATTTCAGACAACAATACAAACTGTGCGCACAATCATAGAGATGTGTGTGTGTGTGTTTGTGTTTGTGAGAGAGACAAACTCACTTCCACAGGTCCCGTCAGGCATCAGCATGTAGCCGTTTAGGCAGTAGCACTTGTAACTCCCATATGTGTTCATGCACCTGTGTTTACAAGGCCTCGGCTTCAGCCCGCACTCATTCAGGTCTGCAGACAGAGAGAGACAGCTTGAGTGGACTGAAGGACAGACAGAGAGGCCCTCCTACACAGAGGTGAAATTAGTCAGAGAGCAAAGGTGATAAGGTCACTCATGGCAAATCTCACCCATCCATTTTCGTGTGGGTTTGAGGTGTCTGTTTGTCTCTGTGTGTGTTAATGTGTGTGTGTGTTTTGGGAGGGGTGGAGGGTGTCTTAAAGGAAGTGGAGTGTTGCCATGTTCTGACAGGCCCACAACTCCCCTCTTTGATGATTTAACAGGAAGTCAGGGTCAACTGCCAACCTGCCGATAAAAGATGCTGTTATTACCCTCTGACTCACCACGACTTCATGAGGTTGTAGCTGCACCATCCACCACTCTTTGATAGATACATATAATTCCAGTGTTTTTATGCATGCATAAAAGTAGAGAAATCTCACCCACAACAGTCCATTAAAAATCTTATTAGAAAATGATGCCGTCTGAGTTCGAAGCAGGGAGAGCTCCAGGGAGAAAGGACTATGCCCTGAGCTCAAAACCTGTCAAATGCTTATGCAAATTCAAGCCATTATACCTTTCTCACAGCAGACACTTTGACTAGTCAAACACAGGTGTAACTAATAACATTATTAAAGTCTGCATTCCACTCAGGTATTTCAGTCCCAGGGCCCTGGTGTTGTGCATGTTGCCTCACTGGGGTGCTTCACTGACGCTCCTAAATGGAACAGAGCCGCCGTTAATGTTATTAGTTACACTCGTCCTTCCTGCTATAACACCTCAAACTGTCCTTCATGAAAAATGCATTGATGCATAAATAAATGTGTTTATTTCTTACTGTAGACTCCACTGAACACTCATTTTAAAGAATGGAACCTAAGCAACATTTACAACATCATTGTGAGAAAGATCTCTCGGGTTTCAGGTATAGTAATGTGAATTTATTTTGTGTTAATTTAGGTGTTTTTTTTGTTTTTTTTAATTACAGTTGTAATATTCAGCATTCAAATGGTAGAAAACCTACCAAAAAAGAATTTGATTTTCTATCTCCTCTTTTTCACAGCAGCTATTTTGTCATTGTAACAGAAAAAGCACGGGTATAACTTATAACATTAATAAATCAATGCGTTCCCTCTATGCTTGCTCACCAGTACCAGAGCCCTGTTATTGTGCATAATAGCTGACTGCTCAAAAATGTAAAAGAGCCATCATTAATGTTTGTAGTTACACCTGCACTTCTCCTGCTGAAACAAGTCAAAATGCCTGCTGCAAAAAGATGTATATGTATTCTTGATGCACATTGCTCTTAATAGAATATTGATCATGGTGCCATTAGTTGTGGTGGAAAGTAAATAACTACACTCATTACTGTAATTGAGAATCGTTGTTGTGCATTTGTACAATCTGAGTATACTTAAGTCATTCACTTGTTTGAGAAGATTGTTGATGCTTTTTGCACTCATGCTTTTAGAGAGGGAAGGATTACACAGCAGCCTGGAGTTATGTTGTTCTTACACAGAGGAAGATTTTTCTTTTTCTTCCTTGTTAAGTTTAAGTTTCCTCATAAAGAAAATGGCATCACTTTTCTTGTAGAGCATCACTGAACTAAAGAGAGCCTGGATGGTAAGGCATGTTCATACTGAACTGGTTATGATTACCAGATGACCTTTTTCATGGCCCCAACTCTTGCTCATAGCTATTTTTGAGAGAACATCTCTTTAAAAGGTTTCATAACATTTCAATTTCTACTTTTAGTAATATTTAGTAAAGTAACAGCACTTCTACTTTAGTAGGGTATTTTGCAAGGGTAGTGTCTGGTAATTGTCAAGGAACCACAATAAGTGGGCCTGGGAGAAAAAAATTGTGTGAATGATTTGTTGTGTGATGAAGTTCACACAACAAAACTATTTGTTACCAGTTAAAATTCCTTTGACGTGATAGTCACCATAGTATTTAACTTAATTGTACTGCATGATATTCTTTCAAATGAAATAAAGGCTTGCATTATGAATGGCTGAAATTATTTAAAGCCGCTCTTGGCTTCATTTCAGGGTCTTTACTGTAGTCTTATCACTCATAATTTAGAGTGAGTAGGTAGGGATTAATGAATTTATGGATGACGATGGATACAATGGGTTATGCGAAGAGTGAATGTCTGACTAGGCCAGAATCACATACTTCTTCCATATTTCACAGAATATATTTTTTCTGCACTTCACTTAAATGTGGGGGTCCGTTGGGAGTATCAGGCCCAAAAGGTGAAACTCCAACTTGAAACTACAAAGGAATCCTTCACACTGGAATGATGAAACAGGCTCCAAGAAATATAAATAACGTAAAACTTATGAGCATCACCCCCTGTTTTTGGGATACAGTAGAACCATCACAAATAGACTGCATCTCACTGTACAGCACATAAGGGGTCACTTTCATCTTGGCTGGCTGCATTATAAATGGTGCCATGTTTAGCTCCATGGACATATGCAGGGTGCATTCTTTGAGTGCCACACAGCTCCTACATTTAACAGATACCATGGATTAATATGGAAGAATGACGGAGCAGATGCCCAGTTTGTATATTGATGGACCCCACCTTCTATAAATGGTACCTTCTGCTCTTACTAAAGCCATGTTGGCTGAGTGAATGGCTGCGGCTGGAATTTGGACTGACCATCTGCTTGCTGAATCCTACCACATGCCATCAGACTTAAAGTCATGTTCCATAATTATAAATTCTTCTGGATATACAGGGGTCAGTTTTTGAATGCAGTTGTTACATGAGGACCACCATCATAAAACATTTATAGCTTTGCTTTCACTAACTACAAGAGTAAGGATAACAAGGAGCAGACAATTGAGAGTATTAGACATACATTTTCTTATTCTACTAAACATGGAGAAGCCAGCTCAGCGATAATTGATTAAAGGTGATGTTTAATATTATTATCTAAATTCATAAGTTGATATAAAAACAAGTGTATGGATATATAGGGACATATTTTCATGAAACTTTATGCAAGTACAAATGCAAACTTGGTGTGTGTGTGCGTTTACTTCTTCAAGGTAAACCCACACAATTTTCAATTTGCATTTGTGCCTGCAAAAAAGAGTTTTTCTAAGCAGGCGGTAATGCAGGTGCAATGTCATGCCAAAATGAATATGAATGGTGTTCACTGAATGCTGTTCACTGTGCATACACAACACAGATTGGACTGAGACTGTGTTGCGTGTTTACTAAATGAACATAGAGACAACCGTTCAACAAAGCTGTCGGACCCCACAAGTATAGTAGGTTTCCAGTTTTCAGACCCCATAAGTATAGTAAAACAAGCCCCACACACACACGCACACTCACATCCTCACTCTTCACTTTTTTAATTAGCGATGTCAACCCTGTTTTCCTCTCTGATTTTCACAGTAAACAACTGGCATTCTCATTACTGCGATTACAAAAAACCATAGCAACACTGTCCATTGTCAGTGTGGCAGAGGAACAGGTCTCCACTTGTCTGTTGCTCTGACAAACAGCTTAAAAATGTAAATGAGGGATTATTGAAATGGTCACATTCTCAGACAGCGGCAGCTCTGTCAGCATCAGCACATGCCAGACACAAGAAACAGCCAGGGCCTCCTCTATGTAAAAACAAAAAAAAAAAAAGACAAAAAAAAAACAAAAAACAAAAAAACAGACAGGACGGAGAGAGGACACAAATGACAAGACTGAGAGAGGACACAGAGGGATTGAGAAAATTGAGA
Source organism: Toxotes lorentzi (assembly GCA_037833715.1). NCBI lineage: Eukaryota > Metazoa > Chordata > Actinopteri > Toxotidae > Toxotes > Toxotes lorentzi. Next base: position 9,209,373 of record JBBMJY010000020.1, read on the forward strand.
GATAACAGACAGATATGACCACCAACTGACAGTTCGACATGGCCTCAGGACTGCAGAAGCCTGTGTGATAGCAGAGGTGGAGAGCCCCTCTGGGGTGTTCACTGTACGGCAAATGAACTGCTAAGACACATCTGAAGTGATGCAAAGTGGAGTGATTTATTGGGTCAGCTCCACTGAGGTATGCTATGCTACATTACCGACACGCCTCTATCACTGACAGAGAGATTAGCAGGGGTCGCTTTCTTGGGAAATGCTTGTCTCTAAAGAAGATAACACTGGTTAGGACTCAAGGCCTTGTTCTAGTGGTACTGGAGGAGCCACGAGTGCTGTGTCCATGTCGATGATGGTTTTAAAGGAAAGGAGGAACTTTTTGTACCAGGTACTCAAAAAAACTGGAGAGGGAAATGAGAAAGAAGAAGGGGGCAGAGCAATAAAGAGAAAATTGCGATGGCTCTCTGGTACTGTGAAACCATTTTTCAGGGGTAGAGAGTGACAGAAAGAGTGGCAGATGTAGAGTGGTAAAGACTCTGACATGCTTGGCATTCATACTGGCATTTCTACTGAAAAGCTGTTCATGGGTGGTATCTCTTCTGCCAGCGGAAGACAGAAAGCAGTAAGAGAATAGTTGAGGGTGACATTCACTTCTCAAGTTTGCACAGTGCAGCACCATGCATGTTACTAAGGTGGGGAGGAAGGGAAGCTTCTGGGGGAAGGTCGATCGATGAATCTCACCCTCCGTCACTACTCTCGGTGGCTGATGGTCCACGGGAAGAAAGACAGGGAGGTGACTGGCCCACATTGGTGGGGTTAAATAGTCCAGCTCTTCTTCTTTAGACAAAAGAAAATGGGTTAGAAGAGATGGGGGGGAGGGTGGGGGGGTTTGATTGAGATAAAATAGTAAAGGGTGGAGAACAAATAAGAAAGACAGAGAGAGACAGAGAGAGAGAGAGAGAGAGAGAGAGAGAGAGAGATGTGGTGAGAATGAAAAGCACGGACCCAGTGGATTAAAACACCTCTGACCACACCACATTCCTGGAAAGTAAAGAGGAACATAATGCATCAAAGAGGATTACACTTATGAGAACTGGACATGAGCTAAGGATCAGGAAAAAATCGCGGGTACATGGGAGAAACGGTGAAAGTGTCTCCTCCTGCCCTTTCTTCTCTTCTGCATTCCTTCTTTGTTGTGAGGGTGAAATAGGATCTCAGAGAATTACAGTATCTCACAGACTCAGAGGATCCCTTCTCAATTTGTATCTGGAGGTTCAAAGGTAGACAGGCGTTACCATTTAAAAAGGCTAATCACTGCTTGACTACAAACACTTCGGCCTCAAGAATTTCAGCCCTTCCTCTCTCTGTCTACCCATCTATCCATCCAGAAACCTTTCCTCTGGGGTAAGATAACAACACCCATTGTTAAGTGACAGCAAGATGATATGGCTACCACTGACTGTTTTCCATGCTCCAAATCATTCAAGCGTTTCCCTATTGAGGGATGCAGTAATTTAAACTGTGAAGTTATGCAAGCCTACTGCATACTTGTTAACTCTGCCCAGGACTGAAACACTTGCTGTAGGCAAACAGGCAGAGTTGATGGGTATTGATATAAGTGGTTTTAGGAGCTAAGAAAAAACAATTTCACCAACAGAATCATCTCCCAGAGACAGTGCAGCACTGTCTCTTAACAGTTCACTCTTTTATTCCAGTACAGATGTGTGTAGGCAATGGAAAAGCATCAAAGTTATGATGGTCTCCATTCGAACTATAATAGATGACTCACAATTGGGCAGAGGTTGGACTTAGACTGTAGAGCAGGCAGGTAAACAGTCCCTGCAGATAGTAACTGATGAACAAATTGGCTCAAATGTCTTCTGGAATTGGGTGAAATAGGTGTTGCTTACACTCTATGGTCATTTTTGAGGCTGTAGTTAGTAGTGGTGTGGTACTTAACTGGATTCTATTGAAACTATTCTATTTTAAATATTGCAAATTCACATTTGTATGCATATGCTGGACAGTGGAGCCGCTCGTATGTTGTTTGGACAGAAGCTGAACTTGAACTATAAGTGGAAGACAGAGCAGCTTTACAGGAACATGCCATTTTCACTGGCTCCGTAATAAAGGGTCTTGCAAGCAAACAACTGGTATAAGGAGACATTCAAGTGATACTACAGCCATCGTGTTTAAGATTATAATATATTGCCTCTTCACAGATATTTCCTCAGCCTTGACAATAATTTAATTACTTATTCATCTTTACAGGGAAAATGTGACTTCATTTTTTTTTTTGTCTCTACAATCACCACTCAAGGGAAGGTTAGGATGAGGTCTGCTCTCTCAGTTTGATTTCAGTTCCTAATTCTTGCATATACTTTCGAAGTCAAGGTCGAATATTACTTCATACCCTTTTGAAGACCTTGCTATAAAACAGAACATAGATAAAACAAACACAATTTGGAGTAATTAGATGATAAAATATACAGTATGATGACATGCATGCAATATTTTAAATACTTCCAGCTGTTTGACCATTAACCGCATACAGCCAGGAACACAAACAGTAACAGAGAGAGAGATATCGCTTTCTAATGCAACATATCTCAAGTGTCTGTCTACACCTAGACTGAATTAAATCCACGAGAAGATTAGTGAAAGTGACCATAAAATTTTCTCAGACAGCGATGCGAGTTTGCCAAGATAAAGCAGTGAAATGTCCAGGTTTTTAACTAATGTTCTAAAAACAGATACAGAAACAGAGTGTACTTCGGCCATAGTGCTAGACTATCATACTTGAAGTGGTATTAATTATATACTTGGCAGACAAGGGGGTAAAATAAAAAAAGCAGCATCTGGAGGCTCTGCAGCTGTATTGCTTCTGATGAAGACGTTATTCCTCCAGCAAAATCTTTTAATAGTGTCTTAACAGCAGGTCAACTACACCTAATTAAATCCACCTGCACAGAATAATCATCTTATTAAAATGATTGGATCAGCAGGGGAAGTGTGGTGCCAAATTGTTAAACAGATTATCCCTATAATGAGTTTATTTGTGCAGAGAGAGCATATTCATCTTTCCTCAGCATACTGTAAGACAGATACAATTCTCATCAGCAACAAAGGTGAAGCACTTTTTTTCCCACAATGATAGGGAGTAGCGGTTATTATTCTTGACAGCTGAGTGCCTGTTAATTTAATGATGAAAATAATCTTATTCGTTCAAATCATGTCTCATTCAAGTCTTGAAGTGATGAAAGTGAAATAAACACTGAGGTGAAATTATTTGGCAGGTGAAAAGCGCTGGCACTAAAAATAGACATGTAATCCTTGAAGTATAAATCTCTCATAACGGTATCAGACCATAAAAGTTCGACAGTTCAAAAATATGGCTTTTATTCTGAAAGCGCTGAAATCAATTCAGTATCTGCTGTACTTGTTTTCAGTGTAAACACTCGTTTTCCCCTGTGGTTTGTTTTCGCTTCATACCACCAGTGTTCCTCAGGTGTTTAACACTCTTGTTAATCAGAGCGCCTCCAGGGTCATTCATCTGTCTGCACCTCCCACTTAGAGCAAAGCATGAACGTGTGTCCATGAGTGTGTGCATGCAAAATATCTCTAAGCACATAGAGCTTTATTTACAGTAACGATGCATTACAACATTTTAACGCTTGATTCCTCTTATTACCTATTAAGTATCTTCTTTGAAGACATCGCTTTGCACAAGACAAATTTAAAGATCATAAACTGATTTAAAAGCTACACTGTAAAACATTTTAAGTTGGTTCAACTTAAAAACTTGGTTCAAAGCAGGGAAAGAACTGAAAAGGACACCCATTCACACTCATCGCGGTTCGCATTGTTTTCATTATAATAAGAGGAAACAACCCTGACTTCATATGAGTTAAAGACACACACCAAGTTTCAATCACATCTGTTTGTTTCAATCTACAAAAGAGAATTGTCTCTGGAGAATTTTAACTTTAAACAATGCATGCTGGGAAGCTAATCTGCTAATGATGTTTCTTTAGAAACTTAATTTTAGTTTAACAGTGATTAGAATATGTCAGAATGACTCATGTTCATAAGATCTAAAGAGGTTGGGAAATGAAAACTAGTAATTTTAAGGTTAATAAGTTTAAAATGTTTTTCAGTGTGTCAAGGTTACCGCTTGACCTTTAACGGCATCGAGGTCAGAGAGGCAGCTATGGGCAACTTATTTCACTCCTCCATTTGACTCCCCAAGATAAATGTGGGGGGCTCCAGAGGGACAGGATATTGGAATGGTTCAAAACAATGGCCACCTGGCACATCAATAGTAAACCTCAAATCAATGTTTAACGGAGGCTGCATTCAAATGAGAAAATCTAATCTATGGCTTCTGAATAATTAAATCGTTTTCCATAGCATGCCAGCTCAAAAACAGAATCCAAGGTTATCTCTACCTAAACAGACTGAAAGGGCAAGTCTGCCATTCAAAGCTGAGTAAAATGGTACGCCCTGTAAAATGTGTAGAGCTTATTGGACAAATGGGCGTTCGATGATCACTTGAAAGTACAGTTTCGTCTTGAAAGGTCTTGGAATCACATTTGTCATAACTTTGTCTGAATGGTTTGCAGCAAAGTCTACTGTAGTTGGATATGGGACATGGATCCTTTTTCCTCTCCCCTTTGTTGCAAGTAGAGCCGTCTGGCCGGGCAGACAGGAGCCACCTATAGCCTCGAAATGCAGGATGAGTCATTTGGAACATTCCGGAAAGGATTTCAACACCCCCCCCCCCCATCCCCTCCTCCCCACCTCCCCTCCCTTGTTTTTAATTACACACTATCCTATTCCTGTCTTAGGGCGTGAATTCCACAAGTATTCTCAAGCTGCTTGGATGCACGTCAGTTTACGGCTAACTGGGAAGCTTTAACGCTTTTCAACATGTCCAATCTGTCACTGATGAAAATGGACAAAAACTCAAGCATCCACACATACACAAACACACACAAACACCCTTTCAATAGCATCGGTTGCACTCAGCCGGGCCAAGTTATCTCAGGTCAGTAATTGAGATGTTATCTTCACAGGGGAGGATGCACTCCCGGGATCATTCAACACGGCCTCACCACTCATTTCCATTTGGGCTGAATCAGCTTTCCCTCTCCACCTCCTCCCCGTGTGATTAAAGCATCTCACTACTGTTGGCTGGTGGCAAACCAGCTTCCACTCGATGAGTAAGTGGCAACTTTAATACGCTGATGTTGTGCAGTGAAGATCTGACCACAATAAACAATTATTACCCTGCCATTGCTCAGGGCAAGAGCTCCCCTTCACTTAGTTTTCATGTGAAGTCATGTGCATGTCAGCAGGCCTGTGTGTTGCTTCGGGGGGATTTTGAGTCATGATATGCTCAGGAGATCCATATATTCTGACTCTCCCTCTTTCTTTATGGTGTATGTTTTAATTTCAGTGCAGAATGACAAATAAACATGCAGAATGCAACTGCAAAGTAACAGCTGTGTTTTCACTGTGCCTACAAGTTCTAGGTAAACACTCACCTTGATTGCAGGTCTTGCCAGTGAAGCCAGGGTGGCACTTGCACTTATTGGGTCCAACGCAGTCTCCATGCTTACAGCCAGGCTGGCACACAGCTGTTGAGGAGGGAGGATTGAAAGAGGAAGTGACAGATCAGTGCAGCACCCTGGCAGACTTCTTGTACCAGATCCGTATGACAAAGCACTTAATCCTACTGCTTCTTGACTTCCACAACCCCTTGGCTGTAACTGATCTGTTTACTTCACATTACAGAAATAAGACAGCATGATGCCTCATTCATATAAGAAATGTGTTTGTTTCTCCTTCTGTGACAGTGTTATTATCATTGACTAATGATAATAGAGCAGCCATTTTCAGCTAACCATATTCTCTCTCTCTCTCTATATATATAGCAATTTTGTTTTTCACATTGCACAGCACTGACTCTTGGGAAAATTTTTATTGTGCTTACTGATATTAAATTACTTCAGACTGTATGAGATAAATGAGGAGTTTGACCTTTTGACACCAAGAAAAGTTTGGAATTTTCTAGTTTTAAAATGCAGCTCTGGTATTTAGACAGAGATTTACCTGCCTAATAATATTTTCCCCCCTTAGACTGAAGCAGAAACAATTAGAACACCAAAATAGTAAATTATAATTAGTGCCTGTATAAAGAGCTGCCCTGCACTTCGTACATTGTGCATGGATGGTGATATTTTGAGTGTGTACAGAGACGTGGTAGTTGCTGGAGCTATACAGCTTTACTGATTCTCTGTGCTCTGTCTCAGTGAGCTGGAGGCTTGCCCTGCTTATCTGACTGTGCTTACTGCAGCTTGCTGCTAAGCATGTCTGATACATGGGGCCTCGGCCAAGTGTTACTAATTTTCATTAAAAGCTTCATTAATTCTGTCATAATACAGTGCAATCAAAGGACTTAATTATCACTGTGGTGGAAGAGGCCGTACGTGTGTGTGTGTGTGTGTGTGTGTGTGTGTGTGTGTGTGTGTGTGTGTGTGTGTGTGTGTGTCACACACCAGCCCGTTTGTTGTGTACCATATATAGAAATGTGTGATGGTGCACCAGGTTTTATATTCTTGTGTCAGTGATGCCTAACATATTACACCCAAACAGCCATCTTAGTAAATGACTTCTACAAAGGAGTTTTTGTTTTTCCTGTTTGTCAGTATGACCTTACGCAGGATCGCTTTAACAGATTTCAGTTAAACTTAGTGGCAAGATGATTTGTAGGGCAGAAAAAGAACAAACTGCGTGCGGTTTCAGGTACAAGTGAGAAGATGAAAAATAATCCAGGAATTCCAGTTCAACAGAAGAAATCCGTGATTAGTATATTTTTGAGGCTTTTCGGGCGCCAAAACACTGGCAGAGTGGTTTACGTTACTGGAAGTCTGGAAAGCCATCCTGTGCCTCAGTGTTTGCGATTGAAAATGGTAGAAAAACACTGTTCATATTACAAAGTAATTTACCAGCAATGGGCTTTTTTTTTTAAATACAGTATTTGACTGGCCAGCATGCATTGCCAGATGACGGTGCATTTCATTGCAGAAAAAGTTAAGGGAAGTTAAATTTTTTTTGCCACACGAACCTGCATTTATTTTCCAGAACCTTCAGGACACCTGTTATGCCAACACAGTGGTCTCATTGAAATGATAGAGGGAGTTGTGTTTTTTTGACACAGTGCTACTTTCCATCTGGACACTGTCTTACTTTGTGGTGTAAATAGCACCAGCAAGAAGCCCTTTATATTTCAAATTTTCCATTTTGCTTCTATCAGTAGAAGCAACATTTACCCGGCTCTGAACAGATTTTCCTCCATTTTTAATTTTTTTGTTTCAGTATTCACCAAATTTAGCGTATAACATATTTGGATGAGGCCGCACTGCCACACTGTGTGGTCTATTCTATTTAACCTTTGATCACATGGTGAATTTGCACTCTATGATGTATTTATAACTACAGAATGTATACTGCTGGTAATAAGATGAAAGCTGCTGTGACACTTACTGAGGGACATCTACTAGACCTGAAGAAGAAATGGTTGAATTATATTCTGCATATATGAAATACATACATTCAGAATCAAGTTACAATCTCCAATTCTCCAATTTCCATTCATACACATTCAGCAGGGTTTTTCAGGAGGAACAACGTAAGGCTGTTCAAACTGAATTTACGGGCTAAGGTATGAGATGAATCCCTTAACTGGAGTAGATAACATCTCCAGACTCATTCCACTTTATTAGGCTATGTAATCAAATAGGAAGAAAGTGCTGTTAGCCCACTTGGAGTAGCCTGTGATATGAGCCAGGGTGTTAACACACCAAGCAGTCAAAGTTCACAATCACAGATTAAAAATGGCCCAAATCGTTGGAGGAAAGGAAGAAAGTTGAAGCAGAATTTTGTTAGGCCTTGGTCTGGTCAGCAGATTAAAAGGAAAGAAGCTGCCGCTGCTGTTAGTTAGAGGGTAGCCAAGTGGAGTGCTTTTTGTTACTCTCCTACATGGGGGAGAATTTGATTAGCAGGATCAGAGGCAGCCATCAACAGGCTTTGCCTCTGAGGGTATTTTTGAGCCTCTGGCCTGGCAGAGAGATCAGGAAAACGGCCAGTGTTCATTAACCACAGCACAGGACACGGAGGACTAAAAATGGCCGTACCAGCTGGAAGGCCAAACATAGCATGTACAACCCTTGTTCCATGAGCACCATCAAAACATGCCGAGTGATGACACACTTTCACTCTGGTTTACATCAGCCATTCCTCTGGACACCAGAAAGCTGGTGCCAATGAAGATTCTTTTGATTTTTTTTTTGTCTATTTGTGGATGTCTGATCGTAAACTCAAAGGAAAGCATTATTTCTCTAATCAATACTGATACTATGTATGAATTTTCATACTAGTGCAATGCATTGCTTCATCAAAGCAAGATGGGAAAAGCATTACATGGTTGCATCAACTTGCAATCAACTAATTAATCACCCAAGGCTGCTTCTAATGATTATTTCATTATCGGTTGATTTTCTAATTGTAATGTAAATGTTCTGTTTCCAGGGACAAAGGTAACATCTTAAAATTGCTTATTTGTCACATCAACAGTCCCAAACCCAAACAGTATTCAGTTTACAACAACATAAAACAGAGAAAAGCAGAAAATTCTAAGATTTGAGACACTGGATCCAGAGAATATTTGGCATTTTTGCTTGACAAATGTTGAATAATTCATTATCAGAAATGTTCAGTTGTTCAGTTTACTAATCAGTGTCGACACACACGCTATGACAGATCATGTAGAGTCTAAATTAGTTTTATCTTGTTGTTGTTTGTATGGAGTGAAAATGCCATTAATCCACCGGGTAATGTCAGGGTGAGCATTTCATTCACTTAAGTGATGAAGTATGATGGCATTGGCATTCTCAACCTGACTAACTCGATCAAAATTTCAGTGTAGTTACGTATGCAGAGCATCTCCCACCACACTAAATACTTAGTTTTACTCTGCACCATACAGACGGATATATTATTGATGTATTAATTAAAAAACATTATGGATTTCAGCTTTAAGGGTTTCATTAGTATTCCAAGGGGTTGACCAGGGGGGTAGTTGAATCTTAATAAGCCACTAAAGAACTTCAGCAAAGAGCTTCAGGTGAAATCAGGTCTACTGAGTGTAAGCTGTTTGCATGGATCTGAGGCTAGAGGGAGGGAGATGGTTGCTGCCAAGAGGTGCGAGGTGTTAGTGGTTTTGGGAGGTGTGTGTGTGTGTGTGTGTGTGTGTGTGTGTGTGTGTGTGGTAGTGGGGGGTGGGGGTGGAGGGCTTGGTTCTATAAATAAATGAGTGAGCCTAGGATTCAGAGGATGTGCCCCCCAGCAATACATGTCTACCAAGATTATTTCAAGAAACATGTGGAGCTAACCTTGGGGCTGGCACCTTATCCCGACTACTCTGTGAGTTAAGGCGAAGAGAGCTGCAAAACAAATAGCCAAACAAACAAAGGTTGCAGGCGCTGTTTAGTCTTTGAGAGAGAGAAAAATAAATAAACATGATGTTAGAGGGCAGAGCCTGGTCACTTTGACAAGCAAACATTCCTGGAACCAAAAAAAAAAAAAAAACAAACAAAAAAAAGAAAACACTACACACATACACGGTCTGGAGTTCTGGAGTCACACATATTCCCAAGTAGCTGCCTCTGGGTAATAGGTACATTTTGAATGCATTTGCAGTGGGGTTTAAATAATTAAAATGATGTCTGGCTAAAACCACTGTCTGGTGGTTTTCTCTAATTTCTGAAAATGTTAACTTCATATTCCTTATCACTCACATCTAAATGGGAAGGACTAAAGTTTCCTCTCAGTGTGAGACAGTAAAATTATAATTCTCTCTTTTAAATTACATCAATGCACTGAAAGATGAAAATACCATCATTATCATTCAATGAGATCATGGTCCTGCTTTCTTTAATATAAAAATAAATGGTGCAGCTACCTAGTTGTGAAAAGATTGCCTTTTCATGAGGCATTTGATTTCTAAATTAGCACTGTTTCAAAGTGCCTTTAAAGCCAGAATTGTGTCAAATGATTCTGAGCATGTGTCTTTTATTTCTGCATACATCCCTTCTAATTTTTACAAGCAAACCCTTCCATTTTATTTTCACCTTATTACCCTGAGCAGATGAAAAGGCACACTTTTAGACGGGCCTTTACAGCCCAGTGATCATGAAAGAAAGTAGAGTAGACAAGGAAACCGCACAGACAATCATGATAAAGTGAATTACTCCAACTGAGGTATCGCTTTTCTGCTTTCATCGTTCACTTGTTAGCTCACATTACCAATTCAGAAGTCCTGCGTTAATCCTGTCCACTCCATTCGTAGAAACAAAGACTGCACTCAATCAAACTAAATCCTGGTCTCAATGGATTTGTAAAACCCACCGGGACTTCTGAGGAAATTATAATGTGTGAACTATTTAATATGGAAGTGATATTCAACCCAGAGCCTTTACAATGCAGAAAAAAAAATCGATTCATGTCTTTCTACCGGAGCTGTTTTTAAGTCTTTTAGGAAGATTTAAGTTAATAAGAATAAGTTTCAGGTCCTTTGAGACATGTTCATGTCCAGTCACAGGTCTTCACAAGAAAATTGCAAATCTGTTTAGGTTTCTGAATGCTGGCCATTAATACAGTACAGCTTTTGAACATGTACTTTTCATGCAAATTAATGTGCATTTTCATTCACAACTGTTAAGGAAACATTAGGAGTCAGTTCACTGAGATAAACAGCTGGTGGCACTAATTTTTCAGTCGGGTACCATTTAAAACAGAAGGAGAGGGTGCAACAAGATGACATCATTAAAAGGGCTCCAACTAAACCTGAACTGGTGAGGTTTGACAAATGTAACGGTTTCCTTATCACTCCATGCAGACCTCCAAAGTTTTTTTCTACCACTGTTTTTTGTGGAGTGGAAACCTCAGTGGACATTCACTGCTTTGTGAATGCCATGCTTTATTTGCTCTGTCTGTCTGTTTCCATTGCACTTAGTCGCGTTTTGCATTATCGATGCACCCACTTTTCCACCTCAGCCAAACATAGAAACTGTTTTTCAAGTTGTGTTATGGGAAGTGTAGGATCCAGCGGGTGACTCATGCAAGGGGCTGAATGTGAGGATGTCTCGCTGCTGCTGATTTGATTTAATGGAAGATAAAGATAAATCACTGGATTATTCTTTTAAAGATATTCCTTTCCACACTATCGGTGCATGGCAGGTATGATATGATTAATGCAAGGGAAAGGTGACACTCATAGCAAATAAACTGTGTGTTGAGGTGACTAAATCACTTGGTTAAGGTTAGGGAAAGAGTTGATTTCTGAAGCAAAAGCTTTTCAAAACATCTAATATGGATAAAATTAGCTTCAAATTAAAGTTGGTCTGTTTACAACCTCACAGATTTTATGTGACCTGACATCAAATGTAATAAAAGATCAAAGCTCCGACTATGACTGACTGAGTGAACCATTAGATATTAAGGCTAGTGGTATCAGCTTGTTGATTAGACAGTTTTTCATCCTCATCAAGGGAAGGAGAAACGAAAAGTATTTTAGTATGATTACTGTAAACTGTATTTCACTGGAAAAGCACTTTGGAATGTAAATGCTGAACAAATGTTCAAATGCTCACAGTGGTAGTAAAACGTTCATGATGGCAGCTGGTTAGAATAAGTAGATTCAAGTGTGGCTCTGTCTGCCTGATGGCCTGTCAGAACATTATAAGTGGAGCCTCTGTCTACTATAAATCTAAAGCCCCTCTCTCTCTTTCTCCATCTGCCTGATTTTCTCACTTGTCTTCCTCTTTCCCACTCTGGTAGCAATCACCTCTAACTCTTTACCTCTAAACCATTTCCTTTACACCTCAGCATTTCTACTTTCTCCGACTTACAGTTCTTTCTTTCCTCTCCCCTTGCTCTTTCGGTTCTGGGGGCTTTTAAAAAAAAAGTCAAGGTTGATCCATTTCTCATTCTTTGAGAGAAGTAGCACAAACCAATCGCTGAGCTCCATAGCTAAGAAAGCCACAATCCGATAGCTCCAATCTAATCTCTTCCATCGCCACAAAACTTACCAAGACCTGGAATCTGTGATGTCTGCATCATGAAGCACACACACACACACACACACACACACACACACACACACACACACACGCACACACACGCACACACACACGCACACACACACACACACACACACACACCCATGATTACAATTCCTGTCTTTCCTAAACCGTCCACCTCCCTCCTCTAAGGTTTAAATCAGCACCTTACTGGCTTGATGGAATACTGATTGTAGTCTCAAGTGAATGGATTTGAGCTGCGAACCCAGTCAGGAGCATTTAGAAGCATTAAGGCGAGCACTCACTGACTGATTTAACACACAGAACAGATATGGTTTTGTTGGAAAAGCAAGCAAAAGCAGCAGCCTGATATGGCGGTTAAACTCAAAATTAACTGATATCTTTGTTTCAACATGGAACGTGTGCGACTCCAGAACAACAAAGAAAATATGTTCACACACTGCTTTTTGGGTGGTCGACTTTTTTTTTTTTTTTTTTACACTACTGTGCTTAATTTATTGTTAAACAAATGCCAACTATGATGTATTATTACTCTTGAATTCTGAGGGTAAAACAACAATTGTTATGTCTTGTGGAATTGTGACTAAGCTACGGTATGTGCTGTGGCAATTTTCATGAATGTCTGTGTTTTAAGTGGGTTAAATATAAACACATGAATCATGTCTTGTCCAGTGATCTAAGCTTCTGTGATAATTAATTTATCTTCATCTGTTTCGTCCTTGTCCAAAACTTACATCTATTCCACCTTGAATTTTCTAAACATGGGAAGCTGTCAAGGCAGACAGCCCAGTACAGATGCACTGGGAGGTATTGGGCTTTGAGATGGCTGACTCCTGCCAGGATTACTGCTGAATCTGGCCCCATGTTCAAACAAACAGTATCGAATGATACAATTGAGCTGTCTGAGTAAAACAGTGACACTTTCGCCTAAATCATTCCAGCTCAGATTATGTAGTGTCAAGTGTCAAGGCCTAGTGAAAACGTATGAGGTTTTTTTAAGGCCAACAACTGAAAAAAAACCCTAACAACTCTCATTTCCAATCATGAAATCAACCCCCCTCAAGCTACCAGGCTAGATTTGTCCCGTAAATCATTAGCATAACTTGTTTTTCTGACTCTAAGTGTTTATGCAAGAATAAACTTATCATATTTTCTTTCTAACAGACATGAAGCGAGACGTGGATATAAATGAGATTTGCCTTGCACAGACTTTAGGTTAATCTGGCTAAGCTACAAGAAGTAAAAAAACAAAACAAAACTGGGGCCACGAACTCAAGTAATACTCAAGTAATACTGTTTGTATTCTCCAGAACAAAAAAAAAGAAATCGTGCAGTACACTCTGACATCAAGTGAGGAGGTGGCATTCTGCCACTTATACATGAATTTGGAGTAAAAAAAAAAATAGCTGCTACACCCAGCAGCCTTTTAGATACAGACCTTTGGATCCAACAAGCAGTGTGTGACATATTTTCATACAGAAAATATATGAAATACAATGAGTTAAACAACTGTCAGTTAAAGCATGGCATGATGAGCTTCAATAGGTAAAAACATAAATCAAAAACTGGTCATGGAAACACACAAAATGAGTGGATTAATAAACATTATTTCAACAAGCTGTAACATGTGGCCAGAACCAACATGCAGAGTAATGAACCTTTTTAGGTCTTTTTCCACCACACGACCTTAACAACCCATAACCTGGAGATTCCAGTAGCCTGAGCAGTTTAAGACTTATAAGACCTTGGTGCTACATTGTGCCTTTTGCTTCCACTGTGTTTTACAAAGCGGGATGTTTTGGACATACGTTATTGAAAAGGAGACACTGTCTTGAATGCCATTAAAAGGGGGACAGATGTCATTTTCTATGCGCCGTTTGGCGCCGTTGTGTGACAGAAAACAATGTAGGAAGAGGTGCTCATGCCGGTGTTGATCTTCTTTGACATGAATACATCAACAAAGATGGAAAATCTTCCAAAAGATAGTGGAAAGCATGAGAAAGCAGAAAGCTAGAAAGCTACTGTTGATCATGATCAACAGTTCTTCCCGCACTCCGCTGAGAACTGAGTACCTGGAACTTGAATCTGGCATCACCTCCTGATTAGTTTTAAAATGTAGTTTCAGGAACAGTGGAAACAAGAGCACAATCAGTAGTTTGACATTTGAGGGAAAAAAGCTTATTCGCTTTCTTGCTGAGAGTAAGATGAGAAAATCAATACCAGTCACATATCTGTCTACAAAATATGGGGCTACCTCTAACAGCTGATTAGCTTAGCTTCACATAAATATTGGAAACAGGCGAATACAGCTGATCTGGTTCTGTCCAAACATCTCGAAAGCTCACTAATATCGTGTATCTCTCTAACATAGCATGAGCTTTAGATTTTTACCTTTGGACAGAGCCATTCTATCTGTTTCCCATTGTTTACACCCTTTATGCTAATCCAATCAGCTGCTGGCTGTAGCTTCTTGTTTAACAGATAGATATGAAAGTGGTATTGACTTTCTCAACTACCTCTTGGCAAGCAAACAAATAATATTTCCCAAAATGTCCAACTATTCCTTCAAGTTGCAGGTTGCTATGTTCCTGCAGTGGAAAATGCCTGTTTGTGAAATACCCCCTTCTTGATTAAACCTCCACAGCAAAGCAGCAGCTATACCATCACAGGCACCGAGCCATGCAGAGGGATGTGGCACTTGTGAGGCAACTGGCCAAGTTAGTTTATTCACACCTCCCTGGGTAGCATTACAGGAGAGCAGAGGATCTTTACACAATGTGAGTATGTTGAAAATGTGACGTGTTAATATTCCATACAGATCATCTGACACAGGCGTGTGGTGCTGTGATACTATAAGAAGTAATGACAGGATGCATCCTCTGAATCCTCTAAGTGGCGTGGCTGAATATAAATACGAGTCGAGGTATGTACACCTGACAACACCATGGATTGTGTGCACACCACTGTTGCTGTTTTTCTTGTTCTGGCAGTGTTAGCTGGATTGTTTTTGCAGAGCAGTAATCTATAATCAATGTCTCATGTCTACCCTTGAATGTGTCCACCTGCAGCTACAGTCACTCCCTCATTATGGCCACCCGCCGTGTGAACATAAATGTCAGCCCGCCCCCCATTCAACCAGCCATTACCATCAGTCTTTACTCAAAGATTGTCCCAGGTGTGACGCTCCATTAGCTGTATGTGTTTCTGTTGTGACAACGTGCATGTACGTGTGTGTGTGTGTTTCCCCAAGTCTTTAGTTACTGCAGTAGTGTTACAGCATCTCCTCTGTCTAATAGCATCTCTGACCCCAGCTTGAAACCTTGCAACCTTGTTAGCCCTGTTTGCCCCCAGCACTAGCAGCAGGCATGGTGGCACTCACGCTGGCAGTGACCCCAGGAGCGGCGTGTCCATCCCCAGCAGCAGTCCACCCTGGCCCCGTATCGACACAGGCCATTGGATGAGGCCATCTGCCGCGGCCACCTGTGAGGGGATGACATAATTAGTTTGCTGCCAATTAAAATGTCTTAATGAAAAGCAGGGGTCTCTTCAATGCTGTTTGGAGAGATGCTTCAAAGTTTTTACCTAACTCCCAACTTTCATTTTGCTGCTATAGAGAGAAAAGATTAGCACCAGTGTACCTGTTAAAAGGTTTTTGGGGGTAGTTTTTTCTTGTGTGAATTAAGAGTCTGTGGATAGAGGATAGATAGAGGATATCATCTAAAACTGACTTGACTTGATTAATCTCTGTCGATGTTTTTTTTTATTATATAGTAGCTTTTCAATAGTACTGAAGGGCCCACATTCTGTCTTATGTACTTGAGCATGCAGGAAAAAAACCAAAAAACTAAAATTGCACCTCTCTAGGAATAGAAGCAATACAGCAGTGATATTTCTTTATTCATCGTCAGAAAATATGCCTTACATACATAAAAAATAACACTGATAGCACATCAGATCGCGTTGGTTTGTGTGATGTCAAACTGGAGACCTGAGTTGAAAGCCTGTCAGACGCGATTTGAATTTAGCCTTCAGTGTGCATCAGTGCAACACTGACACTCAAATCTGAGCACACCACATCACTGTGCTCACTATGAGGCTTGTGAAACAGATTAGAAGCCGTGCACTGCCTGGTGCCCTTGAAAATACAGTATGTTTTCTATCTCCATTTATTACATTAACACGTCAGAGTATGTGTTGCTCTTTCATATGATTAAAGCACCAGACAATTTCATGACAGTGGGAGATAATATCATCACTGCTACGGAGAGAAGAGATAGGTCTTCGTTTTTTTACAGATATAGGTTATTTCCCGAACATAGCAATTCCTCTAAGAGAAATTACAGCCGGATGTTTTTGTTACACCATGTTCTATTCTGCTCAGAGCAAGAAATAGCTTCTTGGCAGACAGTGCATGTGGATTACCTTTTTATCTGTACCAAGGCTCACCACATATTTATGGAGAGAATAGGGTGAAGGAATGAGTCCATTTAAGGATACTGATGAAAATCCAGGCTGCATACTTTGAGAGCCTGGCTCTGAGATGCTGCCTAAAACCTTGCAAATAATAAATGAATTTGAAGCAAGGGCAGACCAAGCGGGCGAGTTTTCCTACCATACAATAAAGGAAACTATCTATCTCCTTAAGCGCTAAGAACTACTCTTCCATTATCATGGTAATGGTCTTGAGCACATGAGAGTTTTGCAGAGATCATTGACTAAATCCAGTATATGAAAACTGAACTGATTGACCTGAACTGACTATGCAGGTTTTAAGTTGCACAGAGGTGCTGGAAACACTGTAATCCAAAAAACAAAGGAGAAGTTCTCTTGACATACTCCCCTTACACAAAAGATGCCTTCTTTTGTGCCTCAATGAGAGAGTGAGGTTGTTGCTCAGTATTCAAGGCACATCCTATGCCGCTATCCCTGCCTAGTTAGTGTCTCTATGCCAAGATGAGGAAATGCTAATGCTTGCCCCTGCTGCCAATCACCTCTCTGGAAAAAAAAACAGATGGATGCTAAGTGAGAGTGGCAGATCCAGGGAAAATGTTTGTCTGCTGCCTGGCAAGCAGGAAGGCAGTCAAGCAGGAAGAAACTCCAAGCACACACAAGAGGAAAAGACAGGAAAGGAAAGGAAAGGAAAGGAAAGGAAAGGAAAGGAAAGGAAAGGAAAGGAAAGGAAAGGAAAGGAAAGGAAAG
>JBBMJY010000020.1:9226746-9248594 GCA_037833715.1 Toxotes lorentzi
AAAGGAAAGGAAAGGAAAGGAAAGGAAAGGAAAGGAAAGGAAAGGAAAGGAAAGGAAAGGAAAGGAAAGGAAAGGAGTCTGTCCCTCTATACTGTACACCTGTTACATAAAACTAAACAAAAACCTCTCAGCATGTGGCAAAAATCATTTCATTTGGAGAATGGTCCTCCTTCAAGAACATCTGACAACCTCCTGTGACATTTTAGTGACATTTAAATCTGGTGACTAGAGGCTGATTTGATCCTGATGTTCTTGTACACACTCTTGAATTTATTCATCAGTGTGCATAAGGTAATTATCACCTTAGAATGCGGAGGCATCATGTGGGAAGAGTTTGCGCTGCTATGGGCGCACCTGCTCCTGCTCAGCCTAATGGCATCGTATTCTTTTGCAGATATATGACTTCACAAAATAATCACCACACTCCAAGCAGAATAACCAGATAACACCATCACAATTAACAGTTTCCAAAAGATGGTGAGAGTTTAATAGATATTTAAACTTCGGCCAGAGCTCCTTCTAAATGTACAAGAACGGTCGTAAGTCCAAGTTTTGTCTTCTTTACATACTCACTGTAATGAGCTTGAATAAAAGCTCTTCTCACATGAAAGACCAGTCATTAATACCAGGATCTCTGTCACAGATGTATTAACCTACCTCTGTAGCAATTTCTCAGACAGTGATTTAGCAGTGCTTACAAACAGTCTTCTTTTAGCTCTCCATCTAGAAATTGATTTTTTTCTGTGTGCGACATAAATGAAAAAATGGCAAATTGTGTGACTAACACTATCGTTGTTCTGCCACCCCTTCTCTTTCAGCCCCTTGAAGTCTTTCAGATTCCACAAGTTGCTTTGAAAAACACATCTAACAGCGCTGATTGCCAGATGCTGTTTAGAGACACAGTGTATGCAGCTAATTAGCTTCAACTTCATATCACTTGCCAAAGCAGTCATCTTGTTTGACTTGGGTAATTGAAAGTTATGTGATGGAAATCTTCTCGTTTTTATTCCCATTCTTTTGTCCATCGTGTTGATTAATCAACTAATCGAATGACAGAAAATGAATCAACTCTTTTTTTATACAATCGATCAACTGTTAAAGTCATTTTTTTAAGCCAAAGAGCCCAAATTCACTGGTTCCTATGGTTCATATAGGTTTATTTTCAGTTTTTTTTTTTTTTGGTCCCCTAAGATAGAACTGATCTAGTTTTTGGACGGTTGGTTTAACGCAGCAGCACATTAAGCTGGGCTTTGGGAAATGTATCCCTATTTTTTGACAGTTTGTAAACCGAAACGATTACTTGAGAAATTAAAAGGCACATTGAACAATACTGGAAATAAATATTAGTTACAGCCTTATTTCTAAGGATACCCAAAAGATGTGGAGGTCATTGAGATGTAAAATTATCAAAATGGAAACGATGCCAGATCAGGCAGCCTTATGATGGAACAAAGAAAAAGTCAATAGCTTATCTTGGCAATTAAATCTAAGATTTTGAGGGTTTTTTTTTTCTGCAGCAAGAAATAATAAAGCGTTAGAGCTGCTATTTTCTTTGCCCAGAGGATTTTAACAAAAATAAATAGATACATATTTCAAGTTTTCTCAACATGTCAGGATCAGAAGGGGCAGGGCATTTGACCCTGAGCACATAATGTTATGAAGACTAAGAGCAAAGCAGCAGAGTTTGAACTCCTACGGGCTCCCAGTGGATGGTGGGCGAGAGTTGTCTGGGAGGTTGGTTTGGTGCACTGGGAGCAAAAAGGAAACTGAAAACTCACGAGATGCAACAGGCCCTGGATTATTGAATCAAATATTTTCTTCTAATGCTTTCTCCTACACATTCATATATAGAATCACACACATACACACAGAGAGCGAATATGGAATCAAGTTTCATGTTCTCAGTGCTTCTCTCAGTCCTCTTTATGCTGAAGATCGCCTGCAG
The DNA here is from genome assembly GCA_037833715.1 of Toxotes lorentzi. Lineage (NCBI taxonomy): Eukaryota > Metazoa > Chordata > Actinopteri > Toxotidae > Toxotes > Toxotes lorentzi. Next base: position 9,228,692 of record JBBMJY010000020.1, read on the forward strand.
CTTGTGCACCGCAACACGCTCTGAACTTGAAACCAGGGGTTTAATGCAATTCATCAAATCGCTGTTTCATCACATCACATCACCGAAGCACTGTCAAATATGTCAATAATAAAAAAGTTCAATTTTTAAAACATTTAGGGCCTGAAAATTAGGACTAATCTCAGTGGAAGTTACGGTGACACTGCACAAAGAAGTATCCCCTGTGATATTGTACTGAACAGAGAGCTGACATATCAAATGGACGTTAGTATAATGCATGTATTTATTACCCTGAGGCTCTGAATAATGATCCTAAATTGCACTAAGCCTTGAAGGAACTCAAGCAGATAATTATCACCTTTCACGCATGCTGGGTGACACCCTTTCAAGCACAGACAAGGTTCTTCCAGGAGAACCTGAGAGCTTGATATCCACAGTGGGGACCCCATCCCTCTTCCATTGTTTTACCACAGATATAGAACTGGCCTTACAGTGAAGAGTAGTCAGTCCATTGCTCACAGGGGAGCAGTGTGGGTTGTAGCGTGATAATCAGAATCATGAAGGTATAGTTCTCATTCAGAGCGTTGATAATTTAATCTATAAATCTATCATCCATCCATGAACCCATACTGAAGCATGCAAAGCCTGACTGCTGAATGGGTTTTCTCACAAACACCCATGGTTTGATTGCTGCGTTTGTAGCATCTTGGGCGAGAGACTTGCTCAGACCTGCAGAGCTCAGCTGAAGGCTTGTGTCTGTGGAGTCATAAGGTGTCTGCCGTCTTAATGAACCACCTCGGCTGCACGCACAGCCTGCCTGCCACGCAAATGCAGGCTTCGAAGACTGCATGCATGAACACACAGCACCATGTGAGATATTGACTTAGGTAAAGATTTAAAGTGAGAAATCAGCCAGCCTGTTAAACCTAACAGACTTTTTATAGAAACAAGGCAAGATGGTAGTTATATGAGTGGCCAGTAAACTAAAAACATCTGTATGATGTAATGCAATGCAATGCAATACAGTAGGCCTACAATAAACATTACTAAAATGTTTATGATGTGGCAGGTTGTGTGGTGGCTCAACCCTGTGCCATTTAGGCTATAAATTGAAATGATGCTGTATAGGAGTAAATCGTCTTAAAAGACGCCCCCCTCACTCACATATACAGTGGAGCAAAATCTCAGAAACACCTTACATTCTCATGCACTGCAATATTTTACATGTTTTACATCACATTCATCTGGCAGACACCTTTGTCCACAGTTGGTTACACTAAATTTTAACCTACATAGGAACAAGACCTGGAGCATAAGAGCGTAAGATAAGAGCATGTTCAGTGCTACAATACCACAAAAAGTGATTATAGGGTGATTTTTTTTTTTTTTTTAATAAATGAGACATTTTGCAAATACTGGCTTTAGAGCTGCAATCATTAGTCGATTAATCAATTAGTCAAATTGCAACTGTTTTGGTAGATTAATTATATTAGTCATTTTTCAAGCAAAAGTGCCACACATTTGCTAATTTCAGCTTCTCAGTTGTGAGGATTTGCTGCTTTTCCCTGTCATATATGACAGTAAATTGAATATATTTAGGTTCTGGACTCTTGGTTAGTCAAAGCAAGAAATTAGTTATAAATGGTAGTTGCAGGCTTAGGGTTGTTTTGCGGTGGAAGATGGGCAGCGACTCTAGCTTCGGATTCATTCCAGCACTGTGGGATTCAACACCACTGACTACAGGCTTACAAATTACCACAGAATTAACTGTGACACAGTATTAACAACAGTTCATGTCGAATTGTTAGTAAGTATTACAGAACTGTTGAATTGCATTACAATGCACAAGTGTCTGGTCACAGGGTGTATTGTGGAGCAGTCTCTGATAACAAGCATCAGACCTTGCTGCAACTCTTGCTATTCTCTCTTATTCTTTGTATAATGGATCTAACATGACAATGTCTTTGTCTGTGTAGTTTAATTACACATACACAATTCATTTAATATGACTTAGGACATTTTTGATTGTTCCGGGAGCCAGTGGTTGTTTTCCACATAGGTTCAATTTTCCATATAGCTCAAATTTCAATACAATATTAAGCTTCTCAGTTGAGCTCACAAAACTCCTTCAGCATCCTGTTTGCTCAGTGAAAATGAAGAGCAGGAAGGGCAGTCATGTCAGTTATAAACTGAAATGCTACATGCTCACGCTGCACTTTCCATTGGAACTTGGCAATTTATTAAAGTTGATATGTCTTCATAAGTGAGGTGCGCTACTTGTGAATGCATGTTTCTCAATAGGCAAGACCACAATGAACTCTCAGTGAGTGGAGTGAACTCACAGAAAACATTTGGCAGGGCTACACTTTAAATCTTCTCTATGACTTCTAATAAAGATGTTGACAAACTCTTCATCACTGCACTGAAATGAAGTATGCCAGATACTTAACACTGAGAAATGAACTGTAAATGTATTATTTTTTAATGCCTACGGCCTGTTACCCATAAAATGTGACTTTGACAGTGTTTTCACACTCATTCTCAAACCCCAAAGACCCAAAAGTGGGTCTGATATTACAACGCCAACATAACCTGGCACCAGTCCACGACTTTGGATTATTACTGAGTAGGTCTGGTATGTGCTGCTTGGCTGTGTTGTACTTAACAGTTTAGTGACATCACTAGGGAAGTATATCCTCTACTGTATGTGTTTTGCCTTTTGTTTTGGCAAAGCCTGTGCTACATGACAGGAAATCGGCTGTCCTTGAGTCCTTGATTGAAATAAAACGTGGCAACAACAACACTACAATGCTTTTAGCCACAGGTTTTGCAGGTAAGCATATTATCTAAAGCTATGGGAGAACAAAATGATCTTGCCAATGATGCCCGTGAAGGACCCTTCAGGGGTAGATGGATAAGCCTGTTAGGAACGCTCTCTAAAAGGCAATAAGTGAGGGAGACTAGGTAATAAATGGGTTTTTTGCTTGTGCTTGGTCTCAGGGGATATTCTCTCAATGAATTAATATTGAAGCAGAGACTCAGGCCCAAGCAAATTTATATCCATAAAAATTGGCAAATTATGGCCATGGTGCCAAGCCACTCCATCAGCAGGGATGTTAATAATGTACAATATGCTGCTGCTAGGTTAAAGTAAATGATCATTACACAAAGGCAATGCTTGAAATAAAAGTTAAAGCCCTACACATCTCATCAGAGCACAGCCTGTCACACAGATATTAGCTGTGGTGAAAAAAAAATGCCCTGTATAACAATAACACATGTGCTGGCAAAAGCTAAAGTCTAATTTTCTGAATCATTCTCGGCTCTCTCCTTCATTCTCGCTCTCACACAGACACACTTTTACTCCTTGCTGAAACCTTTGATATCCAAATGACTTCTTTTAAAGTACTTTTCAACACAGCAGAAAACTGAATTGAAAGAGCTGAGGAGGAAAAAAGGCAATATACCTCCAGATGTCAAAATCTATCAGCAAGAAGGTGGAATGGCAGTCTGTCTGAAAGAGCTTTTTGAAATGCATGCACACTATTTCAATAACAATTACCTTCATAATCTTCAAAGTTTTTCATTCATTTGAAGAAAGCTGAACATGAGAGAGGACTCAGCTGTGGGGCTCAGCCTGTCTGACAGAGATACACGAGGAAAAAGAAAGTACAATACTTGGCTACATTCTCCGTTGGAGAATTTTGGGAGTAGGCTGTGTTTCTGTAACTCTCTCACTGTTTGGATGGAAACAAACAAGTTCTGCCAATGAACGCGACTGATACACTAACTTCATCTCAAAGAATCTGGAAAGATGTGTTTTTTTTTTTTTATTAGGCCTACTTGCTTCAAAGGAATGGACCAGGATCATATCTAAATTACAGCGTGGTTTTATTATGCATGGTTGTCAAGAAAAAAGCACCCACCATCCATCATGTTCAACTCAGACGCACCTATGGGCAGATCGAAATCTCGGACACACGCATTCTTTGGGGTCTGGCACGTCTCCACGCCTCTGTCTTCGCATACTTCATCGGTTTCGTGTTTGAACATGAACCACCGGGCAAAGTGCTGTCACATCACTTTATAATCAGTCTGATATTTGCACAAGAAAAGAATCGCTTGGTGTGATTTTTTTTTTTTTGCTCATACAAACCAAACACTGCCTCTGAGGCTGCCTCTGGGGCGCAGAAGCAGACGCTTTACATGCACTTGGATTATTACTGTTTTCATCGAAATAAAAGTTAGGATAGCAGACTGGAAAACATAAAGCGCAAATACCAAGACCACGAATCACTCCTGTCCACGCACTGGAGCGCACAGAATTTCACAGGGGCAACATGTTATAAGTCGGAGCTAAATCGAGTTTACAACCACTCCAGCAAAGTGCTTCCCTTACCCAAAGGCGCAGTTTTTAGGCAACAAAGACACCCATCACAAATACCATAAAATCCATCACGGGTTGAACTGTGATGATCAAAGTGTAGCTGACTCTTGATCTAAATCGGTGTTATTTCACACACGCATCCTCTCTCACGGACAATGAACCATGTGCCATTACCTGCCATCAAAGTCTGCACTTGCTCCAAAGCAGCAGCTGTACAACAACATCAACTTTATCCATAATTCCATGATTCTGAGAGTTACGAGCCCACGCCGCTTGTTATTCTCCGTAATCCAAAAGCACTGGGCAGAGAATCGCGGAGGAAACAATTAGACAAAGAAAGCGGCAGAGTTTCTTTGACGCACGGTTAAGGTGCGCAGGTAGGAAAGGTCTCTTCACGTCCGTCAGACTGTTCATGTGCGGTGTTCGGGAGGTGCGGGAGACAAACCAGTCCGCTGCCTGGAAGTAGACTGACCCCGATGTGTGTAAGTGTGTGTGTGTGAGAGAGAGAGTGTGTATGCGTGTGGAGAGGGACGCACTCTGCCGGGAAGAGAGCGCACAACTCCCCTTTCTCTCTCCCTCTCCTCTCCTCACAAGTTCAGTCAGCGGGCTCTCCAACCAACAGCACCCACTGCAGTCAGACCCAATCTCGCTTCTTTTTCAGTAAACAAACGGTAAACAGCGCGGATACCCAGCCAGGTGCACGTGCAGGACTTTTAACGTAACGTCACGACCTGTAGCCTACAGCCCCGAGGAAGAGGCTCCAGGTTTAACTCCGCGCCGCGTGTGCTTTGGAAATGCCTTAATTAATTGCACAGCCTGCTGAGGCACGCAGGTGTATCGCCCACCCAGGTGGATGTAGCTCTCGCAGTAAAGACAATACAGTGAAAATTACCGGGGCTGAATTTGGAGAGGACAAAGAAGAAGAAGAAAAAAAAAGATAAGCATCACACAATACAGAATGAGTGGTTTACGTTTGAGGAGCATTTGAATAAAGGCTTTTGTTAGAGCTGTATAATTATTGTAAATAGTGGGGGGGGGGGGGGCATAAGCGATCTGGTTCTGATTGAAATATTTCTTCAGCATCACACAGAGCCCGTCTCTGCTTTTGTGTCAGATATTTTCATGTGATGTATTATTATGAGAAAAAAAGGGGCACTGGGCTGCTTTTGAGTGCAATTTTCATATCAAACTAAGCACAAGACACTTCTTGAAAATTGCTCTTCGTTATTCTCATTCCTCGACTAGAGGTTGTGTCTGATTGTATTAGGGTGATTATTTCCTGTCTGCCCCCATCAGCAGCTCTTCATATTCATAGTCTGGTGAATCGAACTTCCTGTCGGGTGGCAGACTCATAAAGGCCTTGCATCATTTTCTGGCATGACAGACAGAAAGGAAAACGGGGACAGAGAGAAGTAACGGGACAACCAAACACCATCATTTTCAGCGACGGAGCAGCAGATGAATGAGATGAAGGTTTGATGTGATTACTGCTGGCTGTTCACAGTCACCGCCGCCTTTTGATACATGGCACTGTTCGCCTTGTTACGCCCTGTCACCAATTTGATAAATCTGTGCGGAGGCACAGTGGTTTGACGTCTCTAGAAGCAAGTGATCGGAGAAATGCCGGTTGTGTATAATTACACAATTAATCACATTATTTTCACGAATGAATTGTAAGAATTGCGATTCCATGATGATTTATTGCATTTAAAAAAAAATTAATGGGTTATGCAGATCACCCAAATCATGCCTCATTACCAACAATGCTCATTTGTTGAAAGCCAAGACTGACGAGATGAAGGTTTAAAGGGTCGGTTCACTAAAACACGCAAAAATACATTTATCTCACGTACTTATGTTTTTAAGTTTTATCTGCTGACGTTTGAATAATGTCCATCCCTGAAACAAAGTTGCTTTAGTTAGGATTTTGTGGAATTTATAAGCAATTTGATTAATAGAGGAATTCCGTTTAATACGAAAGGAATTAGGAACCTGTAAAATAAAACATTACAATTTTGTTGTTGTTGTTGTTGTGGTTTTTCCAAAACTAAACATCAACATGTCTTTCCAGAAAGCATGTCCAAGTTACTCTGGATGATCCACAAAGCATGCTGTCAACTGTGGTTAATGGAAAAAAAAAAAAAAGTATTTTTGTGAACTTACCCTTTAATGATCCCCCTGGGGAAAATGAGTGATTACATTTTGAATTAGAAAGACTGTGCTACAGCAGATAAAAGCAGAAAATGAATGCAAAAAAAAAAGAAAAAAAAAGAATAGAAGCAGGAAAATCCTAAACTGGGTTTATATAAAGGTGACATCTGATGTGACAAGTAGGATGAGGAGCATCAGGAAACAGATTACAACATTATTAGGTTGTGCAAAACAACAGCAGCTGGGACCTGCTCCTATAATGATGCTCAACGTTGTTTATTTGAAAAAAATATATAAGCCAAATGAAACACATTTTATTGCTGATTGTGCATGTTAAATGGAAATTAGAAAAGAGCGAGCATGATATTTGAGATAATGGAAGAGGGCAGCACAGAGTCATTTCGTCTCGGCTTGTACTTTATGTCAATGCCCGTTTTAGTAACTCAGAACACATAAACTGATTGTCAGTGATTGTCAAAAGGGGAAATTCATATCAGTAGGGAGGGACCCCAAACACACAGCAATGAGCTGTTGCAGACAAATGGCCTTAAACAGTGCCAGTGTAATGAAATGGAAAACTGTTGGCCAAAACACTAAGACGAGCAGAATTTTAATCACAAGTAATAACTGAAGTTAATAAACCAATGAAAGCGCCATAATTTCCGGGTTTAGGTTCACAAACGGGGGAGAGAGAAGTGTCCACTGAGTTTTAAAGAAAACACTGTAGATTTATGGTGTTAAGCTAAGATTATTTTAAAATTATTACCAGCATTTTAAAATTATTACCAGCATTTACATTAAAAGTACTCACTGATTAAGTGACTTCAAAAATCATTTGTCTCAGGCTCAGCTCACATGGTGTTAACTACTCTAACTTTTAACTTCGGAGGCCAATCAGTTAATTACACAACAACAGAGATACATGCAGCTCAGTGTATCGCTGACATCATAGAAAGGCTTCTTGAAGCTGATCATTAGTGAAGAAAGCTCAGATATTCTGTTCCTTTTATCTAAACAAAGAATCTTGTCAAGTCACCTTCTAGCCCCGGGTGTTTGGGTTGAATCGCCCCACTTCACACCTCATGCACCTACTCTCTCTACCCTCCTTCAGCCCTATATGCATTTTTGTAATATACACTTGTGCAGAGGCACAAGCATGAACAGGGAGTCAGACGTCTCCTTTTGAAATAATTCCAGTCCTTGGAAGGAGCTGTGTCTGTGGCCATTCACCCCGGGATAGATTGACTCTGCTGACTGAATTCAGATGAGTTCGACACTGGAAAAGCCTGCACCTCTTCCTTCGCCTGTCCCTTCAGTGTGAGCAGGAAAACTAGCTCTCCAGCTACCTCCTCAGATTTCTCAAGCAGCTGCAACACACTGTCAAAGGTGACAACACAGGATTTTTCAGAGAAACAGATGACCAGTTTCACCTGTGTGAATGAAAGCTTAAGGGGCCATATAGTGTGTGTGTTTACGGTGCACAGGATCGAAAACACAAAGCGTATTGTGTGATTTTTAGCTACTAGGCTCTGAACACCGCGCATCTAATCAAGCACACTGACCTTTTCGCCAGCATCATAAAATATTCATTGGTGCTGAACGTATTACGAAATGCATACCATACTCGCATCCATTCTTTATGAGGAGTAATCATTTTCTCTGTAGAACCTTGACAAATGCCATATTTTACCTGATGTGATATGAGTTTAAATCCAGTTTCTCTCTTTCTGTGTCCCCCTCACTCTAACTCTCTCACAAACACACACAGAGGAAAGGTACATAATGATATTCCCCATCTCAGCTTTAAGTGCAGATGAGTTTCTAGCACTGAATTCCTCTTTCTCCCGTTAATACCTGGCAACAGAGGGAGCTGACTGCTGAGTTCTAACACATAAGGCCATATGCAAACTATATTCAAAAAACAGCATGTGGAAGTATGGGGAACTTAATTTGCAGTGTGGGAGTGTAATTCCTGCTGCTACTGTTTACGCTGACAGCCCGATCACACAGTTGAGGCAAAGCCACAAACATAACGTAGCAGTTGGTGAGAGGCTTGAGGTCCAACTAAGCGCCCAATAATGGAGCACATTTAACTAAGAAGAGGGGTATTTCTCAGAGAGCACTCTTGTATGTGTTTATCAAGAGAAAAATCATGGCAGCGTTGCTTTCACCTGAAGGCTGAAAGACATTTCAGAAGACGACTTTTGTTAGTACAGAAATAATAAGCAAACATTTCTTTTTTTTCATTTTCAGAAGCCATTTCTCACAAAAGGCCTTGTAAAAAATAAATAAAAAGAACGGGTTGAGGGCGGATAAAAAATAGTTGTATTCTCAGCACCGTCATGACACAGCCAGGAGGCACAGAGAGTGGGCACTTTATCAAAACCCTGACCATGCTGAAGATGCTCTGCTGTACACCAGTGCTTGCAGTCCTAATTATGCACCGGTGCTTCCAGTTGGCTAGCACTGACTTCCAGTCCACTCTTCTGCGGCGGCCTTCCCACCAGCATGTTGTTCTTTGGTGAACAGCTTTCAGGCTCCATAGTCATCACATGCACCAAGTACCCATGAGTCTCTGCTGCCCACGACCGGTCCAAGTCTACCAGGCCCATACACTGTTTACCTGTAGTGGTAAGAAAAAGAAAAACATGGCTTTTTATCATAGAAAAAAGATCCCAGGATCAATGGCTTACCAGAGAACTCTTTTTTATTTAAACGTAGAGACTTAATAACAGGAACACACAATATAGAACAAAGCAAAAGCAGCAAGAGAATGAAAAAGTGTAATTGGACGTGTTTGATTATCCCAAAAACCGCCTGCTCAATCTAATTCTGAAATTTTGTACAGGTGTATGTACATTTTTGGAAACGATTGCTCAAATTGTTATTATTTAGCAGTTTATTTTACACTTGAACAGTCAACTGTAACTCTGATAGAAATGCTTGAACAGAGAACTAAGGTAAAATTTAAATTTTGTTAAAGATAACATACAGCAAAAATCAAAGTTAAATAAATCTAAAGTAACTTTAGAATACACATAAAATGCAGTGTATAGAATCCTAATGTGCTGTGGCTTGTTTGCACATCTGCCAGATACGGATGGGTTACATATTAAAAGGAAAACTGAAGTAAACCAGTGAAACATTTGCTAGAAGCTGCAATGTATGTGCACTGTGCAATTCAGTTAAACATTTACAGCCTATCAGGGTTTGTGACAAGTGTATGCAATGCAGGGCAGGCCCTGTTTACCTCCATTTTGGTTCAAAATGACAAGAGGAAAAGATCTAAGTTACTTTTTCCTTTTTGCTGTCCTGATGTGAGTCAACTCTTTGAGGAAGACAATGTCCCCATCCACAGGGCATGAGGGTTCACTGACTGAGTTGATGAGAATGAAAATGAAATGTGAATCATATGCTATCACCTTCACAGACATCAGGTTTTAACAAGACTGAGCACCTATGGGAGATTTTGTCTCCACCAGAGTTGGGGAATGTATACCAAGGAGCACTGAAGGCGTTTTGGCAGCTTGTGTTGGCAGGCTTGTTTTTTTTTTTTTCTTATTAAATGTTTTACCCATCTGTGTATGCTGCTTATGTTGATAAAGCTCAGCCAATATCAGCAGATTAACATATCAGTCAGGCTCTAAATCAGCAGCATTTATTGTGGTCGTGTATTGGTGCACATATTGTAAGGTGTTTCTGTTATTTTGTCCACTCCCTTAATGTTCCTAGCATTCATATGTATCAGTACTCCACAGAAACCATTTATTCACCTACAACTTCACACTGATTATCACAGTTTTCTCTCAGGATTTCCACAGACACAGACTTCAAATGTTCTACGCAGTTTAGCATTTGTGTAGCAGGTGGCAGACACACTAAATGCGAGCTTTGGTCTGCCATGCTGCCTCGACGGTCACAGAAACACTGGCAGGCTCTTGAGAGAGATGAGATCAAACATGGTTAGAAAATGTTAGTGCGACAGGTTGAGCCCTGTTCGGTGATAAAGAGCAGAAACCACTGTGACAGGTGATGTCAGGTACATATGAAAGGGCTTCAGAGTGACGAGGCAATGGAGAGCCTCCTCAGATTCAGAGGGTGGCTTTGATAAGCTGGAGAGCTATCAGGGTGAAGAGAGTCCTCATCATAATGAAACACTGTACGGTGAATCTTCAGCACAGGCCTGGAGGTTTCAGTGTGACAAAACACTTCCCTCTGAGTCTGACAGAACTGATCTGACAGCTGTTCACTGCAGCTGTTTTGTCACACTGTCAAAATCCCCGCATTAACATTTTCCACACCTCTCACAAGTCTAGACCGGTTGAAAAAGTCGAGAAATGGGGTGAGGTCACAGTGTAAAAATCACGAAAAACATCCTCATGTAGCACGATAACTGTTTAACTGTGACACTGTGGTACATGATAAACGGAAACTACATCGGCATTGTAACACAAAGGTATGCTAATGGTAAAAATTCCAGGGATTCATATCCAATGTAATAGCCAAAGAACAATAGATATCAATATAGTATTAAAAGTGGGTGAATGTTCAGGTAGAAGGAGAAGATAAAATAAAAATAGTACCTATGAGTCGCCTCTCAGGAGGAAGCTGGACAGCAGTTTGGTCTGCAAAGCGGCAGAGGATCATGTGTTCCTGAAACAAGGACAGACAGTAACTACAGGAACAGTTTATTACCGGTAACATGCTTCAGTCCTGCTACTGCCACAATAGGAAACCTATCAATTAAGTCTATCAGAGATTTAAAGAAGTCCATAAAGGTCAGTTTGCAAAATAAGACATTCAGTGAAACATGATTTGTTCTATCTATTCATTCATCTTTGTTTCTACATCTTTTTATCCTACTTACAGCTGTGGACAGGGAAAAGTTCTCATCAGATTACTAGTCAACCACATAAGTAAGTGTTTAAAGTCTTTTTTTTTAATTAGTAAATTAGTAGTGTGTTCTCTCTTTAAACTGTCACTGGACTGTGTGACAATGATTGACTGGATTGAGTTCTCTGCATTGTGTAAATCATTAGTAGAGCTGTTTACAGTATGTTAGACTAGTTGACCAGATGTAAGAAGTAGAACACATAAAAAAAAAAATCGCATGGCAAGCTTTATGTCAATGACATTACATGATGCTAAGACTCTTTTCATAAAATCATGCCTGCAAACTCTCCAGAAAGGTCAGATGAACCCTGGTCATTTACTTATATCCAGTTGTTTTGTCCTGTTTTTACCTTGCTATGGTTCATGGAACAAGTGACTCAAGAGGGCGGTTAGTCATCTCTAACCTGCTTCTACTTTAATTGATTCTATTCCTCAGTCTGCAGGGTCAACGCTGAATGCAAGGCCACATAGCAGGTGCTCAGAGTTAGAGCTGAGCACCAATATCTCACACCATTAGCCCTTTATTCCAGCGATACACCATTTGTCAATGTGCTGTCATTCTGAACTGTCGTTCAGGAAGGACAACTATGGTTCTGCTATAAAACAATGCAATGCAGCTTTTATATCTTCAAGTGGCAGCTGGGGTTTAAGGAGCAGAGGCACAGGAAACAGTGGGGCTCTGTGTACTGAGCCCAAATGAATGGCAAATACCAAACATGGCTGTTGAACGCATAGCCAAAGGGGGAGGCAGGGGAGAACTAGAGCTCAGGTTTAAGATGGCAGATAATGTGTCTGCTGGTTTAAATAGACTATAGATTTTTCCTGCTGTGTGGTGACATGTTCAGCTTCTTATTTCCAAACAGAAAACACAGCAATTGTGATTTGTTTTCACTAGGCTTCTGGACAAACAGCAGAGAAACTGCAACTCAGTATAACAGAATAGTACAATTGCCCAGTATCTTGTGAATAATATGTAATCTTTTGTGACTCTCAAGCCTTGTCTTTAAAAATGTGTTTCTTCTAGTGCACAAAAGAAAAGAAGTTAGAGGTGGTCCGATGTTGTGACATGTCAAGTCCTGAGGTTGCTATGGCTAAGACCTGCAGCAACTTTTCCACAGATTCTCCCCAGGGGCACTGATATGTCCCATACATCATCATGGGATGGGCCCTCCCTGAGCACAGTGCCGTGTCTGTGCTGAGCGATAAGGGATTGAAGACTGGAGGGTGTGAGTCTCCTTCTCGCAACTGCCTGGGGAATCTTTGTTCCCAAGACGGTGATGTGCCCAGAGATGTCATTAATTTTATTTTACTGTCCCATAAAATAAATTTTAAAAAAAATAAAACATAAAAGCAAAGAAAGCAATATAATATGTCAGCTACTTTTTGATGTTTTTAGATTTTTGGTACATCCAAAGTACAAAATGAGCCAGTTCTGCCAGCTCTTGATGTGGTCAAACTGAGCTGATTTATAATTTAAGTGTAGATTTAAGTCCCACGTGGTTTCGTGGAGTAAAAGAGATAAACATGGAATATGGTTCATATTACCTGATAGATGATAACAATACAATGTAATATAAACAAAACATAATCATACCTTTCCAAAGGACTGGAAGTTAAGTCTAAGATACTGTTTTGCCCCTGTAAATCTGATTTTTAAAGGTTATGTTACAATTGTGATGCTACAGTAACTTCCTGTTTATATACTGCAGTTGCCCTACAGATATTTCCAAGCAATCAATTTACACATTACTTACTGTATTTTCTTTTTCTAGCCAAGACTTTTTTTTCCCAAACTTTAATGGTACAACACAGTTTAGCAAACCACTAGCTTGAAACTGGGTAGTAGTTACTAAGAATTCAAAAAGGCCTTCACATACTTAGTAATGGATTTTACAAATAGGTGGTGCAACACACTCGAGGTGTGTGTCCGCTTGTCAGTTTGTTTCTCATTTGTCTGAATCTTGTCTGGCTGCTGTGTTTGCTGGGTGTTGACAGTTGTGGTATGAGTAAGAGCTTTCACCGTTCACTGGGTCATTGCACTCTGGTCCAGACATGTGAAACTATAACTTTCAAACCAAATGCCTCTGAACCAGCTATACTTCTGTTAATGAAGCAGCATCTCAACTAAGATGCAATTAGAAAAAAGAAAAACCCGAATCATTGTGCTGTAACAGAGCACAGAAGACTCTAATGACTAGAATGCTTTAGACTAAGTCATGACCTACAAAGGCTTCTTTGGGCGTGCTTAAAGTGAAATGAATCTTAAAAACTGAGTTGCTGTAATTCCATATTCTGCACTTGATATTTTGCCTCAGTGCAAATGAATAATACATGCAATTGAGGGCTTTAATCACACTTAAAACATACCTTATATGTCAGAGTTTCTTGGAACCTTTTGCTGTAAAAAAAACAAAGGACATTTTGAAGTTAAAAAGATGCAGTGATTAAGACATAGGAGTAAAATGTGTTTACAACACTTGTATGACATGAACATTAAGAATATATAACAAAATCTAAGGCTCAACAACACACAAACAACATGCGCTGTCTCTAAAACAAACCACTGTCTCGCTGGGAAAGAGGAGCTTTTATAAAAACAGGGCTTTTGCTATCACATGGGAACAAAGTCAGTTTGTTTGTGATGGTTAAACAAGGTCAGATCATTCCTCAAGCTAATTAAAAATCAACATGGACAGGGCCAGGGGTCAGGGGCCAGTCAGGTCACATGGGGAGAAGTCTTAAGTTTAACTTGAACTGCTCGGGCCTTAATGAAACAGGCAATTTAGTTTCACAGCTCATAGAAACCTGTGAACTGCATGGAATGTCTACACCTGCAGAATATCCAAACAAGTACCTGGAACATGACCTGAGGGTAAAATACTAAAAGTAGCAAGATGAAGATTGATGCAGTCAGGTGCGTAGGCCCCTCACACACACCGCCCTGCAGAAACACGGCACCTTGTTGTCCATTACAGCTGCAAAGTATTTTTTTTCCTTTGCCGTTCTTTAATATTTTATGTGGAGTCAGGAGGGGTGAAGTGTCAAGTTTGCGAAAGTGAGGAGTCGAGAAACTAAGTATGTGAAAACTCCTAAATATTTATACTACACACTGAGGATCCTCCCCAGGGCACTATTTTAAGGTCCGCTGTGCCATGGAAACAAAACCTATTAATTCCTTATCTGTAGGAATGGGCCTTAAAATCACATATGAGAGCACCTGAAAAATAGTAGTCAACCATTTAACCACTGCTCCATCAATCTGTGAGTACATTAAAGACCTGGTAACCACAGTTGCAATATCTACGCTTCATGTTGGGCTACAAATTCTGGTGAAATGAACATAAACATTTATTAAACTGATGGCAACACTGAGATCGACCAGTGGCTGATGGTATCCCACTCTTTTTCTTGTGGCATGAGTCCATTTTTGGTATGCTGCTGCCATTCTGCTGTCTCATGGCACTTATAAACACTATGTCACTCATTTTTACCATCACATACACTTCTCATCGACATGCACCCACTTTACCTGACATGTGCCAACTCTGATTATAATATGCTTATAAATGGCCTATTGTTTCTTTTTCCCTGGCAGACAGCACAGGTGGCGCGCAGCTCTTGTCTCAACATTTTCTGAATCACTTCTCACTTCCATGTTTTCTGGATGTTGGTGTGAGTGTGGGATGAAAATGCACTTTCATCTTTCGCTGGGTTTCCTTGCACTCTGGTCTAGGCATGTGAAGCTAAAACTTTTCCTGCAGTATAATTTCATTATACAGTGCTGTGCAAAAGTTTGAGGTACCTTAGATATTTATATTGTTATCCATAGCTTTGCATCACTACACAAGAGTGTAATGGCAGTCATCTCAAGGCGGTTTGACGAATGTAACACTCTATATGCGGGATTATCCAAACGATTAGCAGGACGTCTCCAGTTCATTCAAAATGCAGCAGCCAAAGTCCTTACACGTAGATGAAAATTTGAACGTATTACTCCGGTACTGAAATCACTTCATTAGCTCTCGGTACAATACAAAATCACCACTTCGAAGAATCTATAGAGCACTTAGTGGTCTGACTCCTCAGTACATGTCTGACTTGCTCACTGATTATAAACCGATCAGGTTTCTCAGGTCTTTAGATGGAGGCTTTAGCATTAGCTTTACCCATAATTAGATCCAAGTCTGCTGAGGGTGCCTTCAGTTACTATGGTCCTGCTCTCTGGAACAAGATGCCCGCTCACAACCTCAAAACAGAAACTGACATCCAAAAAGCAAATGGGGTAAAATTCTAAATTTGGATAGAATATTGGATGGAAAGACCAGGAAAAGAGGGACTTTGCAGACAGAACCAGGAGTGACTCAACCATTTTTCTGCATTTTGCTTGCCATTTTTGGACAGTTCCAAATAAACATGTCCTTGCACTATGTGATGCCCCCAGTTGTGGTTAAAATAACCATAAAGGGAAATGGGCAGTGACTACATCAGACACCACACACTGCATGATGTTCACAGTTTCTCAGTTGATCACAGTCCCTCAGTTGCTACAACAGCAAACCTACACAACAGCTTTGTTTTGTAGTCTTCAGTATCCTAAAGTTGTTTTAGCGACATACTACCATGTTATGGTTCGTAAGCCATTACAGTATTATTACTGCTGCTATAGCAACAGGATCAACATCATTAAAGTACAGCTGCTCTTTCCACATTTCCTTCTCTGCTGTTGTTTGTTTCTTCCATCTCTGTTCAAACAGCATCACATTTTGGCTTACAATATCACCAGGACTGGAAATCAAGTGGTTAATTCTCTGTGATACTGTGTGTGTAATGTAAATCCAATAAGAGTAGCATTTCTTTCTCCTTCAACTGGATTTTCCAGTCACTCTGTAATATCCATGACAGCTTCTACTTAGAGAACCCTATTCTGGGTTGCTGATAGAGCAGGGCTGAGATTAAAAAGGTGAGGGGTGGAACGTGTTGTGAAGGCGATGCGACACTGCTGCCTCATACTGTCAGTGGTGATGATAAGAGAGAGGAGGTGAACAAAAAAGCAGCGACAAGAGATTTATATTGTGAGAGAATGAGTGTGAAAATGACTGAGAGTGAGAGCATGGAAGAAAAACTGAGAAATCACTGAGAGAAAATGGGAGAGGGGAGAAGCACTGATACAAGCAGGGATCCAACAAGAAAACTACAAGGTCAGAAACATTATTTTAAAAGGCAGAAACCTCAAGAGGTGACGCTGGACCGAGGTGCGGCGTACAGATACAAACCTCTTGGGGAAGGTGAACTTGACAGCGTTCTGGATGAAGCCGTAGCAACAGGGGCTGATGACAAAGGCGGCTCCTGCCTGGATGCAATGCTCCATCACCATGTCTGTTGCAACACCACATGCATGGAGGGCCACCTGAAGTGAAACAGACAAAGAAGAAGGAGAAAAAAAAAAAAGACTAAAATCAAAGCTTTCTTGAAAACCCTCTTAGTCCAACAGAAAGCCCCAAACTCAGAGCACTTGAGAACATGCACTCAATCTCATTGATTACTTCATAATGGCTGCTGCTACTAAATACATCTATGCTCTCAAAGGTGCAGACTAGGGGAGTTAGTGCAAACAAAATGTATTGGTGCATTAGGAGCGGTGGCATGAATTCCCATTGAGTGGGTAAACTGTGGTGATGAAAACCTAGCTATGCATTAGTAATAGCATGTTTATATATTGGATGGCGGAAAGGGACTAAAAGACCCAATATTATAGCCTGTCTGGATTTCAGACATCACTCTCCCCAGGTCCATCTGCAAAAATACATTATGACTCTTCAAAAGCAATAAGTTTAATATCCAAAGTACAGCGGTAAAATAGATGATTTCCTCCCAGGCGTGCATTGGATAAATAGATTTTTTGCTAATGGTCCACATAATATGCATTATCAACACTCTGGTATGACAAAAGCTACTCAGTCTCAGTGAAATTAGCTCCATCCAACTGAAGTAGCCACCTCAAACTTCCAATCTCCTCTTCCAATTAACTGTCATCTTGGCGTCCAAGAGTCTGAATCCACTGCATGTTGCCTTGACAGCAGTGCCACAGAGCAGAAGTTCAGAGCCGGTCAGGGCACGACTAAGCCAAGATTGGCTGCAGCTCCAAAGATTAGGGAAGATGCAGACACTCTAAACATGGCCAAACCCACTCATAAAGTCACTGAAATGTCTGGATGGGGGTACATTTCTCAGATGTAAATGAGTTCTCCCTGGAAGCTGCACAGTTGAAGTAACCCTTCAGTTCACAACTACACAAGAAACCAAAGGTGTATACTTGAAAATCTGCAATCCCTTTTATGTGTAATTTCACAGTCTCTACTTGGAAATAAGTTTTCTCATTAGCGTGAAGAGCTCCACATGGAAATATGATGTGTGAATGTTTATCAGAAAAGAATAATTTGTTCCTCTACAGAAAGATGTGCATTTATTTAAATATAAAGTTATACAAGGAGAGACTGGATATGAAAGAATAACCAGAAAGTGAAAATTGGGGAATTAGCATCAATTACCTGCATGGCCTTGCATTTGACACCTAATTTCCTCTAGCGGATTTTTTCATGGCATCAGGGAAAAGCCTCATATTCTTTCAACAGCATGTTTCAGACTGCTGATTAGGAGGAGGAGTCGCTATCAAAGGTTGCATGATGTTACATCCCCCACATCTAAGGCAAAATTAATTAACAAAGTTACACCATCACTCTTAACCAGCTACTTAATGTTGTACATTAGTCATGCTGTGGTAAATCCTAATTACATTTTATAACCTTTAGCCTTGATTTAACACAAACACAAAGCCACTCAACCAAGAGAAATTCACGCAACTAAAATAAAACACGTCGTGATAAATAATAATGCATTTCCAGTTCGTTATGTAGACTGCATATTTGTTAAGAATGTTATTGTCTGTTTTTACTGATAAAGCATTGCCTCAGCCCAATATGTTCTGTTACTAAATAAAAATGCATAATGGATGATGAAAATGTAGGCTGATTTAAATCCTTCCTAGAGACATACACTACAGTATTTCTTACATGACCTGCTGAGTTTTACCTCTGCACATTTAACTGGAGGCTGAAATCATAAACTAACATGCCACAACCAAAGAACCAAGAGCTTTTATAAAAACACGTTTTGTATTAATTTTTCTTTTGGGAAGCAGAAAAGCTTTTTCAATTTGTATTTCTCTCTCTCAATAATCACATCACAGAAATAATAGGGCTCCATTAAGTAATTACATCCGTCTCCTGTCCTATGAAGGCCTGAGACAGACCAAGTTCCTGTACAATACATCTTACTAATACTCTACTTAATCAACAGCACGATCTTTGGTGCCTGTTCTGCCTGTTCTTTCGTGTGTTGGAGTTCTGGAAGTCCAGTTTTGTTTGTTGCACTGATTGTGTTATAAGAAACTTAGTATTGACAATAAAAATAAAAAAAACATGAATCATCTCCAAAAACTTTATGTCAGCAGAATCTCATCGATTGAGTTGTCCTATTCTGTACCTATGATATGTGCGCCTTTATGTGTGTTTATATGCCCGTACAAATACTGTATGTGCATGTGTATTTGTGTGGAACAGGCTAGAATAAATGTGATTACATAGAATCAATGCATTGTTTCATTTCAAAGGTGGATGCAATGGTGCATTTCATGGTGATAAATAAACTCAATCCTGAAGTTTAAAAAAAAAATGAACCAGGAAAAAAAGAACTGGACTCCTTGAATCAGTACCGGAATTAAACCTGATAAAGCCTTATTGGAATTGATAAATACTAATTTTTAGATAAGGCTTAGAGCAATACCAGAAAGAACAATTTTCTTCACACAGCATAAAGAAGTCAACTGGAAGAATTAATCCAAACAATCCGATCCTAAAGAAGGACCTGGATCGGGATCCAATAAAATCCAAATCAACTTCAAGCTCCACAACATTTCCTGCCTCGGTGGTCTGTTGGCTCAGTGTTAGGAGAAATGATAAAAATTAAACACACTTTATCTACAGACTGGTTCTGATATCAGTCTAGTACCTGGGCCAGGCAACTGCAGACAGGAAAAGCAGGCATTGACTAAGAATAGGGACACCTCAACTTAATTAGCCTGATTAAATAGCTGTGACTAAAAATGGGACCATGTATAATACATAACAGGATTAAAATCAGGGTGATGTGTGGCTCATTCAGGTAGAAATATCTGTATCATGCAGGAGGAAGCTTAGCAACGACTGAGGCTGCATAAATGTAGAGGTATAAATCTCAAGAAGAGCAGAAAAGGACAAACATAAGCACCTGTTTCAAACGTAAATGTTAACATTCATGTGAAAAAGCTCTGTGTGTGCATAACTACCCATATATTGTAGAGAAGAATAATCTGTGCTGTTTGTTTCTTGCCAAGTGGAACAGGTCTCAGCGGAGTGACGATGCTGAAACAATAGCTACTTCTAATTACAGTAGGTA